>CM076583.1:196238423-196744952 GCA_034641835.2 Pinus albicaulis | reverse complement strand
ACACCTATCAGGCGGATCTCCGGGAATAATGTACACAAATTCAGGCCTATTGGGGATAGATGTAACATACTTGTTCACCCTCCGGGTTATATCTCCTTGGTCCACCTTCCAAGTGGCTTAGGCCTTTGTATTGTCTCACTAGGTACCGTTTAGATCATCCCAACTTCCTAGGAATGACTTTATTGAGCCAAAATTGGCTTGGCACTGTTCCCGAAGATAGAGGTCAAAATTAAATTTTCTCAGAATCCTCTCAAAATCTGGAGAAGACTCGAGCAGCCAAAATAGTGTTTACAAAAATGGGGGAACCTCCTGAAATTTTTCCATGTTTGAATCGTGAGTTTAAATTAATTAAACAACGTATTAGAGGGATACGGGCACCAAGTGCAATTATTTTGGGCACTTAAGAATAGGCCATATGGCATGGCGATCGGGAGGGGGCTCACTGCGGGGTTTGCTCCCTCCAAACTCACCGTCGGAGTTTAATGTTAGCTAAAATATATCTCCACCATTATTTCACATTGCTCCCACCAGCATGGTGGTAAGAGTGTTGTGTTAGGAGGGGGAGGCCACGGGTTTGACCCGCCCTCCGCCCATTCTATATACGTGTTTTTTCCATGTTTAAATACACGCCATATAAAATTTGTAAAACGTGCCATATAACCTTTGTAATTCAAATATTTGGACTATATAAACCAATGTTTAATACGCACCACCATAAATTTTAAACCATGAACTTTGGAATAATACATGGTTTGGGCTTACCATGATTTCGGAGTTTAATAATAATTCGACCATATATATATATATATATATATATATATCAAATTCGGACTTTAATATATATGTCCACCATATAATTCATAACTTTGGCATTAAAATCAACCTTCCATAGCAAAAATGAAATTCGACCACCATACCATATGAAATTCGAAGCCAACCTTGGAGAGGGGGGTCCACCAGAGGGGACACATGGTAGCCCCTGGCTGCACCATGTTAGCCTATGGTTGGGTTGTCCACCCACCACATAAAAAAAAATTGACTTCAACCTTAAGAGCAAAACTTTAAAAAAAATACTTTCAAACCAAACTAGCGAATCTTGTTGTGACACTTGTCACAGTGCCACTTGTCATACACTGGCGAATATTCCCTGCATGATGAATGGGCTGCCATGTCATCAACCTATCACTTTTTTGCAATTTTTTTTAAAACTTTGTTTGTTCTAAATGGTGATCAACAAGCTATAACTTCTTCATCCTGTGTCAGTTTCCGACGAAACGAGTTGTGTTGGATTCTTGGTGATTCGTCGGTCGTGGTAGTTTAGTTTCCAATCAATTATGAGCACTTTCATTTTTGAGCTTATACACTGAACCTATGATCATTCCTCCTCACTAGAAGCCATTTGGACCCCAAAATCTCTTGGATTACTGATCATGTGGATGCGGGTACATTTCCCTCACCCTTCCAGTCTCTATCCACTGAAATTTTCCCAATTTCATCATTTGGAGCATTTCACAAAAGTAAAATTTTTCCTTGATTCTTGCGACCTTCTCTTGCTGTCATTGACACCGTCATGCTGCAATTTTTTCTGAATTTGTAGAGAAACAATATATTCTTGCAGAAACCATCTTGTTCCTAGTTTGTTCATCAATCAAAAGAAACTTAAAAGTTGTCTCACCTTGCACTCTGTCACCATGGCGATTCTTAGTTGATCTTTATTTGTACTTGCGTCAACTCTTGACCAAGTATGTTTGCCATTTCCATGTACCCTTTGGAAACCATAAACAAGCATTTTTGGATCACATGCCTTCTTATCCAAGCTTCTTTGTCGCTTTCTCTTTGACCTTTACACTCTCTTGCACCAACATCTTGTTTCCAACACTACTCAACACTGATGTTGACTGCTGAAAATGTTTTACATATTGTTCACCTCCTTTCAAAGGCAACCTAATAGAATCCTGAAACATCTCATTACAATCATAAGCATATTTTTGAAAAGTTTGATTCTAAAACACTCTTGGTTTGATCATCAACAATGTCAAATTCTGATTTGCATTCACTATCCTCTTCATTTCTCCTGCATGTATAAAAGAAAAATGTGTCTTCTTCTTATGCGCTCTAAATATGTACTCAATGCCATCTTTAAACAAGTGATACTTATTCTCATGGTGATGATATATTTATTTCCTATCATATAGATAAGGGCTTCCCAATACAATACCTTATATCTCAAGCAGCACAACATCAGGTTCAAATTCATCAAGAAAGTTTGAATTGATGGTGATTCTTAGTAAGCACTTCCTTCTAACCTGAAATTTTTCATTCTTTCATATCCAACCCAAAGGATATGGTCTTTGATGTTTAATAGTTTCAAGTCCTAGCTGCTTAACCAAGTCTTTAGAAATCAAGTTAGCTTGTGACCCACTATCAAAAACTATATCAATCTTGGTATGTTTAAAGACAACTCTAATATGGAAAAGTTCTATTCTTGTATGTTCATCATGAGTAACATTTAAACAATTTGAAGTACTAGTGCTTGTAATATGTTTACGTTTCAAACCCATGGATGTAATCTTTGTCTCATCTCCTAAATTTGACCCTAATTCATGTTCAACTATAGCAACAATTTTCCCCTTTTCTTTGGCTTTCAATTTGTTTGGCTTCAACTCTGGATGAAGTTTCCAACACTGGTATTCATCATGGCCAGTGTTTGAATAGTTTTTGCATGTGAGTTTTCCTTTCTCTCTTTTTAGAAAGCTATTTTTTTTTCTCTTCCATAAAACTTTCCCTTTCCTTTACCCTCACTTTCACTTTTCTCATCTATGTTATGTTTCCCTCTTGCCTCTAAGTGTGTGGATTGAAAAAAAAATTCATCTATGTTTATGGGATTAAACATGAGAACAGTGTGCCTAGGTAGTTGTGCGAACCCCCAACATACTTTAACAAATTTTCTTGAGAATATAAAGTAATACCAAAAATTAGAGCTCTTCTCCTAAACTCATGAGTATAATCTTGCACACTTTGTCGTTTCAACTGTCTAAAATTTTTCCAATCCATAATGGTCTTTTATATGTAATAATAGGGATGTAATTTCCTTTCAACGGTATAAAACTTGACCAATACATAGAGATCTTACTATAGTGAATTTACAAAGATCAATTATTTTCGTCCCAAGAGTAAATATAAGATTCTTCCTATTCCTGTCTTATCGCGGCTGCTGGCACAGAGTTAGCCGATGCTTATTCCTTAGATACCGTCATTTTTCTTCTCCGAGTCATTACCTTATATGCCTACTTGATGAAAGAAAGTAACCCGTCGTAGGATCATACTACCTTTTGATTCAATCGTGCCTGGGTGGGCATTTGGAGAATCCAACGTCTTCGCCTTGAGGCCATCTTCTTACTGGTTTTGTTTCTTCACAAAGCTGGAGAAGGAGGAGAATTTTTCGATGCTCTATCTACTATGAGATTAGAGGGAGACACTGATGCAAGTTTTTAATCTCTTCTTGTGTCCTTGCTTCCCACCATACAAGTGTAGATCCTTCCATCCTCAAAAAATCCAATTGAAACTTTGTGTCATATTCATGAAGGTTCTGAATTTTGGAATACACCTTGAATTGACGTATCCAATTGTCCAATATTTCTGCATTTATCTCACCATTATACATTGGAAGCTCACATTTGACATCAAGTTTGAGTAAGGTTGTCTTTCCTTTTGTGGTCTTTGAGTGAGTGTGGGTGGTTTTTGTGGTGGAAGTGGAAGATGATGTTGATGGTGAAGATGAATATGATGAAGATGGTGGAGATGGAGGTGGATTTCCTCCACTACCCTTGGAACTCTTCTCTTCATCCATCTTATCATCTGAAGTTCCTTTTCCATGTGGAGGCTTATAACCTTCTCCTGCCATCCCAGCAGTAAATGCATAAAACATAATTTTAACCATCCTCTTTATGTCATTGAAGTCTCTCTTGACACCATCCTCTTATGAATGACCTTGAGTCTCTCCAACACCTGACATGATGGCTATGGATTCAAGCTCAACTTATGATGCTTGTACCTCTTCAATCAACTCAACTTCTTTTGCAATTTGTACCTCTTCAATCTCAGCTTCTTGAGATAAAACTTGAGGTGCTTCAAGTGCAGCTATGAGTGGAACTTTGGGTGAAGATGGTTCTCTTGTAGCTCTCCTTATGTTACTAATCTAAAAACTTGAAACCAACAATTTCCCTTCACCTTTCTGCAACTTTAACCTTGTCAGCATCACAAATTTGCAACCATTAAAATTGCACAAAACTCAAGAAACTATCAGGAAAATAACCTTTCCTTTCAATCAAGCTCTGATATCAACTTGATCTAATTATGACTCCTAGTTTTGTTGTGCTAATTTCATTTTCATATTTATAATCTATTTGTTGATATTATTTTTGATGTACATATGTTTCCCTGTTGCTTATGTGTGTCAAATAGGTAATTTAACTAAGTTTTATGAGTGAATTCAAGAGCATAAAGTATGAAAAACAAATTCTAAACAATAGAAAGATAAAGAAAAAAAACCATCACAATTGATCCATCAACACAGAGTTTTGATGAAGGATTTCACCCCTCCTAGGTTACATCTCCTTGGTCCAGCTTCCATGGGTTGGGCCTTTGTATTATCTCAATAGGGAAAAAATTGTTTACATGCATAAAATTCTCTTGAAACACACTCCAATGAGTTCACAAGGTCGAAAACTATAAAAAATGACTATTAATTTACTCAATTTGACCTTCAGCTGATCTAGGTATGGCCTTCCTTCCCGGTAGCCCTAAGCTTCACAATTCTTCAAAGTGACAAAAATGTTTGTAAAATTTCTCCTATGCCTCTGAAACTTGTACCAATGTGTTCAGAGCATGTCAATCTATTAGGAATGACTCTTCTTGAGCCAAAATTGATCAAAAATTTCTCAAGATATGGTCAAATTAATTTTTCCCTAGAATCCTCATCCAAATCTAGAGAAGACTCCATATAAGTCCGCCAAAATTGCAAGCCCACTGAAAATGGGGCCAACTCCTAAAATTCTGCCATATTTAACTATGAGTTTAAATTAATTAAACAACAGATTAGAGGGATAATGGGTGCACTAAGAAAAATTATTTTGGGCGCTTAAGAGTATGCCATATGGTGCAGTCGCATGGGAGGGGGCTGGCTCGTGGTGCTGGTCCCCTCCAAACCCATCGTTGGAGTTTCATGTCAGCTAAAATATATTATCTCCACCATTTTTTAACATGTTACTCCCACCAGTGTGGTGGTAAAAGTGTTGGGTTAGGAGGGGGAGGCAACGGGTTTGACCCACCCTCCATCCATCTTATATACATGTTTTTTCCACGTTTAAATACATGCCATATAACCTTTGTAAAACACGCCATATAAACTTTGTAATTTAAATCTTCAGACTATATAACCAAATTTTTAATATGTGCCAACATAAATTATAAACCATGAACTTTAGAATAATACATGGTTCAGACTTACCATGATTTTCAAGTTTAATAATAATTTGACCATATATATATCAAATGCGGACCTTAATATATGTGCCCACCATATAATTCATAACTTTGGCATTATAATCAACCTTCCATAACAAAAATTAAATTCAACCACCATACCATATGAAATTTGAAGCCAACCTTGGAGAGGGGCGTCCACCAGAGGGGACATGTGGCAACCTCTGGTACACCACGTGTCAGCCTATGGTTGGGATGTCCATCCACCACATAAAAAAAAATCGACTTCAACCTTATGAGAATTTTTTTTTTTTTTAAATCACTTTCAAACCAAACTAGCGAATGTTTTTGTGACACTTGTCATAGTGCCACTCGTCATAAACTAAATAATATTCCCTACATGCTGATTGGGCTACCATTTTATCAACCTGTCACTATTCTGCACTTTAAAAAAAAAAATTGCCTGTTATGAACGACGATCAACAGGGTATAACTTCTTCATCCAGAGTCGGTTTTCGACGAAATGAGTTGCATTGGATTCTTGGTGATGGGCCGGTTGGTGTCATTTAGTTTCCAATCAACTTTGTGCAGTTTCATTTTTAATCTTATACATTGAGCCTCTGATCGGTTTATGGGCCTCGTTGGGGTTAGTTGGGCAGCCAACTTCCCGGGGTCATAAATCGGTCATATTATCTCCGTTTGGTGCGTATGATACCTCATTGGAAATATCTCTTCGAGGATTATAGGTTTTGTCGTAGTCCCTCGCCTACAAATATGGGGCTGCAATGGACCTCCAAAAAATGTCGTTTAGGGGGTCAAAACTGCTCTAGAAGTTCAGGACCCGAAAAAATGCTAAAAATAGTAAATAAGAAAACTGATGAAATTGACTAGGTGGAATAGGTGAGTGACCAGAAATATCCACCTGGATCAAATTCTCCTCTTTTTTTTAAATTATATTTCTTCATTTCCATATACCCCATATGATGTAGAAGCGTAAGGATAAATATTCCTACTGAGTAGAGAAACATTTTTTGAAGAATTCATCCAGGGAAAGGAGTGTCCAACTCCCATCAATATGAAAATGTTGTAGAACAGACTTCCAAATCTCTGTGGAAAATGGGTAGTTTATGAGGAGATGTGATACCTCTTTCGAGCTTTTCATACATAATGAACAAATACTAGGGCCTATAAAACCTCTACGGGTTAAATTTCCCCAAGTAAGAATTTTATCGTGGAGGGTCCAATAATCAAAACATATTAGTTTTATATGAATCTCCAACTTCTAAATCTTGTTAAATAAGTGGGAAGTTGTTAGATCATGGATATTATTTGTGATATGTTTGTAAATATCACTTACCGAGATATGATTTTTACTAGATTTCCTAGTCCATGTCATATGATCTTCATCATCTAAAAGGTGTACCCCTACAGCCTCAACCTGCCTGACATAATTATCCCAATTTGTCACCATTGAAACTGTTAGATCCAAACCTATAACCTGAGACCAAGATTGTAAGTGTGGAGAAGAAGAATTTTTAGATTCAATGTCATATAAAGAAAAAAAACTATTGTCATGAAGATGTTGGAGAAGTGGCGCCATTAAGGAATGTTTGCCCATAAGCCCTTTGATAATATCTAGAACTGCACTGATGTTGTGGCCATTACCCACCTCCCAACAGAGTCCCCTAAAAATTCAATGTTGATTTTTCATCATACTACACCATATGTATTAGGATGAATATTTTCAATTAGCACCATTTCCAATCTAGTCTTTTAGATCTTTATAATCCATGTATTTTCCACAGATAATCGTTGACCAGATGCCCTTTCTAGTCAACCCTCTCCACAGGATCTTACAAATAAGAGCTCTATTAAATGATATGGTGTCAAGAAAACCCCATCCCCCAAAATCCACTGCTTTGGCCAAGGAGGAAATTCGAACTAGGTGAATCTTCCTAAGTTATTCTAATCCAAACCAGAGGAATCTAGCCAATGTCCCATCAATCTTCTTAATTATATCCTTTGACAATGAATAGAGGTGCATCCAATAGACATATATGGATTGTAAAAGTAACTTTATCAATATCATCCTACCATGTAAAGTAAGCCATTTATAAACCCAAAGATTAATCATGTTCTCAATCTTGTGAATTATCCATCCCCAATGTGAAATTAGATATGCATTAGTTTTAATATGGAAACCTAAGTATGAGAAGCAAAAGTCCATTGACCAGGTAATGATTCCAAATAGTTGACGTATCTAAATGGTCACATCCTTGTCCAACTAATCAACTATCAACTTAGATTTGTGGGAATTAATGAGGAGGCAGAGATGCGTATCAAATGAATCAAGGAAATTTAAATTTGATATAGATGGGAAATTTATCATAATTCCGTTGTCTAGAGATCATGTTTGTAATTTGATGTTTTTTAATTTTCCACATCCAAATATTTTAGTTGCTATCATAAAATAATTTCAAACCATTCTAAATGTAAATTCCAAGTCCAAATATTTTAGTTGTCTACGATAAAATAATTTCAAACTTTAAATTTCACATCCAAATATTTTGGTTGTCTTCATAAATTTTAATAAGTTGTTTAAATTTAATTAGCTTAGAGACAAATATTAGGGTGGATAATTTGTCCTCTCCTTAGTTGTAGCACCCATTTTTTATCGGTATACCTTTTATTATTAGATGGAAATGAGATTATTTCTTTCCCTGGAAAAATCGAAACTTTCCATTATAAAATAAAAAGTTTACTGAGTACATGCTAAAGCATTCTATCTTATTGTGTTTCACGCAGGGCACTAAATACAGATCCATCCAACCATTTTAAATACAACCAAAATCCAAAATAGTAAACACTTAAGTTATATAACTCTGCCTGAGCATTGCTCCACTAAGCAACAATCTGCCTTTTTCATGCCAACCCAACATTCCAAAGCTCCTCTTATGAGGAAAATAGCCTAAAAAGTAGGCTAGCCAAATACAACCGCCCTTCGAGTCCCGAGCTCCCTCTTATGAGGAAAACAGCTCAAACAGGACCCAAGGCCGACCAAAAACTGGTCAAAAATAGTATATACATGTCATAGAAAGTCGATAAGTGAGTAGTATCCATTCAACTAGAGTAGCAGCCTCTCAAAGAAGGAAAAATAAACTGAGGAAATATGATACACAATCCATATATAAAGCAAAAGAGTAAATTAGCTCTAGCCAAAGAGCCCAGAACTATAAAATCAGAGACAAGGGGCATGGTCTGACTCTACTAGGCCCTCCGGGCCTGTTTCCTTTATTTTCCAGCTGCCCAGAACCTACTGTAAGCCCTCCTTATAAAGGACGTATGTTGCCTCGTTAAACTCCCTGTAAATGTGACAGACAAATATCTAAGAAAAATGATTTTTAAGGTCCAAATTTCTTCAAGGATTGGATTTAAAAGATAGTTTTGACACATGAATTATTTATTGAACCACTTGACAATGTTCAAAGAGTCCCAAAAATATGAACTAAAATAATGCCCAACTAGATCAGCCAACATGGAAGCAAGTGAAGAGATTGAGCTCGGTGAAATTGTTCGTCCCATTCCCAAGGCCCACCAATGCTTCCTTATGATTCTTCGGACTGATGTGAATCACTATACCAGCCCCACACCTATTCTCATCATTGGACACACCGTAAAAATGTGCCCTAGGCATATCCCCCCTGATAGATTCTAGAGTGACCACCATAGGATTTGATTCAGATTTTGGTTCTGGCATTTTGGAATAGATGGCCGCACTCTCCTGAGAAATAATTTGAGGTTGGGTCTCTTTCTTATAAAAAAAAGCCCTGTTCCTGGCAAGCCCAATTCCCCATGAAATTAGTAGGGGAAGGGCCCTCCAGTTTATCTCTTGGCTCCCCTGCCACCAATCCCTCCATGCTTCCGAGACCAACTCCCCCTCCCACCTTTGAAACTTCACCACTACAACCATAGTCTCAGTCCAGACTAATCTGTTAAATGGACAAACAATAAATAAATTTTGGACTGATTCCGCGGCTAATTTGCAAAGTGGTAAAAGCCCTAGCCATTCCTTCTTCATTTTCAACATATTATCCCAGGTTGGGACTTTATTGTTTAATATGCACCAACAAAATATCTTACTTTTGGCTGGACATTTCAACTTCCAGGGTTGTTTTGCTCACCAAGCTTGAGCCTCCCAACCCTTTTTTGCCATGAGGAAAGCATATCCAAACTTTGGAGTATACTTTCCAGTGGGGCTATGGGCCCACCTTAATTCATCCTCTCTATCCCTAATATCCATATTTTTTCATTCCATCTCACAAGTATACTTATGCCAAGCTTCATGCCATACAGGATCGATCTGCAATTCCTCCCGAGACATCCATCCCTGTAGCCAGTGTGAGGAAGAATCCTCTTTTGCAATTTGATTTACCAACTGGAGGCCTTTAGCCCTCAGGATGGTCCTCAACTTCTTTGGAAGAGAAACGGCCTCATTTCACCCTACCCACGGGTCCATCCCAATCTTGACCTACTCCCCATTACCTATATTCCAAACCAGACCTTTATCAATAATATTCAGCGATCCCAAATAGCTTTCCATACCAGCAAGGCTTTTGCAGGTTTTTTCTCGAGGGATCTAAGCCAATCTGTCAGCTCCATAGGATCGATGTATTTCCGCTTCATGGCTTGTGACCATAAAGAGTCTTTAAATAGTATCTTCCATCCCATTTTGGCAGTTAAAGAGGCCACAAATAAGGGGAACTCTTTCAACCCCCATCCACCCCAGTATTTTGGTCTGACGATACTATCCCATGCCACCCAGGGTATCACCTTCTCCCATGCCACAAAAATTTGCTACAGATCTTCTTCACCTTCAGAAGAATTTTCTTCGAGACCCATGAGAGCATGGCCGAGTACACAAGGATCACCAAGAGCACCAATTTAATCAGCGCCAATCTCCCTGTTGTAGACAACCAATGGAAGCTCTAGTGGTTCACTCACTTTTCTATTTTGGCCACTAGCCACAACCAGTCCAAAGTTTTATATGAGCTTGGTTTCAGAGTAAAACTGAGGTATTTTAAGTTGTCTTCCATTCCTTTAACCTCAAAAGGGAGCTTCACCATTGTTCTTCTTATATCTTCTCCCGAAAGGTCTTCTGCAATAATGACCGATTTGCCAATATTAATGCTCATTCTTGTTGCCAAGAGGAAGAGCTTGATGCTTTGTTTTATAAACCCGATCTCACTTCTGTTTCCATCACTAAAAAGGAAGATGTCATCTAGGAAAAGGAGGTGGGTAATCTGCATATTGATGGTGACCTCTACACCCTTGATATCTTCCCTCCTTTTAGTTGGTGCTATCAACTGACTTAGACCTTCATCGGCCAAGAGAAAGAGTAGAGGTGACAGTGGAAAACCTTTTCTTAGACCTCTCTGACTTTTGAAAAAAGGAGAGGCTACCCCATTTACAAAGACTGCAAATCTGATGTTTTTTATGCAACTCATCACCCAATTTATGAAACAGATGTCAAACCCCAGGTGAGTTAAAAGTAAGCTGATGTAC
Organism: Pinus albicaulis; assembly: GCA_034641835.2. Classification (NCBI taxonomy): domain Eukaryota; kingdom Viridiplantae; phylum Streptophyta; class Pinopsida; order Pinales; family Pinaceae; genus Pinus; species Pinus albicaulis. The sequence continues at coordinate 196,733,906 of CM076583.1, read as the reverse complement.
ATCCAGCTTATCTTGTCATATGCTTTGGATAAGTCAATCTTAATTATGAGGCCCTTCCTTTTGTTCCTCTTGATGTTGTGGAGAGTCTCCTATGCCAACCGAATGGCTTCATGGATCTTTCTACTTTCTAAGAACCTAAATTTTTCTTGTGAGACATTCTTAGAGAGGATCGTCTTCAACCTGACTGCAATAACTTTCGAAACGATCTTGTAGATGGTATTGTACAGAGAAATGGGATGGACGTCATCAAAAGAGCCTCACTCATCCATTTTCAGAATGAGAGCTATAAAGGTGGAGTTTAGTGGTTCGAAAATATCACCTTTTGAACGAGATTCTTCCACCACAGCAGTGAGTTCCTCCCCCAATTATTCAAAAAAATGTTGATAGAAATCTGCATTCCACCCATCCAGACCTGGGCTTTTTTCCTTTTGCATCGACTTGAGGACACCCTCCACCTCATCCCTGGTCACCGGGCTTGTCATCATCTCATTTTCCTCTTCTTCCACATATCTTGGGAAATGTTTGGCCACCCTAACCACCTCAGCAATAGTTACCTCCGGGGGAGCTTTTAAAATTCTGTTGAAATTTTCCTTACCCTTGGTAGCTAGCTCTGGGAAAGACTTTGCCACCCCATTGTCCACCTTCCTCATCCCCAAGATGGTGTTAGCATTCCTCCTTCGTTTTGCATAGTTGTGGAAAAATTTTGTATTCTCATCCCCTACTGCTAGCCATAGTGCATGACTTTTCAACCTCCATTGCTCCTCATTTTCCAATAATATCTTCCTTCTCTCCCCTTCCAAGGATTGAATGTGATCCCTCTTATGCCCTATCTCATAGCCATCATATTCGTGGTTTTCCATCCTTTCCAATTATGCTCCTAGCCATTTCAACCTCTCCTCCTAAACTTCTCTCCTCTGTTTGGCCCAATTGATGGTCACTTTTTTCATATTTTTAAGGTTTCCCCATAAGTGAGCCGCTATGTTAGATGGCTTTGCGGCCCCCCAAGCCCTCCAGGTTTCCTTAAATAGAGCATTATAGGATTCCTATTTTAGCTAGCCCAGGTTGAATTTGAACGACACTCCCAGTTTGTCAATACTGCCCTTAACTTCAAGGAGAATAGGATGATGATCTGAATCCCCTCCTTCCCCAACCCATTTAATAAGGGCATTAAAATGATCCGCCAAGATTTCCTTGATCAATAATCTGTCTAATCTCTCAGCCACCCTGGCCTCTCCTATCCTCTTATTCCTCCAAGTTGGTTGAAGTTTAACAATATTGATACCAATGAAGTTTCACACCAATATTTGAGATAAGAAATAATCTTAAAGGGGATCTGCACGAGCAGACGGACCCCAAGATTCGGTCTGTCCAATTGAAAAATTCAAATCCCCTCCTACAATGCGGTTGGGACTGTTCTTACAATGTCTAGACCAGGGGTTATTCCATAAGCTCTCCCTCTCCTGACAGGGGCCATATATATATTCATGATCTGAAAGGAAGATCACAACTCAAAGGAATAAACCTCCAAGGCCAGTACATGATCCTTGCCCCAAGAATTTACCAATTTGATTTTATTTTCATCAAAACCCACATCCAACCCACCCTACCTTCCACAAGCATCCACCCCCATGAATGACCACCCCGGGCAAAGACTATGAAGAGCAGTTGAGACCTCATCCCCAGACCCCAAAGTTTCTTGAAGGAGAATAATGTATAGCCCATAACCAGCGAACAGAGCCTGAATAGCTAGTTTTTTTGTCTTACTATTTAAACCCCTGCAATTAAAAGACATCACGATCACTTGATCACCTAGTCTGGGGCATTCACTGCTCTAAGAACCCTTGTAATAGACATTTGTTTCCCATCAGCTATGTCTAATTTGGCTTTCAGCTGGGCTTTGGATAAGTTATATTTCCTCCCTCTCATCTTGGGCCCAGAATAAGAGACTCTAAGGTTCCCCAGCCCTCCCACAATCTCTAGAATATTTTCTTTTTTTCTCTCGTGGCCTAAGGTTATAAGGTCGACGCGCCCCTTCTGAGGAAGGTAGCTCAGTAGACCCAGGGTCAGAGGATAGGTCCGAGATAGATGTGATAATTTTGTTGATAGCGGATTACCCACCAAACCCACATTCCCAGTGTTCATTTAATTTCAACCTTAATCTGTGTGTGTAATGTATCCAAAATTTCAATTCCCAAAGCTCTGCGCCATCCTACAATCTCCTACACCCAATTCTTGTCTATTCATTCAATAAGGGTCTTCTTAATCCTCTCTTCAATTCATTCATCAATTCCTATAATTTGATTAATGAATACCTTTACAGTTACCTTCATAGGCCTAAAATGCAGCCCTTATATCTCCCAATATGACAAGTCCTTTGTCAAAATGGAACCAACGCACTCAACCATCCACAATTCTGGCAATCTCACGACGTCCCTTTCTTCTTCTATGGAAAATTTATATAAACAAGTCTAGTCATTTTTAATATCTCAATTCAGAGAATTGAGATATTAATTCAACATTTCTTCTATATCCATAGCTCAATAGTCCATTACGCATACATATGCGCCCCCCACATATATTACGGCGTTCTTTAATTAACTCGCAACCTTAATATATATCAATAAATGGTCACGCCTCCATTTAGCTATTAAACCATCACAATGTGTTTAACCCACGTATTTTCATATGGCGCTAGCTTCACACTGTATTATTCTTTGCCAATGTAACAATTTGCACATACCTTATTAAACCCACAAACTGTAGTTGGCAGCAACAATCAACCCGTGTATATACGCGTGGGTCCCAACCTTAACGCCCACCACATCCGACGACGGAGATAGCGTTGCCCTGCTCCATATGATCCGACGAGTATCGCTCGGTTAACTTGCACGAACGATAATGCGCGATGGCGTGCAGTGCAGGCGGTTTTGCAATGTCAGTTGGGGACACGCGTCGAGCTTTATATGGAATCGCTCGCAACTCCTCCAATACCGCTTGTCGACGATGGGTGGTGCGATGAAACCCACCGTTCAGCTCTAAACCATTGTTACTGTTCCCTTGTCACGGTTCCCTATTCCTAATTCCACTTACATCACGCAAGCTTCCATCAAACACGGTTCCATTCCGTCGCGCTCAGGTTCCGCCTATTCAAATTAACGTAGTTCTAATGCGCCTTCACCCCTCGTTATCCAATGCTCGTCCAATGAACACCAATATCGTTTATGCATGGATTAAAACCCTGCCTCTGTTGTGGCATACACTCACGGCTCTATCACTCCCCTGTCGATAGTGTCGACAGTATTTACATCGATTCCTCTAACTGTATACAGAGCGCCATTAATCCCATGACTGGGTTCTTAGTTATCACGGGTTTCGATCATCCTCCACCAGGATGCATGCATATGTTCACACAGGATTTATTCAAGCAAAGCAGATATCCATTTACACATAAATTAAATCCACAAGGCACAAATATACTAAACCATTTCTTATTTACACAATGAATTGACTTACAATTACTGGTTGGCCAGATCTTCAATCTGATGGCCTTCTTCCCCTATGCAGCTCTCTGCAGATACAAGCAGGTCTATGTGCAGGTCTGTGCAGCTCTCCCTCTCAACTCTGTCATAGAGGTTTGTTTTTATACAATTACAATGAATTGCTTCAAATTCCTTGATGACTCGCAAACCCTTCAATTCCTACAGTTACAATCTAAACTAACGCTATGACACACTGAAATGGACTATCGCTTCCTATGCCCACTAATCATTCGGGCAGTTACATATCTCCCTTCCAAATTGAATAAAATTACTCAATTATGGATATTTACATAGGGGGAACAAAACATGAGACCCCCCCTTATGTTTATTTATGTACAAAAGTGTCTTGGGCCTAATACCCCTGCATCAGACTCCCCAGGTTCAAGTGATTCATGATCTCCTGATCATGTGCTCTATTTTTATCTGCCCGGATTCCACACCTTGTTCTGCAACTGGCCATCCGCTGCAGCATCCTTCTTTCGCATTCCTCTTGGCTTCCAAACTTTATGTTGTAGCTTTCCACAGGCTGTACCTTTACATCCTCTGTCTGCTTTTCTTGTGCTGCTATCTCCTTGTTTCCTCGCTGCTGTCCTCCTCTAAGGCATTCTCTGCATTAGTTTCCTCATCCATTCAATTTCTTTGTCTAATATTTCCTCTGACTGCTGGACACTTACTTTTGTTTGCTGCATCCTTATTTCTTCCGTTCTTACTGCTTCCCAAGCTCCTATGCTTACTGCCACCCAATCATCCATACCCTCTCTGCAACAGTAAAACTTATGCTCCTCTGCTAGCAACACTTCAGCTTGTTGCTTCAACACTTTCTCCAGCAACACTCCAAGCTGCTGCTCTGGCATTTCACCTACTTTTCTGAATATCTTCAGCAAAAATTCTTGCCATCTCCTTTGGCCAAACAAATATTCTCCATGCTGCAACTCAGGTTCAACATCTTCTTCTTCTGCCTTGTCAATCTTCCGCAATTGCCTTCTTTCTTCCGGATTGACTCCAACAATCAAATCAAGTTCTCTAGCCACTGTATCTTCATCTTCTGTCAGAGTGAAACTCTGGTCCTCCATTGTTGTAGCAGCCCCAACAGTCTGCCATACAGTTTCTTCAATCTTCTCTGGGCTATTCGAACAAGCCAATTCTTCTCTGCTATCAATAGCAACAATGTCCTGCATATGAGACATGACTGTCTCATCTTCTTTCAGCTGCTCATCCTCATTCTGCAACAGCTCTTCTTCTTCTAAGACAACTCCAAGTGATGGATTGTCTTCTTCTTTTCCTGTCAACACGGCCACTTCATCAATTCCAAAGCCCCAAGACCCAATGGTCCCTACTGATGATTCAATCAGCAATTCTTTTCTATCTTCCTCCCATTGTGTCTTCACATTATGCAACCCCCAATTCTGAAATTGAGGTCTTCTCTCTTGTATGGAATCCTGCTGATTCAGCATACTCTCTAGCAACTCAATTTCCCCATTCCATGGTTTAAACTCTTCCATAGAACTCGCCTTATCCTTCAATTGACTGCCCCATGCTGTCAACTCATCTCCATCATCAACAGAATCTGCATTCATCAAAAAATTGTCAGAATTAAACTCACAAGGCCTCAGAGCCTTTCTCTGCTCTGCCAGCACCTCAATATGTTGTCCCAAATTTCTTTTCTTCTCAATCAGCACATCAGAATGCTGATTCCAATTCTTCAAACATTTCTTGAGACCATCAGCTAGTCTCCCTTCTGCACCACCCTCTACAAGGATGTCTCTCACCTCTAGTTCATAAAAATGAACTTTCTCATCTTCCATCATCTCTGTCCTTACCATCTGAACACCTTCTCTCTGTGGTTCTGTCCTCTACTCCAGAATACTTGATTCCTGCCACAATCTTGGCACCTCCTCCAAGGGAACATCTTCAACATCTTCAGCATCTTCATTATCTTCTGCTGTCATTATCTCCTCAGCCTTCATCAAAATGAGATCCTGATTTCCCATCTCTGCAAAGACTCCAACTACCTGTCCATCATTCTCCACATGGCCATTCAACAAAAGCACCCTGTCATTATCAACATTAATAAAAAACTCATCATCAACCCTATTGAAACAATCTCTTCTACCAAATAAGGAATTAATGAATTCCTTCTGTTGCAGTAGTTCAATCTGTTCTTCATCTGAAAGATACTCATCATATCTTTCTTGGAAACAGTCAGCTTCATCTGTCACATTTTCATCATGTGAACTGCCTTCATTAACACCTGCATTCACACACAACTTGTCAGTGGTAAAAACACAAGACCTCATGGTCTCATTCGGTGATTTGGTCACCAAATCTTTCTGTTGTTCCAAGTCTTCTATACTCTCTAGAGATTCTTCAATGGTCTCTTCTCCAAACTCTTCAAGCTGTCCAACTCCCAGCTTCTGGCCAATATCACAAACTAAAGCTATTTTGCTTCCAATAAGTGGGAAAGCAGAACCTTTCTCCAACTGTGCATGGGCATCTTCAAAATATGTAGCTGCTCCATTTTCTTCCTCAGTGACAACATCAGCAGTTTGTTTTCTCTCACCTGCTGTTCCTACAAACATACAAAATCTGTCAGATGTAAGGTTCTTGGACCCCTGGGTCCCACTTGAAACTTTAGTCTCCAAGTCCTTCTCCAAAGACTCAATCACTCTGAGTATTTCTTCCTTCTTCTGAGTATTCATCATCTGCTCCTTCTTCCTTTGTAGCCTCCGCCACTTTATCTTCTTCTTCATGAGCCAACCAACTCTCTAGCTTTCTTCTATCCTTCTCTTCAGTTCATTAAACTCTTCCTTGATCTCAGCAAATTCTTTCCAATACTCTTCATCTGTGAATTTCTTCTTCCTCATGCCATTTTCTTTAGCATCTTCACACACTCTTATGCTGTGGTTTCTCTTAGAACCTCTGCAATCACTGCAGTCTCGGCTATGGCTCTCAACAACCATTTTCTTCTCTAGGAGTTCTTCACTTACAAGTTGCACTAAGCCTCTGCAACAACAAGCTCTCTTGCTGCAACTTACCTCAGCAAGCTTCTCTCTTGAGCTCCGGCTTTTGGCAAGTACTAGTCCCCTCTCTTCTGGAACCTCCTAAGCACTCTCTCTGCTCTCTAGGCTTCACTCTGCAACTTTCTCAAGAACACCCCTTTTCTTCTTTCATCCAACCTTAGATGGGAATTATTTCAGGTTCTTCCACACTCTTTATGCACTCAGAATCCCTTGCTGGACTCTTCTATCACTGCTCTCAAAGCTTGTGATCTACTTCTGCTGATATGTCTTCCTCGATTGCTTGCACTTTGTATTATGCAAATAATACCTTCCAACCAGAGTTCAAATAAGGCTCATCATCTTCTCTCTCAAAATCCCTGACTGATCTTGCTTTTTCTCCTCACCTGCACTGCATTTCTACCTGCTGCAATCTTCTGTCTTCAAATCTAGATTCTATTCATCTGGAGACCTTCACTGCATGTCAAATCAAATCTACAAATTTCTCTATCAAACAGATTCTAACATCAACTATTCTTTCCTATTCAGTACATGTGCATTTCCAAAACAAACTTTTCAACGAGCTAACCAAATTCTAGCTCTGATACCACTTGATAGCGGATTACCCGCCAAACCCACATTCCCAGTGTTCATTTAATTTCAACCTCAATCTGTGTGTGTAATGTATCCAAAATTTCAATTCCCAAAGCTGTGCACCATCCTACAATCTCCTACACCCAGTTCCTGTCTATTCATTCAATAAGGGTCTTCTTAATCCTCTCTTCAATTCATTCATCAATTCCTAGAATTTGATTAATGAATACCTTTACAACCTTCATAGGCCTAAAATGCAGCCCTTATATCTCCCAATATGACAAGTCCTTTGTCAAAATGGAACCAACGCACTCAACCATCCACAATTTTGGCAATCTCATGACGTCCCTTTCTTCTTCTATGGCAAATTTATATAAACAAGTTTGGTCATTTTTAATATCTCAATTCAAAGAATTGAGATATTAATTCAACATTTCTTCTATATCCTTAACTCAATAGTCCATTACGCATACATATTCGCCCCCCACATATATTACGACGTTCTTTAATTAACTTGCAACCTTAATATATATCAATATATGGTCACGCCTCCATTTAACTATTAAACCGTCACAATGTGTTTAACCCACGTATTTTCATATGGCGCTAGCTTCACACTGTATTATTCTTTGCCAATGTAACAATTTTCACATACCTTATTAAACCCACAAACCTTAGTTGGCAGCAACAATCAACCCGTGTATATACGCGTGGGTCCTAACCTTAATGCCCACCACATCCGACGGCGGAGATCGCGTTGCCCTACTCCATCTGATCCGACGAGTATCGCTCGGTTAACTTGCACGAACGATAATGCGCGATGGCGCGCAGTGCAGGCGGTTTTGCAATGTCGGTCAGGGACACGCGTCGAGATTTCTATGGAATCGCTCGCAACTCCTCCAATACTGCTTGTCGACAATAGGTGGTGCGATGAAACCCACCGTTCAGCTCTAAACCACCGTTATTGTTCCCTCGTCACGGTTCCCTATTCCTGGTTCCACTTATATCGCGCAAGGTTCCATCAAACACAGTTCCATTCCGGTGCGCTCAGGTTCCGCTTATTCAAATTAACGTAGTTCTAGTGTGCCTTCACCCCTCTTTATCCAGTGCTCGTCCGATGAACACCAATATTGTTTATGCGTGGATTAAAACCCTGCCTCTGTTGTGGCATACACTCACGGCTCTATCACTCCCCTGTCGACAGTGTCGACGGTATTTACATCGATTCCGCTAACTGTATACAGAGCGCCATTAATCCCATCACCAGGTTCTTAGTTATCACGGGTTTCGATCATCCTCCACCAGGATGCATGCATATGTTCACATAGGATTTATTCAAGCAAAACAGATATACATTCAGACATAAATTAAATCCACAAGGCACAAATATACTAAACCATTTCTTATTTACACAGTGAATTGACTTACAATTACTAGCTGGCCAGATCTTCAATCTGATGGCCTTCTTCCCCTATGCAGCTCTCTGCAGATACAAGCAAGTCTATGTGCAGGTCTGTGCAGCTCTCCCTCTCGACTCTGTCACAGAGGTTTGTTTTTATACAATTACAATGAATCGCTTCAAATTCCTTGATGAGTCACAAACCCTTCAATTCCTACAGTTACAATCTAAACTAACGCTATGACAGACTGAAATGGGCTATCGCTTCCTATTCCCACTAATCATTCGGGCAGTTACATATCTCCCTTCCAAATTGACTAAAATTACTCAATTATGGATATTTACATAGGGGGAAAAAACATGAGACCCCCCCTTATGTTTATTTATGTACAAAAGTGTCTTGGGCCTAATGCCCCTGCATCAGTTGTCCAGGGCCGATTCAACATGTACAGATAGACCATTTAACATATGAAATGTATCTGGCCTGGAAGGACTAGGCCTTGAACTTAAAGGAGTCATATGCAAAAATTAAAAGGAAAGATATGAGGGGGTGAAAGGAACAGTACCCACCCACTGTGGCACTTATGTGACTACTGCTGCATCTAAGGACACCTTGACCAGGGCAGCATCCGCACCACCCAAACTAGCGCCCTCCGCTTCCCCCATCTGTGTATCATCATCCTTCCCTTCCATCTCATGTTGTGTATACTGGAAGTCCTGTTCCTTCCCAGGGACTGAGCCTTATTTCTAATCCAGTGCCTTACCTCCAGGGTTGCGCATGCCTTTCCCTTTGGATGATTTTTTCTTTCTTCGGATGCCTAGAAGGAACTCTTTGGCCATATGTCCATACTGGTGACATCTGTGGCACCTGAAGGGAACCTGCTCATAATCCAGAGTCTAAATGAAGGACCAATTCTTGTAATGTAACTGAATTTACTCTGCCAATCGTTCTCTAGGGTTTATTCTAACGAATATCCTTGCAGTCCCTTGCTCACCTATTTGCAGAAAATTCATATCGGCCTCCAAGAACTGTCATAATTCATTCCCAATTTACTTGAAGACATTTTCAGTCCATAGAGGTTGAGGGAGCCCTGGTAACTTGACTAAGATTGGGAGGTCCGCTATCTTTTCCCTTTGCGCATCAAATAGAGGATGTCATCGCTTGAAAAGGATCGGAGCTCGACTGAAACCCCAGTTCCTTTCCAGCACCCAAGAAACCATCTCCTTATTTCTAAACCTCAGCATAAACCAGTCATTTTCCAAGATGCACACCTCGAACTGCGGATCAGGCCTTGCTTGCTAGGATTTTTTAACCCATTCCTTCAAGTATGGAGCTGATACTTTCTTCCCCTTTTCTTTCCCTACCAGAGTTAACTTTGTAGTATCCATGGCTTCGTCGATAGAAAAATCAATGTCCAGCACCATATTTGGGATCTGGTCTTTCCTTCTCACTGCCCTAGCTTTCTTCCTCAACAGCTCTGGTTTATCCTGATCACTTTCTGAAAAGCTGACTAGAGCCTCATATTCCGAGGGTGCTTTACTGCATTCAACCGCAGATGCGGTTCTTTTCTCCTTCTACTTACCCTTCAAACCCGTGTTATGTGCTCCTTCCTTGGTGCGACCTTCCGACAATCCACCACCGGTCCCCTCTCTGATAGCTATCCCTCATCGTGAAGGGGAATTTCCATGTTCGATCCCAACCGAAAGAGGCATGTCTCCCTTGATCTGTGCCTTCAGACGCTTCCTTCTAGCCGCATCAATGTCCTCTGTGATTCTCCCCAGACCCTCTTCTCCAGCAAAACCTGGATATCTCTGAGTCCCTACACCCAAGGACCTCGATAACCCTTTTGACCCTAGCGCCTCTCCTCATCCAAGAAAAAAATTATGGCCTTCTGTCTTTACCTCGATCTCCTATCTCAAACCCTCATTTTTTAACAGACCACAACTTGCCACAATATCTTTGAGGCCCCCTGTGCATAGAAAAGGCTCAACCAAATCATTAATCCTCTCCTTTGTTCGCTGATAACCCAGATCTGATCCGCCAGAAACGGTAAACTCGAGACTGGGAAAAGTTGCCACTCGCAAGCAATTAAGATTGCAGTCCATGGCAATTACAGGTCTCCCGGATTGCCTCGGAATGCCTTCCTGACTGCCTCTCGAACCCAAACCTCCAGGCTTTCCACCTTTCAAAGCTGCTGACCTAATGAAATCCTTTATATTTTTCTCGGTAACATCCATTCCCCACATTGCGAGCATATCCTCTAGCTCGGGATCCACCTCCACTCTGTTTGATCCGTTGACCATCTTAGAAAACTCCAGAAACCTGCAAAACAGTGACAAATCTCGTGCTCCTTCCTCTCCACCAGTCGCAGGCTGCTTCCTCCAGCTAATGCCCCTCGACTAAAGCTCAAAAATAAACTGGTAAAGGAAAACTTGTGCAGTAACAACAAGAATTACCTTTTACCAAAACTGTAATGTCCTTCCGTCCATTTCCAAAAACAGGCACACAACCCTAGGCCTTTGCATTCACACCACCCATCTCCATCCCTTGTCGCCATTCGCCTCCGTCCTAGGGCCCCCTTTGCCGGGAGTTGCCTGCGGGCCACAATAGCCCCATGACATCTGAGCATCAAGATCAACCCATGGCATCAGCTAGGGTTTCATGGTTTTCGCCAAAGTACCATCCTGCTCTCATTTAGGTTTTAGTTTTAGCCGACTTCTTAAGATTTCATGGAAATGAGATTCTTATAAACAACATAAGAAGGAATACAAAGACACATTAAAGTAGTGCCAATAATAATAATTAATTTCCTTCCATTATCTCCCTCCTCGGAATCTTCTCCATTAGTGAGTGAAAGAAGTATGGCAGACCTAGATTGCATTCTTAAAAATTAGAAAAAACATTTCCCATTTTTATATAGATATCTATATATGTGAAATAAGCAATTAGATGGCATGCAAAAATGCAAAAATTAAATTATGTAAGTACATTTTTTTAAATTATTGGTTATTTATTTAAGAGATATGTCATATTATTATATAGCTTTAATTGCAAATAAAGTTTTGAAATAAAATAGAAGTTCATTCTTCATATTTTTATTTTTAGAGGTTGTTCCTTTTCCAATGTATATCTTCTTGTTTGAAATGTAACTTTTAAACAGTTGTGGTTCACAAGAATCACTTTAATCTTAGTATATTTTAGAACTATAAAGTTAGATTACTGAAGTGTTGTCATTTCTTCTTCTTTCTAATCCTTACAAAACTTTAAGCGTATCTCTCAATTGTCATATAAATTTTACATGAAACAAGAAAAATATTTGACACTCACTAATCTTCATAAAAACTTCAAATGACAGAGATGCAAAAACAAATAATTATCATCAAATGTCCATTTGACATACACAATAAATTTGAAAATCCAAAGGTAAAGAAAGACAAAAATAAATTTAAAATTCCAAACCTAACTTTAACCCTACGCTGAAACAACTGCAATGATATTACCTTTGCTACTCCAAAGTCCTCCCTCATTCCACCGAGTAGTCCGAGACTCGCTTACCAACCCATGAAGAGGCACCACATGCGCAAATATCATCTACTACTATAACATTATGGACAATGAAGAGATAAGACTCCAGCTGGATATTTCAGGTTCGTTCTATTCATTATCAAAATGGAAATTTCATTTTCCTTCCCAATGGGTTTAAACTTATTTTAAAAGTGAATGATAAATTTTTTGAAATTATTTTCTCTTTTAAATGTTATATATATATATATATATATATAGTAAAGAGTTTTTATTTGAGAACAAATTTTCAAACTCTCACACGTATTATTATGCATCATGCATCATTGATTTTGATTTTGATGTTAATGTTAATGTTAGAGAATTGGAATAATTTGTCTTTTAGAATTAAATATTATTATTATTAATCACTTACACAGGAAAACCGTTTTAGCATCTGTGCCTGTGATCACCAGAGTGTTTCAGGTCACATTGTTCTTCCGATTCATGATGCTGAAACTGCCAAAATGAAGAAAGATGCCTCCATCAACTTCTGAGCCAGGAACAAGCCTCGGTAAGCTATTTTCTGTTTCTGTATAAATTCGGGTTCAACCATGACAATATGTATATTTGTAAATGAGCGACTTTTTATTTATTTTTGGCTCTTCAATGTTATCTGGTATGGTTTTTGAATTTATATTTAGAATCCATTATTTTAATGCCTGGGCTCTTATTTAAGAACAGTAGGGACAAAGGAGACACTTCAATTTCATTCTCATGTATTACACTCTATGATAGAAAAAGGGATTAACCTTGTATGGCTCTGGTTTCGTCTAAAACCCTGCTAAATATTTCTGCATCAGTATTTTCTTTTCTTGTTTTGTATGGCAGTTTGTTCAGAGGCGGGTGACTATGTGAGGCCCCATGCTCGTCCGATCACATCTACTCCTTTCACAAGATCACATCTAGTCCTTTCACAACAGATACGGACATGGATCCTTGGTATAAATAAAATTTATTTCTGATTTTTGTATGTAGGGTTTATAGTTAAAATTTAGATAAATATTTTTTTTAATCCAAATGTTTTTTTTTTTTTAAATTTGTGGTTTACTATACTAATCTGCTACTATCTACCTCAGAACAATCTCTGTTATGTATATTAGATACATAGTCTAATTTTCGAACATAGTTGGGAAAAAAATATCAAACCGTCGCCACTGCACTTAAATAATTTAAAATTTCTAAATGCACAACGAATCATATTACACAAATATTTTTAGAAATCATATTAACAACGAATCATATTGCACAAATCTTTTTGAAATTTTTTTGACAAAGAATCATATTAGACAAATGCTTTTAGAGTATCTTTCTGTATTTAGTGGAACCTCCACTAAATGTACAGAGATAGTCCAAAAGCATTTGTTCTGGTATGAGTTCTATAGATTTCAATATAGAGAGCCATATCTGAAGATTTCTTCTGTCATATACATTTTGATTAGTGTTTGTATTAATGACGATGGCGGGTTCATATTTCTCTGGTAGGAAGTGATTCTATGATTCTACGAGGGTAACGTGGATTGCAGCTGAGGATGTAACTTCGTTGGTTGAATATGGAAAATCTCCGGGAAAATACTCTTCTTCTGCTTTTGGTGGTGATTTCTTCTGCTTATTGGTATTTGTTTTACAAATCTGGCTACATTCACAACGTTGTGATTGGGCCACTTGAAGCAAATACTACCTACTATTATAGACGTGGAGGATATGGTCCGGAATACAATTTCGAGACACCACCGTCAGAGTTACCCATAGTTTTTTCTGTTGCAGGTATGTATGACAGACAGTAGTATAAATATAATTATCAGCTCCTAAAGTATTTCATCATCATAACGGTGCAGCCTTTTGGTTTTACATTCTTTCTCCAGCATTATGGCGTTGTTTTTTTACATTCTTTCTTCACCATTATGGGGGTTGTGTTTATCTAAGATTTTTGGTATTGGGTCGAAATTTAGTGATATAATTGTAAGTAAAATTGTAGTTTTCATTATTTAAATTAAATTTTTGATTGCATAAATAAGTTGAAATGAGCCCTTGAATTTGTATTACTAAGTTTTTATGATTAATTATGTGTTTTTATTTTTAACAGGTTATCTGGGACAGACTCAGTGGACGAAATCAACTCTACGAGAGTTATCATGATGTTTTCCTTGTGCCTGGTGATCTGTCCTATGCCGACAAAACCCAGACCGTTCATTTACATCAAAACAATAATTACCATCATAAAAATAAAATAAAAAATTTACATTCACCAAGCTGACTACACAACCCATTTCAACGCTTCCTATCTCCATTCAAGCATTTATTTCATCATTTGGACAAATTCTTAAACAAATAATTTTAACGGGCAATCTATACATTGGGTAGTTCATATGGAGTAGCTCGTATAAATGTTTGGCTAGACAATGTTATGTGTAATAATATTTGGGCGCATATATATTACATCAATAAATAATGTAGAAATCCCTACGTATGAGTTTGTACATTTATAGATGCGCTATCTGTCACATTTATGGTTCTATTACACATTAGTGAATCTTGGTTTATGAGTCACTCCACCTGGCATCGGATCTGCTCCTCCCTAGACAATCTATAAATACACTTAATTCCTGGCTGTTCTAGCTACATGTGTCACGATTTACCTCGGGTTCTACATTTCCCTCCAAGGAAAAATGCTACGGCATTCTTTGCCAGTAAACAGTGAGCTCGAAGGGTTTTGTTCGGCGTCCTCTGCCTGTTAGTATGTGAGCTCGAAGGGTTTTGTTCGGCGCCCACTGCCAGTTATACGGTGAGCTCAACAAATTTTTCGTTCTCTTGGGGATTTCATTGGTATTCTCCCAACTTGGTTTCATCGTGTTGCAAACTCCGCCTGGGTCCTATATATTTCAGGTTTGGGTTCCCCGGCAGAATTCATCCGCAGTTCTAAAACTTATTTCTTAGCTAATCGCTCCAATTTTCTTTTCTTTTTTCTTCTTTGCAAGAAGACGGATTGACTCCTCTGATTGCTCATACAGGGTTTCGACTGTGCGAAAGAACCTTTAGCATTACGGAGCCAAATCCAATGCATGACATCCACAGGGAGTCATGGTTCTTATCGCAACGCAAAGGGTAAGTTCTTGCTTCCGGTCTACCCAGTTTTTTTAGAATTATTACATGGTTTAATCCCTTAATTTCAAGTAGGAAATTTAATCCTTTAGCTTGTGGCTTTCAGTGAATGGCCACGACTATTATTTCTTGACAGGTACTTATCTATTGCCATAAATATTAAGGGTTTTAATTTGTTATGCTCTGCTTCACTGAACCTCTTACAAATTGTTAACTCGATGGCTGGATGCTCCTCCATTTGCAGGTATGAGGAGTTTATCGTTTAGCTTCACATCCTTTGGCTGGCTAGCTCCGCATCTGCCTCAACTAACAATTTCGTTCCATATCAATAGGTACTTGAGTTCTCCAAAGGGGCTAAGCCCTCTCCAATCTCCTCCGTCGAGGCTTGGGTTTTCGACTTCTGGTTACCCAATATCGTTAAGAGTTCACCCAGTGCTAGGGTTTACAATTCTTGAAAAACTCTGCCATGTTTAGGAGACTGATGTATTGTAATGATATTTTTTTTAAATGGGGTTTACCCGAGGATGGTTTTGTAGTATAATTAATTAACCCTATCTTTTGCATATTGTTCATGAGGGTTTCGATATTATACTCGGCCGATAGTTTACAGTTTTGAGAACCAAATGTTATTGTTTACGTAGTATTCTTAAAATGTTACTCGCTCGGCTATTTTTTTATTGCAACGATTACCGTTACATTTTATTCGGCGCTATAGCTCTGAACCCTTAAATCTTATTTCCTGCAAACCTGGACAGGATTCTTGTTGTGGGTCTTTTCTTTTTAAAAAAAACG
Source organism: Pinus albicaulis (assembly GCA_034641835.2). Classification (NCBI taxonomy): domain Eukaryota; kingdom Viridiplantae; phylum Streptophyta; class Pinopsida; order Pinales; family Pinaceae; genus Pinus; species Pinus albicaulis. Next base: position 196,717,922 of record CM076583.1, on the reverse strand, counting down.
CAATGTACGGGTTTCGTTTTCTAGAGCACTTCCGGCTATTTCCTGTTCTTTTTTTTTGCGCTTCTCCTAAAAGAATAAAGAAACTATAACCACATTGCCCTTCGACAGTTCTCTGTCTTTAAGGGTTTACATGACAGGGTTTATGTAGCACTCATATGAATTGTTTTTCTACGAATCGTAAAGATGATATTGTATCATTTCTGTTTATAAAAGGCTGCCCTTTACTTTGTTTTACTACTCTGCTATCCGACTGTATTTTGGTTACTGTACTTGCTATTTTATTTTACTGCCTGTCGCATGCTACAAATAAACACTGTAGATATAAAAATAGAAGAATAGATTTACTATCACATTTCTCTGTTCCATTAAAATACAGAAGGAAATGTCTCCATAGTTCAAAAGTCTGCCATCTGTTTATGCAATACATATCTTATATATTCATTTGTAAATTAACAAGCAGTGTATCCCACCACTTCTAAACTATAGACATCCATACAAAGATTCAGTAATAATTAAATACTTAAATGCATAGTATACTTATCTGAATTATCAGAATCCAAGCTGTTGTCCTCCCAACCATCAAGGGAAGCTATTACGTCCTCCACTTGCCGCCTAGCCCCAAAATCTAGACGGCACCATGGGTAACAGTGGAAATTCTTCTGTTGTGACCTCTGGATGTCCAATCCAGTCACAATCAGATAATCTGGTTCACAAGGGTTGCATAAGCTATTTTCAACTAGTCCTCCACCAGCTCGAGAAAATACTTCACCCTTCTTACCAAAATTCACAGAACCCCCTCTCCTCTCCTGGGATCCAACTTTATCCTCAAAGGAGAGGGTAACTGTTTCTCCAACTGTTCCCAACCACCTCCTATTCCTGGAAACTTTTACCAACAGCTTAAAATATTTTCTTTTCATTAACTAGTTCTCCTACTTTAATGATTTTCAATAAAATAATTTGTTTTTATCTACATTAAAGCTTCAAGTCTTTTTCCTTTGCCAGAAATTTAAAATAATAAAAGTCTTTAACTAGTTAACACTAGTTAACTCTAATGAGGCTCTATGGGATTCATTTGGGAGGTTGGTGGAACCTCTAGCAAGCAGCAAGCAGCAGGCCCTGGATGGTCACAGAAGGAAGGAAACAATGAGATTGAAACAATTATTCTTTTGATGGAACATGCCTTTGAATCGTACAATGCTAGGTGGCAAAGAAAGCAATTCGACTTCAAACTTATATTACTCTTTTGAAATTGCAGGAGTGCACGTTATCATGCTTGGTTCCTACGCGAAATATGGGAAGGATTCAGACCAGCACAAGTTGCTGCAGGTAGTGTTAATTATGATAATTCTATTAATGGAATATTTCAGTTCTTAATTTAAGAAAACTGCCTTTGTTATGAGGAATCAAATCAGCTTACCCAGGATTAAAATTTGTTGAAAATAGGGCGACCTTGGAAAGGTAGATTTAATTTATGAAATATATTAAGTCATTAAAATTAATAGAATTATTTTTTGATGGATCGGTTAGAATCAAGTTTAACTTGTGATTGTTCTATTATTATTATTTTAATATTTTTTAAAGTGATAAATTTGATATATAGTTATAATAAATAAATAAATATTTAAAAATTATAATTTAATAAAAATTGATTTTCAAAACTTTCAAAAAATTCAAATACAATAAATGATTAGGCTTACAAATAATTCATAATTATAATTAAGTATGATATTATTATTTGGGGTATTGTTGAAATATATATTAATTAAATGAAAATATGAAAATTAATTGTATTTTTGATATTCTCATGGTATTTTAAATATTTATATGTATTTGTGATATATTTTTTTAAAGTATTTATATTTTTTAAGTATATATTGGGTGATAAGTTATTATTATGATTTAATCTCTTTTTTCCTATTGAAAATCTGTTTTTTGGTGCTTGGATACTTATGGTTCTTAGAGAAGAAATGGTTATATTAATCAAGCACTTCATTTTCTAGACTTCTTATGGTTCTTAGAGAATAAATGGTTATACTAATCAAACATGTCATTTCCTAAACTTCTTGAATGATGATATTTAATCTTAGGACCATTGTTTGAGTAGAGAGTACTTTAACCAAGTACCTCACCTTATGGGTCACTTTTACCATAGTGCCTAGAAATACATAAATGAAAAAAACATTATGCAAATATGTTTTTTGGTACTTCGATACTTATGGTTCTTAGAGAAGAAATGGTTATACTAATCAAGCACCTCATTTTCTAAACTTCTTATGGTTCTTAGAGAAGAAATGGTTATACTAATCAAACACCTCATTTCATAAACTTCTTGAATGATGATATTTCATTTTAGGACCATTTTTTAGTAGAGAGTACTTCAAGTACCTCACCTTATGGGTCACCTTTACCATAGTGCCTAGGAATACATAAACCAAAAAAACATTGTGAAAATGAACTATATTTATCTAAAAAGGATATTAACATATGTAGTTGTAAGCAAATTATGTAACTGAATAGCCCAATCCTGTAACACATACTCCTTTGATAGATGTGATAATATATTTTTTTAATTGAAAGGGTTATTGAGTGCTTTAAGGTGTTTATATATTCTCATAGTAACCCATTAATGTTCATGTATTTTTATTGATGTCACATAAATTAATGTTCATTTATTTTCAGTAGTCATTGTGGATGTTGTTGTCTTTTTAATGCTCTCATGTAAATTAATGTTCATTTATTTTCAGGAATATGAGCTAAAGATTATAATTACACATTGAGTTTTATGTTGGATTATTTAAATGATGTAACTAGTTTTTTTTTGTTGAAATTTTTGAAAAATAAAAAATTTATAATTACTCAAGAGGAAAAATGATGAAATTATTTATGTGTTTATCAAGATATTTTGTAAGTTATATCATTAATACCTAAGTTATACCATAGATGGGTTGTTATTATTTTTGGTTTTGATGTAAGCTCTTTTTTCCCATTGAAAATCTGTTTTTTGGTACGTCGATACTTATGGTTCTTAGAAAAGAAAGGGTTATACTAATCAAACACCTAATTTTCTAAACTTCTTGAATTATGATATTTCATCTTAGGACCAAAGAACTGATACTTATCTAAAAATGATATTAACATACGTAGTTGTAACCAAATTATGTAACTGAATAGCCCAATCTTGTTGTTCACTCTCTGTAGTTGTAGCTATCCTGCATGATTCATGTCAGAGCATTTTCTCTACACTACTCTTTCCTACATGCATGATTCATGTGAGAGAATTTCCTCTATATTGCGCTTTCCTATGTTATTGCTTTACAACATTTCCTTTGCAACATATGGTGCGATTGCTAGTTTATTTTTTATTTTAATGTTGTTATCTAATTCATAACTAGTGTATCTTTCTATAGTGTTCCTTTTCATGATATTAAAATTATTATATATTTTATATTTTGATAAATAAATTATTATTTAATTCGTGTATATATTATTTCATGCGTTATTTAATGAAAAATTTCCAAAATATATTTAGATATATTGTTTTTGTCAATCTTTCCATGAATTTATGAGTTGTGAGTATTGTTGATTCTTGTCAATAGGAAAATTTGCATCACATAACTTCATATACGTTATTTTTTTGAAAGCTATACTTATCATATTTCCATTTCCTTTGTTATTTTTTCATTTTCTCTTAACTTTGTAAAATACAAAACAAATACTCAAAAGTCATCCATGTAAATTGTTATGGAAATGAGAGTTTATTAGTAAAATCAACTATAGATGAGTCCTTCAATGATATTTTTTAAAACAAAACAATAGACCTTGAACAAACATGGGGAAATAAAGTGGCATTTCTCATTTAATGTTTCAAATATTCCATCTCATTTATATCATCGAACATATTTTTTTTAGATATTTTCTACATTTGCAATGTTGTTTGCTTGTTTATCAAAATTCATGTCATGCTTATAGCTTTGGTATATAATAATAATAATAATAATAATATTCCAACACATTGGCAAGTCTCTTAATCACTTAGTCACATAATTCATCTTATCCTCACGATTGTATTAGGTCTCTCAATTCAGGTTTATCCTCATGATAAAAAAAAAAAATGATGTCCTCAAATGTTGATGAAAAGGGCTCCATGTCTTAGATCTAGTCTAGATATTTCCAACGCCACTTGAATGGAGTCAAAGAGATGTCGAATGAAGAAGTTATGGTGTTTTGAAGTTTTAATGAAACAAACAAAAAGTTTGCAGAGTGTAACACATGGTAGTATGTATAGTATAGATGTTGATTTGGCAATACAAATTCTAATAAGTGGCATGATAGGTGGACCAATCAACATGTGACACATGGTATCTTCACTGTACAACTAGTGATCCAACAAGCTAACATGGTAGTGATGTGGCAAGCTAACTCACTAATGATGCGAAAATATAATTTGGCAAGTTAAATGTGCATAATGTGGACCAATAAAAAGTCATGTCCACTTGCAAACCTTCAATTATCCAAGGAGATTCGAATAATGGTTTTGCAGCGATTGGTGGGTAGTTCAAACCACCAACCTAGATGTAACAAATTGAACGAACTACTATTGCACTAACCAACACAGTTAACATGGATTGAAACATAGTTATATATAAAGTGAATTAAAACTTCATATTTTTATAAATGGCATCGACACAATTGAATCCATGATTTCTTCCAATAGAAAAAATAGATTTTACTTATACACCAATCATCGCCGTTGGAAATGAGGTGGCAACAATCTATATTTGACGTTGAATGTTATCCGAAGAGTAGGCATGGAAGGTATATTGGGTTGAAACCACAACTTATGGGGTAATAATCGATGACCTTGACCACTATGCCAACAAATATTCCTAGGTCATAATATTGCGAAATGTGGTGGTGGATAAGGTGAAATCTCCACATCTTTTCAAATATAAAATTTTAAGTTGAGTTAAATTCCCCAAAGATTATGGAAGCATCGCCAAGTTGATAGCACCATGTAATTTAATGTGCTGGAGGTGTGTTAGCCTTCCAAAATAATCGGGAAGTGATATCATTTCATGGTAGTCTTCTAATTCTAAGTATTGAGGGTAGTTCACAAAAAAAAATTGACAATGTTTTGAGCATGTCTCAATCCGCTGATATGCTATTATTTTCAAGGTACTTCAACTGTCCTATGGACTTGGGAAACTTTGAAAATTTGGAAGAAGCCCAAATATGTAGCTCTCATAACTGAATAGAAGCCTGCAATATTTGGAATTTTAGCTATCAAAAAGATGTACATGATAATTTTTGCGTACAAAATGAAATGAAGTTAGAAAAAAAAACATAAGCAAGATGCCCCTACCACAGTGTTTCCAACTTGTCCCTGACCTCTTCTAAAAATCTTAGGTTCTCCATTGCTATCCGAGAAGGTGCACAAGAGTATGGAAACTTATACCAGCGAAAAATTATACCAGCGGAGCCATCTGAGATTTGGTGACCGCGCTTTCTTAAATATACATTCTAAATAAGATCTTCTGTTGCAACAAATTTGAAATACCACAAGAACGAGAATCATTGAGTAGATTTGTGTTAGAAAAGACCGCATCCCGCCCTCCTTTTCATTGTGGCATTGTCATTTCTGACCTCTTTGACAACCCCCATCCACAATAATTACAACCAAGCATTGTAATCCAATGAACTTCAGTCATTATCTACTAGGATATGAAAGATACACATATCATAGATTAGATCTATCCTTCTCGCATATGAAAAGTATACATATCACAAATAAATCTTTCTCTCGAATAAACAAATATATTTCTTGTGAACTTTAAATATTAAAATTTAAGTTGAATATAAAGGTTTCAATGATTAAAGCACTTACAAGTGAGGATCGCTCCAACAAATCATCAATTAGCTAATGTTAACTCCTACTACTGAATTAAATTGTCATGCAAATGACATAACAATGCTCACATGGTCAAACAACTTCAAAGTCAATTGATCACCAAAAGCAGTTGAAGTAAAGATTCCTAACTACTTGAATGCACCATATATATCCCAATTATGACCCAAGAGACTGGCCTAAGTTATTTGTATCAGAGTCTAGTGTCCACCCATGGAGATAACTATTGATGAAAAATTATGTCAAGACTCAAATTGATTTTCCCATTATCAATTTTTGTTGAATTCTATGCAATCAAGAAAAAAAAAAAAACAATCACAAATCAAGAAAGCCTAAGATGAATTAGTTGAAATTTCCAATACCAACTTCTGTTATTTTCAAGTGTGCAGTCCACAGATCACACAACACATCATACACACCATTTTGTTTTTTCCAAATGTTTTCCCCAAAAATGCCAAGTTTTAAAATATTTTTAATGGATTTACAATCAAACGACTTCAAAGGCATTGGAAATTAAAAGTAACTTTTCCAAAACATAGGTCACCTACGAACTTGAGCACATTCAAATAGTACATTCATTATGACACTTATTATGGGTAGATTAATGTAGATAATATTTAAAGTTCCTTCATTGAACTTTGTGAAGACTTTTAATTTGTTTAAAGTTGATTTCCTTTGAAGAAATTTGAAACTGTTTCAGAAATCTTGTGTTGTTAAAGGCTATTATTTAAAATTCAGGTTGTAAAATGGTTAGTTGGATAGAAATTAGGGGCAGGTAAGAAAATTTTACCATATATAGACTTGATTATGGAAACTTGAAGAGAGTCGAATGCCTCTGACTAGAATGATCCTAAAAAGCTTCATGTCTGTATTTTACTATTTAATCTAAGCTCAGGGAGAGTATTGTTCTGTAAAAGAATTTTTTTCTCAAGTTTCCATGACTTGTGTTATTGATCCTAAAAAGCTTCATGTCTGTATTTTACTATTTAATCTAAGCTCAGGGAGAGTATTGTTCTGTAAAAGAATTTTTTTCTCAAGTTTCCATGACTTGTGTTATTGATCAAACTGTCATATGTTCTTTTCACATGATCCTTGAATCTTTGAGAAAATTGTCGTTATAATTGTTTCTCTATAGATTAATTTGTTGAATATCATGTTTTAACTTATCTCCACCTTAGGGCAGTGAACATTTGGTGTAATATGTTAGAGATGCTTTAATTAAGCCATTCTAATAGCTTTGCTCCATTTTAAACAATAGAACATATAAAAGAAAGCCAATTTAGTATCTATAAATCTAATGGGGATTGCAAGTTTGCAAAACTATGAGAAAGTCAACATTTTAAATCATTCAAATCATGTGCAATAGATTGTGTGTGTCTGGACTAGAATTATGTTTTATAGACCCTGACACACTTTTATACCTAATGAAAAATAAAGAACAAAATGTGCATATTAAAAGTATAAGCAAACCTTAAACATATTTGCGTGTTCCTCTCCATCTGAAACCCTTCATCCAAGCAATTAATGTAAAAAATAACAAAAAAAAATCAAGACATACTTGATATTTCAGCATGGAAGAAACAAAGGTCATTGCATTCTTCAAGTTAGTAGCAATATTGTGCAATTCGATAAACTAGCAAGAAAATTTTGTTTCTTAGCTCATTGTAAGCATAAATAGTAGCTATTTAAACTCCATTTTCCAACGTAGGCCATTTGGCAAAGGACTTTGAACATCAAGGATTCTCTAAATTTGCAACCTCAAGGTTTCCGCGACCCTGCTTTTTTTCCCTTCTCTTTCAAATATCGACATATTTCTTTTCTTTGTGAAACAACACTAAACGAGCCTTCAAATAATTCCTTAGATGGTTGAATTAAAATCCCAAACGTCAATCCTATAAAAGGTACCAGTGGAAAAATATGGAAGCCAAAAAAAACTCCAAAATCTTGTCCTACCTCAAGTGTTGGATTCATGGCTTAATTAACCAGACAATGCTTTGGTTTCCACCAAACAATTCCAAAATTATTTGTTTAAATAACATCCTAAACCTCATTTAAGTTCAAATGAGGATGCTAGATGTGACTTGCCTCCATCAACTTTGATGTCCTCACGGTAGCTGAAGTCAACAAAAAAACGTTCAAATAACTCTCAATAGAGCTTAAGATTTGCAAGAAGCTTCCACATCCTCCATTATTTAAAGGCTTATAGGTGAGTGTTGGAATTTAATTCCAACTACTCGCATTAATTAGCAAAACAACGAAGTTATTATGAAGGGATCGAAAGACAGCTGAGTAATGGCTAATGGGTGTTTGAAGAGCGGCGACATGAATGCAAAGGCGGTGCAAGCTCCATTCCTATCTGTAGCAACCACCTGCATTAAAACACCCACCAACCATATTTATTGCAGAGGCGGCAAAATTTCGGAGGGGGCAGCAAAGATGAAAGCAACAAAGGGAAAGAAACTCTCAGAGGAATTAATGTCAGTCCTCCACTGGACCCACCTCCTCACAAAATAAGAGAGTTCCACGGGGTGAGGGAACTCACATAAATGAACTTCATGAAGGCCCCCGGAAAGAATAAAGAATATGGGTTATAAACCTTAGCATAAGTTTAATGTTTTTGAGTTAAGTTTTATTTCCCGCATATATTTTAGTTTTAACGTTGGTTAAATTTTATTTACCTCAGTTTATTTAGATTAATTTTACTATGGTTATATATTATAAATATGAGATATTTATAATATATATGTACTTTGTAATGCTATATAAAAAATATGCTGTGAGAGCATTGTTTGTAGAGACTGTTGTTATGTAATTGATTTTTATGCTCGAAGGCTGGAAACATAGAAATAGAGACAGAGAGAAATTTGGAAGCATTGCATGTGTAGCAGCCAGTTGAAGGTTTTAACCAGTGAACCCAGAACATAGTTCTGAATATTTGTAACAGCAGTTTGTTGTTTTTCTTTTAATTGAAATAGAGATAAGTATTTCATCTCTGCGTCTGTCTGCAATTTAAATTTTAGTTTTTATCCCTGTGTTGTGGAAGAGGAATTATTTTTCTCTCTGCCTGTTAAGGAATTGCTCAGAAAATTCCAACATGGTAGCAGAGCTAGTCTAGGCACTCAGTGAACGAAGCAGAGTTTTCTCTTCATTACAAAAGCTGTAAGAATTTTATTGAAGCGTATTTCTCCAGCAGAGAAAGCTTCTGTTTGTTTACACAGTCAATATTTTTTATTGTTTCGGTTTTTAATACAGTTAAGATGGTAGAAGCAGACACCAGTCTAACAAATCCCCAACTTCCATAGTTTAATGGGAAGAATCATGAATATTGGGCTATCACTATGAGAGCTTTGTTTGCTTCACATGACATATGGGAGCTAGCTGAGAATGGCTACCCAGAACCAGCAGATGCAGCAGCGTTGGCTGCTTTGACAACAGTAGAGAGAGATTTTCTAAAAGATAATAGGAAGAAGCACTCCAAAGCCCTCTTCTATCTTTTTCAATTTTTACATGAGAGTATTTTCCCAAGGATTGCAGCAGCATCAAAGTCTAAGGAGGCATGGGATATTCTCAAGATAGCCTATCAATGCATGGAGAAGGTGAAGACAACAAAGTTGAAATGCTGAGGAGATATTTTGAAACTCTTTGTATGAAGGAGTCAGAAAATATAGATTCATTCTTCACTCATGTTATTGGGTTGGTTACCCAAATGAGAACACATGGAGAAACAGTTGAAGAGAGAAGGATAGTGGAGAAAATATTGAGAAGTCTACCCTCAAGATTTGATGCCATAGTAGTGGCAATAGAAGAGACAAAGGATCTCTCACAATTTACAGTGGATGAGCTGAGTGCATCCCTGATGTCTCATGAACACAAACTTAATAGAGGTTCAGATTCTTCATTGGAACAAGAATTCAAGACTCAATTGTCTTTTGGCCGAGGCAGAGGTCAAGGCAGAGGAAGAGGAAGAGGCAGAAGCTAAAACATAGGAATAAATAGTCCTGCAAGTTCGAGTGTAAGAAGCAGCAATCAGAACCAGAATGAAGGCTCAAGCCAATAGCAAGCTAATGGACAAAGGTATGATAAATCCCAAGTCTAGTGTCATTATTGCAAGAAATATGTGCATTATGCCAATGAATGTAGGAAAAATCAAAATGACATGAATAATAGGCAGAATACTAATTTTGCAAAAGAAGATAAGAACCCAAAGATTGTGTTGTTAACATGTAACATAGCACAAGATAAACAGGATGATGTATGGTTCTTAGACTCAGGTTGTAGTAACTACATGACTGGAAACATAGCAATGTTTTCCAATCTTGATGAATATGTTAAATTTGAGGTAACAACAGGAATTGATAGTAAGATCTATGTCAAGGGAAAAGGCAGAGTCAGTATCCTGGCAAGAAATGGAGAACAGAAGTTTGTGCCAGATGTATATTATGTACCTGGCTTAAAATGTAATATTTTGAGCATTGGACAACTCATTAACAAGGGCTACAATGTATTTTTTAAAGATGATGTGTGCACAATCATGGACATACCTCCAAGTAATAAATTCATTGTAGAGGTGCAGATGACAAGAAATAGGAAGTTTCCTCTCAAGCTTAGAGCAGACTTGAAGGAAGGAAGGAACGTAGCAGCTATAACACAATAGGTCTTTCAAGAAGAAGTGAAAGATGAAAATTGGTTGTGGTACTTGAGATTTGGACATCTCAGTTTCGGAGGCCTGAACTTGTTGCACAGAAAGGGGATGGTAAAAGGATTACCACTTATTGAGAAACCGGACAGCCTATGTGAAGGTTGCATCTTGGGAAAACAACACAGAGATAGTTTTCCAGCAGGAAAGAGTATAAGGGCAAAGGCACCCTTAGAGATTTTCCACTCTGATTTGTGTGGACCATTGCAAATGCCATCTTTAGCTAGCAACAAATATGTTTTGACATTCATAGATGATTACACCAGAAAGACATGGGTGTATTTATTATATCAAAAGAGTGAAGTATTTGAGAAGTTCTGTCACTTCAAAACTCTTGTTGAGAAGCAGAGTGGGCACTACATCAAAGTTATGAGAACTGACCAAGGTGGAGAATACATCTCCAAAGAGTTTTCGTGTTTTTGTAAGGAGAATGGAATACAGAAGAAGTTTACCACGAGGTACACACCTTAGCAAAATGGTGTTGTAGGAAGGAAGAATAGGACCATCATGGACATGGTCAGAAGTATGTTGAAGGAAAACATTTTTAATATGAGTATTTATGAAATCAATAATCAGGCAAGACAATCTTGAATATATGCCCAACCAAATTTGTCATGAATAGAATTCCAGAAGAAGCGTGGAGCGGCAGAAAACAGTTCATCACCCACATGAAAGTATTTGGCTGTGTGGCATATTCACATGTTCCAGATCAGCTGAGAAAGAAGCTTGACAGTAAGGGGGAGAAATGTATCTTTGTTGAATACAGTGATGAGTCCAAAGCATACAAACTCTATAATCCATCCACCAAGAAAGCAATAATAAGCAGAGATGTGTAGTTTATAGAAGAAGAAGCTTGGGATGGAAGTTTAGAGAAAACAGTGAACGTGAAGACATGTGTGTCTCATGAAGAAGAAGAGGAAAGGACAACAACAAATAATCCCTCCACGGTGGCTCCTCCTCCACCACCACAAGCACAACAAACCACACCACATGCTGGAAATATAAAAAACTTGAGAAATCAAGGAAGTGCTTCTTCAAGCACACCATAGGGAACAGAAACACCCTCGAGTTCAAGTGGAACTCCAAGTACACCAAGAAGACCAAGATTCAGAAATCTAAGTGAGATTTAGGAACAAGGAGAGGTAAATGATAATGCTGGTATGAAATCTTTATTTGCTTTATATTTTCATGTTGATGACCCAATTCATTTTGAAGATATTGTAAATGAAGAAAAATGGATTGAAGCAATGGATGAAGAAATTGGTGAAATTGAAAAGAGTAATACATGGGAGTTAGTGGACCTCCCTAAAGATAAAGAAGTCATTGGAGTTAAATGGGTCTACAAGACCAAGAGAAATGCTAAAGGAAAGATTGAAAGGCATAAAACAAGACTTGTTGTCAAAGGCTACAAACATCAATAAGGAAGAGATTATGATGAAACCTTTTCACCGGTTGCAAGGATGGAAACAGTAAGAACAATGCTGTCCATAGTAGCACAGCATAAATGGAAGGTTTATCAAATGGATGTGAAATCTGCATTCCTGAATGGAGTGTTGAAAGAAGAGGTATATGATGAACAACCTCCAGGCTATGAAATTGAAGGCCAAGATCACAAAGTATACAAGTTGAAGAAGGCTCTTTACGGGCTGAAGCAAGCACCAAGGGCATGGTACAGCAGGATAGATGCTTACCTGGTTGAAAATGGATTTGAGAAATGTGATGGAGAACCCACACTCTACATAAAGGAAAATGATGGTAAGATACTTATTGTTGTTTTATATGTAGATGATTTAATTTTTACTGGCAATGAAGATTCTCTCATTGCTGATTTTAAAGTAGTCATGAAAAGTGAATTTGAAATGACTTATTTGGGTTTCTTAAGATATTTTCTTGGAATTGAAGTAGAGAAAAATGAAAATGGTATTTTCATTTCCCAAGCAAAATATGTTGATAAAGTGTTGAAAAGGTTCAACATGCAGAATAACAAGGCAGCTGTAACTCCAACTGTCATGGGGTTAAAATTGATCAAAGAAGACAGCAGCAAGGATTTTGATCCAAAACTGTTTAAAAGCATAGTTGGCAGCCTCATGTATTTGAATGCAACTAGGCCAGATATAATGCATGCTGCTATTTTAATCTCCAGGTTTATGGAAAGGTCTAAAGAGACTCATTGGCAGGCAGCCAAGAGAATTCTCAGGTATGTGAATGGAACGAAGGGGTATGGTATCTTATACTCCTCATCTGAAAATTTTGAATTGATAGGTTACACTGATAGTGATTGGGCTAGAAGTGTAGATGATAGGAAGAGAAGATATGGATATGTGTTTCACTTAGGATCGGGAGAAATTTCATGGGCTTCCAAGAAGCAACCAGTAGTTGCTTTATCAACAACAGAGGAAGAATATGTGGCAGCAACAACAGCAGCATGCCAAGCAGTATGGTTGAGAAGAGTACTCAGAGATTTGTGTCATGAACAGGAAATAGGCACAACCATTTACTGTGATAATAGCTCAGCGATAGCTTTATCGAAAAATTATGTCTTTCATAAAAGAACAAAGCATATTGATGTTAAATTTCACTTTATAAGAGAACTGGTTAATAATGGCAAAATTGTTTTGTAGCATTGCAGAACATAGGAACAGTTTGTTGATATTTTAAAAAAAGCCATTAACGCAGAAGAATTTTAATTACTTAAGGAAATGCCTAGGTATGCAGGAAAACCCAGCAGTTGAAATTAAGGGGGAGTGTTGGAATTTAATTCCAATTGCTCACATTAATCAGAAGAACGACAAATTTATTATGAAGGGATCGAAAGACAATAGAGTAATGGCTTATGGGAGTTTGAAGAGCGGCGACATGAATGCAAAGGCGGTGCAAGCTCCGTTCCTATTTACAGCAACCACCTGCATTAAAACACCCACCAACCATATTTATTGCAGAGGTGGCAACATTTCGGAGGGGGCATCAAAGCTCAAAGCAACAAAGGGAAAGAAACTCCCGAAGGAGCTAACGTCAGTCCTCCACTGGGCCCACCTCCTCACAAAATAAAAGAGCTCCAGGGGGTGAGGGAACTCACGTAAATGAAATTCATGAAGGCCCTCGGAAAGCATAAATAATATGGTTTATAAACCTTAGCATAAGTTTAATGTTTTTGAGTTAAGTTTTATTTCCTACATATATTTTAGTTTTAACATTGGTTAAATTTTATTTACCGCAGTTTATTTAGATTAATTTTACTATGGTTATATATTATAAATATGAGATATTTATAATATATATGTACTTTGTAATGCTATATAAAAAATATGCCGTGAGAGCATTGTTTGTAGAGACTGTTGTTGTGTAACTGATTTTTATGCCCGAAGGCTGAAAACATAGAAACAGAGATAGAGAAAAATTTGGAAGTGCTACGTGTGTAGCAGCCAGTTGAAGGTTTTAACCAATGAACCCAGAACATAGTTCTGAAGATTTGTAACAGCAGTTTGTTGTTTTTATTTTAATTGAAATAGAGATAATTATTTCATCTCTGTGTCTGTCTGCAATTTAAATTTTAGTTTTTATCTCTGTGTTGTGGAAGAGGAATTATTTTTCTCTCTGTGTGTTAAGGAATTGCTTAGAAAATTCCAACAGTGAGAACTTTAATATACACTATTAGCGTAGAAAATGGGGTTTGGAATACACCATGACTGTACAAATATTTAAGATGAAGCTCAGCATGAGAAGACCCCATCCCATTCCTGTATGTGAGAGCATTCGATCAGTGTTAGTGTTAATGCAAGAGAGATGAATAAAATAAAAGAAAGGGAATTAGCAGATTAATCTTCATATGAAATATTGTGTACCATGCAAACCCTAAGTTCTATATTCCTTTTGTAATGGTTAAACAGATGAACAATAAAACCCTATATGTGTGGGCGACGAACCTATAAAATATTTGACTGAAATTCATTTTTTGTGGTTTGAAATTTAATGACTTCAACTAGTTATTTTTAGCGTGATTTTTTCTAGTTTAATTTTTGCAAGAATTCATTGAAAACAGAATTTTGACGGGTAACCTTGCACAATCGAAGTGTCCTACATATTTTTTTAAGTGCTGAATCCATATATACAATCAAAAAACCAATTTAAATAACATAAATCAAGATTTCACCTGAATTTTTTTTATTGAATTTGAACACCAAAAACTCCAAAAAATCACACTAAAAAAAACTCCATTTAAATTTAATTTAACATAACCAAATTGACATAGTACAAAGAGCCAAAAGTATCAATGCCGGCATTAATGGAATCCTATTTTACTCAGACCGATATAGAATTCCAATGTGGTGAGTGCGCAACTGCAATGGTTCCATCATCCATGCCCTCTCATACAACTGCAGTGACACTGCCGTAATGCCGCAATAGACGCTAATGTAAGTGTCCTGCCAAAATTGATCGCTTATAGTGAACTTTGCAAGGACGGATATTTAGGCGAAGATTATTTTCGAGTCTATAGATTTATAAATGGGTTGAGGCAGGAAATGAGGGATTTATAAATGGGTTGAGGCAGGAAATGTTTACCGCAGGATGATGTACCCGCTTTAATTTTAAGGTGGACATTTCTTGTCTCCTCGTATTTATAGGTCGATGGACTGAAAACTAAAAAATAATCTATGTATGTACGGTTAAGATTAATAAAAAATCACCAAAGATAGATATAATCACTACTATGTAGTGACATAATAAATATTGAGAGTAGGGCATACAATACAATTTTATTTTTTTTATACATTATAGTTAATTTCTTTCAACCAACAATTTGTATAATTGAATTTAGCAATATAATTTTTGTATAACATTTATCATAGAAACACTATACTCAAAATAGTTGTTAGTACATTCATTTTAGATGATCTTACTCAAAACTAGGTGATACATGATTTAAATTTTTTATCTTAATTTTTAATCATATGTTAATCATTTTTTCAATATAATTCCATATAACTTAGCTAGAAGAGGAATAATCATAGTGATTGAGTAGAGAGGCTCATTGATTCTAAATACTCATTTTACAACTGTGAAAGTGTTATGTAGTTTTGTTTGTCTCTTTTAAAATAAAAATAAAATATCCTCTAAATAGAAAAAAAATGTAATTTATAATTAAAAAAAAATTTAAAATTAAAAAAAAAATTTAAAATTATTTTTATTTTGAAAAGAAATAATCATTGTCATCAGTTCCTATGATTGAACCAAACATGAAATAGTGAAACCTTTGGTGGCATATATTTCTAGCAGAAGTTTTAATAAACATTATGTTTATTGAAATTATATAAACATTATATTGAAATTATATAAATATTACATTGCTTGTTACGTTAGCTGTAGACCTGCCTTCAATCATTGGCGCAGTTGTTCGAGCTCACCTGCACCCCACCTTAGTTTTGGACAGTCACGAGTGTCAAGTGTCTTTAGCAACATTAAATGTTTTGCGCCGGACAACTCTAGGATCTCATCACATCTATTAACCCATAGACTCCTGAGCTTCTTCAGCTGCTCCAACCTTGGAATGCTCCACAACTTTTTGCATCCAGAAACATTTAATATATCCAAAGATATCAACATCTCAAGATTCGGCAACTTCTTTAGTCTTACACACCCAGAGATGTGTAGACATTGAAGTTTTGAAAGACCACAAAGCCCTCCTATTTGTGTCAATTTCATACAATCCTTCAAGTATAGGCTCTGAAGGTTTGGGCAAACACAGCCCGGAAATAATACCTCAGATGTTTGGGTATCCCGCAGAATTATCTCGTTGAGCGCAATCAAACATTTTTCATCGTCATGGAAGGACTCCAACTTATTCAACTCTCTTTTTTCTTCAATATTTTTAAATGGAAATTCCAGCAACGGACAACAATCCACCTCTAAATATAGAAGATTGTTCATCTTCAAAAGTTATTGTGGTAAGCATTCTATCCCACAGCAGCTGAGGTGCAACCTTTCCAACTGACTCTACGATAGAAAGTGATCGGGCAAGTACTTCAATCTTCTAAATCCCAGGAGAAACAAATCTTTCAAGTTCCTGAGGCAATATTCTGGAGGCAACACTTCTAAGGAATAGCCACATATTGTCAAAGCTTCTAAATTGCATAGGTTCCCAATTGAGTTGGGCAATTCTTTTAACCTCACTCCTTCCATGTCTAATTTTTTCAAGGACCGTTGATGTTCGAGCTAGGGTAATTTTGTCACATGTTGGAATTTCTTAGTATTCCAAAACACACACAGAGGAATAAAACAATTCCTCCTCTCAACATAGAGATTAAAAAAAATTTGCTAGATAGAGATGGGACAAAATAACACTTCTATTTCATTAAGATAAAAACTCTATTACAAACTGAGATTCTTCCTCCTTGAGGGATTACAAAAAAAAATGAAACTGCTCCACATGCAGTGTTCTTCAAAACTTTCTCTCTCTCTGTCTCTTAAAACTGCACACATAGTGCTCTATATGGTTCTATGCCTTCTGGCCTTTTTAACATATTACACATAGTCACATATGTCACAGCCTTCGGGCTTTTCTTCTTTTTATATGACACAAAAAAAAAAAAAATCAATCTATTGAACTATATATATATTATAAACTTTAGAAGTTTATAATATATATATATATATATATATATATCTAAAGTCAAAATGAATTTCACTGCGGCATTTAAAACATAAAGGAAATTTTATGATAAGGTTTAGAACCTTATTATATTTTCCACATACATATAAAAATTTAAAAAAAACTTCCAAATCCTCTATCGCGGATTTCAAACACAAAATTTAATCCCATTGCATAAAGATTTTGCATACCAATTTGGGTTGTAGTTATGTCACCCTTTGGACGCACGTTAAATATGAATTGAGCTCATAAATATTTATCGATTCTGAATGGGGTTTGGGTGACTGTACTCCAAAACTACGCGAACACCTTGTGATTGGCTGCTGGTGGAGCCCACACCCTCGTGACTTGGCAAGGTGGGGGCCTAGCTTTCGCATTGACCGCAGGTATGGTGACGAGACTCAAAACTGCACGATAGCGCGTTCATTAGTCCATGTGGTGAGGACGTGGACTATGGGCTCCACTACCAACTATGTGGCCCATTCAAACAAATCAAAAATTCGCAGGGTTTTAATTTGACAGTTGGTTGGTGGAATTTATGGCGCGGAGGGTAGAGAGTTGAACATTGGAGATAGTGTGGTTTAAACCACATAATTTACAAGTTAAAACAGGGCTACGGCCCATAACCAAAATTATAAACTTGCAGGCTTTAAAGACAATGTTAAATGCACAGTGGAGTGCACACAAAAAAAAACTCTATCGCTGTTGTACTTCTTCCTCTGTGCAGGGTTGTAGTTGAATTTAATAATTCAACACTCCCCCTTAAATTCAACTGCTGGGTTCTCTTGCATACCCAGACATTTTCTCAAATAATTAAAACTCTTTTGCCCCAATGGTTTTGTCAAAATATCAGAAAATTTCTCTTCAGTTCTGCAATGTTGCAAAATAATTTCCCCATTGTTCACTAACTCCCTGATGTAGTGATACTTGGCATCAATGTGTTTTGTTCTTTTGTGAAACACTGAATTCTTTGACAATGCTATTGCTGAGCTATTATCACAATAAATTGTTGTGCCTTTTACCTATTCATGACACAAACTCCTCAACATTATCTTCATCCAAACTGCTTGACATGCTGCTGTTGTAGCTGCCACATACTCTGCCTCTATTGTAGATAAAGCCATAATTGGTTGTTTCATAGAAGCCCATGAAATGGCTCCTGAAACCATATGAAAAACATAACCAGAGGTGCTTTTCCTATCATCTATACTTCCAACCCAATCACTGTCAGTATATCAATCAATTCAGAATTTTCTGAAGTGGTGTATAAAATTCCATACCTCTTTGTTCCTTTCACATACCTTAGAATTATTTTTGCTGCTTGCCAATGTGCCTCCTTTGGCCTTTCCATAAATCTAGAAATTAAACTCACAGCATGCATAATATCCAGCCTAGTTGCAGTCAAATACATGAGGCTACCAACTATGCTCTTGTACAAACTTGGATCAAAATCCTTGCTGCTGTCTTCTTTGCTCAATTTCAATCCCATCATTGTAGGAGTAATTTCTGCCTTGCAATCTTGCATATTAAATATTTTTAAAACTTCATTTGCATATTTAGCTTGAGATATAAAAAAAATATTTTCATTTTTCTCTACTTCTATTCCTAAGAATTATTTCAGCAATCCCATATCAGTCATCTAAAATTCATCCTTCATGACTGATTTAAAATTCTCAATGAGGTAAGCATCATTACTTGTAAAGATCACATAATCAACATAAAAAACAATAATCAACATCTTACCATCTTTCTCCTTGATGTATAATGTCAGTTCTCCTTCACATTTCTCAAACCCATTTTTCAGTAGATAGGCATCTATCCTACTATACCATGCTCTTGGTGCTTGTTTCAGCCCATAAAGAGCTTTCTTCAATCTGCAAACTTTGTGTTCTTGGCCTTCTTTCTCATAGCCCAAAGGTTGTTCAACATAAACCTCTTCCATCAATGCTCCATTTAGGAATGTTGATTTCACATCCATTTGGCAAACTTTTCACTTGTGTTGTGCTGCTATGGACAACACTGCTCTTACTGTTTCCATTCTTGCAACCGGTACAAAATTTTCCTCATAATCTCTTCCTTGTTGCTGCTTGTAGCCTTTGACAACAAGTCTAGCCTTGTGCCTTTCAATCTTACCTTCAACATTGCTTTTGGTCTTATAGACCCATTTCAGTTCAATGATTTCCTTACCTTTTGGGAGATCAACTAATTCCCATGTCTTATTTTTCTCTATGGCATTCATTTCTTCATCCATAACATCTATCCATTTCTTATATTTCACAACTTCCTAAAAATGAATAGGATCATCTACATGAAAATACAATGCAAATAAAGACGTCATACCTCCATTTGCTGCCTCTTGCTCATAAATTTCATTCAAACTTCTGAATCTGGTTCCTCTTTCACTTTTTGAACTTGTACTTGTAGAATCACTCAAATCTGCTCCTTGTGGCGTGCTTGGAGAAGCATTGTTATCACTTCTCAAGGATGTTCTCATACCTGCTTGTGGTGTCCCTTGATTTCCTTGTGTTGGTGGAGGTGGTGCTGCTAATGAGGGATTTATTTCAGCCATCTCTTCCTCATTATCATCATGAGATAAACAACTCTTCACATTCATTGTTTCCTCAATGCTTCCATCCCATGCTTCTTCCTCAATAAATTGTACATCTCTACTTATAAAAAACTTCTTGGTGGGTGGGTTATACAACCTGTATGCCTTGGATTCTTCACTGTATCTAATAAATATGCACTTCTCCCCCTTACTGTCCAACTTCTTCCTTAGCTGATCTGGAATGTGTGCATAAGCCACATAACCAAAAACTCTCAAGTGGGTGAAAAATTGTTTTATGCCACTCCATGCTTCTTTTGGAACTCTGTTCATCACTGCTTTGGTTAGGCATCTATTCAAGATGTATGCTACACAATGTACAGTTTCAACCCAATATTCATTTGACAAATGTTTTGTCTTCAGCATACTTCTTACCATGTCCATGATGGTTCTATTTTTCCTTTCAGCAACTCCATTTTGCTTGTGTATACCTTGCTGTAAATTGCTTGTGTATGCCATTTTCTCTACACAACGCATAACTTCTTTTGAGATATACTCTCCTCCTCTGTTAGTTCTTAAGACCATGATACACTGCCCACTTTTTTTCTCTACAAGAGCTTTAAAGTGGCAAAATTTCTCAAACACTTCACTTTTAAATTTCAAGAAATAAACCCATGTTTTTCTTATATAATCATCAATAAAAGTCAACATATAGTGGATGCCTGCTAATGATGGTGTTTGCATTGGTCCACACAAATCTGATTGGACAATTTCTAAGGGTGCCTTTGCCCTTATGCTTTTTCTTAATGGAAAGCTTTCATTATGTTTTTTGCCCAAGATGTAGCCTTCACATACGCTATCCGGTTTCTCAATAAATGGTAATCCCTTTACCATTCCTTTCCTATGCAACAAATTCAGACCTCCAAAGTTGAGATGTCCAAATCTCAAATTCCATAACCAGTTTTTATCCTTTGCTTCTCTTTGGAATGTCTCTTGTGTCACTGATGCCATTTCAGCTCCTTTCTTCAAATCTGCTCTCATCTTGAGAGGGAACATTATGTTCCTTGTCATCTTCACTTGTGCAATACATTTCTTGCTTGGTGGTTTATCCATGATGATGCATACATCATCTTCAAAGAAAACGTTGTACCACTTTTGAATGTGTTGTCCAATGTTCAAGAGGTTACACTTCATATCAGGCACATAGTATCCATCTAATATGGATCTTCCTTCTCCTTTCTTTGTAAAAACACTTACTCTGCCTTTTCCCATGACAGAGACCTTATTGTTTGTCCCCAATGTTACTTGATACTTTACATTTTCATCTAACATGGAAAACATGGAAATGTTTCCAGTCATATGATTGCTACATCCTAAATCTAGAAACCATATATCTTCATTTTTCTCTTCAACCAAATTACATGCTAAAAACAACTTCTCTTGATTGATATTTTCTTTAGTAAAATTAGCACTGGGTCTATTATCTATGTCACTCTATTTCTTCCTACATTCATTGGCATAATGGCCACACTTCTTACAATAATGACATTTGACTTGGGATTTATCATACCTTTGTCCATGTGCTTGATTTTGTCCACCTTGTCGGCTGCTACCTTGGTTTTGGTTCTGATTTTGATTGCTGCACCTTCCATTAGTGTTTTCAGGGCTATTTCTTCCTCCTCTGTTTTGGCTTCTACCTCTTCCTTTTCCTCTGTAGTTTCCTCTGCCTTGATCTCTTGCTCTTCCAAAGGAAATTTGGGTCTTGAAGACATGCTCCAAAGATGACTTTGTTGTTTTACCCAATCTTTGTTCATGTGTCATCAATGATGCATGTAGCTCATCAACTGTAAACTTTGAGAGATCTTTTGTCTCTTCAATGGTTGTGACTATCACATCAAACCTTGAGGGTAAACTCCTCAACACTTCCTCCACTATTCTTCTTTCTTCTACTGTCTCTCCATGAGACCTCATTTGGGTGACCAACCCAATCAATATAGTAAAGAATGAGTCTATTGTATCAGACTATTTCATGCAAATGACTTCAAAATCTCTTCTCATCAATTGAAGCTTTGTTGTCTTTACCTTATCCATATCTTGGTAGGCTGTCTGGAGGGTATTCCATGCATCCTTGGACCTCTTAGCTGATGCCATCCTTGGAAACACACTTTCATGCACTGCTTGATAGAGATAGAAGAGGGATTTTGAGTCCTTCTTCCTATTTCTTTTCAACAAATCGTTCTCTGCTTGTGTTAAGGCATTAAATGCATTTTCATCTGCTGGTTCTTCTAGACCATCTTCAACTAGCTCCCATAAATCTTGAGAGGAAAACAGAGCTCTCATTGTGATTTCCCAATAGTCATATTTCTTCCCATTAAACTGTGGGAGTTGAGTATTTCCAATACTCGTGCTTGTGTTGGCTCTTGCCATGGCTAGCTCACTGAACTATGCTATAAACTTGACTATGTTTTTAAATAAAATTTCTCACTGCTTGAGAGTTAAACTCTGTCTTTTAGAAGACTTATCTGGACTGCACTTTTTAAACATAAAACAAAAACTTTGTTTTGAGGTAAATACCTTGCTTGTTGAACTTTCACTCTGCTAATCAAAAGCTGCAAAAAACTCCTTCCTTCAACTTCTTTGACAAATTTCAAAGAGCCTGGACTAGCTCTGATACCATGTTGGAATTTCCGAGTATTCCAAAACACACACAAAGGATTAAAACAATTCCTCCTCTCAACAAAGAGATTAAAAAAATTTGTTGGACAAAGATGGGACAAAATAACACTTCTATTTCATTAAGATAAAAACTCTGTTACAAACTGAGATTCTTCCTCCTTGAGGGATCACAAAAAAAATGAAACTGCTCCACACAGAGTGTTCTTCAAAACTTGCTCTCTCTATGTCTCTTAAAACTGCACACACAGTGCTCTATATGCTTCTCTGCCTTCTGGCCTTTTTAACATATTACACATAGTCACATATGTCACAGCCTTTGATCTTTTCTTCTTTTTGTATGACATACAAGAAAAAAATCAAACTATTGAACTATATATATATATATATATTATAAACATAGTTTGATTTTTTTCTTGTATGTCATACAAAAAGAAGAAAAGATCAAAGGTTGTGACATATGTGACTATGTGTAATATGTTAAAAAGGCCAGAAGGCAGAGATATATATATTAAACATATATATATTTAAAGTCAAAATGACTTTCACCGTGGCATTTAAAACATAAAGGAAATGTTATGATAAGGTCTAGAACCTTATTATATTTTCTGCATACAAATAGCACTTTAAACCAAAGTTCCAAATCCTTTGTTGCGGATTTCAAACACAAAATTTAATCCCATTGCATAAAGATTTCGCATACCAATTTGGTTTGTAGTGACGTCACCCTCAGGACGCGCGATAAATATGAATTGAGCTCATAAATCCTTATCAGGTCCGAATGGGGTTTGAGTGACTGGACTCCAAAACTACGCGAACGCCTTGTGATTGGCTGCTAGTGGAGCCCGCACCCTCGTGACTTGGCAAGGTGGGGGCCCAGCTTTCAATTTACCGTGGGTATGGTGACTAGACTCAAAACTACACGATAGCACGTTCATTGGTCCATGTGGTGAGGACGTGGACTATGGGCTCCACTACCAACTACATGGCCCATTCAAACAAATCAAAAATGTGTGGGGTTTTAATTTGATAGTTGGTTGGTGGGATTTATGGCGTGGAGGGCAAAGAGTTGAATGCTAGATATGGCGTGGTTTAAACCATAGAATTTACGAGTCAAAACAGGGCTATGACCCATAACCAAAATTATAAACTTGTAGGCTTTAAAGACAATGTTAAATGCACAGTGAAGTGCACACAACAAAAAACTTTGCCGCCGCTGTACTTCTTCTTCCTCTGCGCAGGATTGTAGTTGAATTTAAAAATTCAACATCACATTTATACACATTTATATAGCTTGAGATATCTAAGTTTTCCAAGGTCCCAATATTTCCAAAAGTGGTGCCAGAGAAGGTCAACTTGCGGCATCCTTTCAAATCTAGACTTTTGAGTTGAGTTAAATTCCCAAAAGATTCTAGAAGCGTCCTCAAGTTTTCAGCACTATTTAATGTAATGTGTTGGAGGCATGTTAGCCTTCCAAAATAATCAGGCAGCGATATCATTTGGTAGCAGTTCTTCAAGTGTAGGTAAGTATTTTGAGGAGGACAGTTCACAAAATTCTTTCGGCAAACTTTTGACCATTGATATGCTAATATTTTCAAGGTACTTCAACTGTCCTACGGACTTGGGAAACTTTGAAAATGAGTAATAAGACCAGATATATAGCTCTCAAAACTGAAGAGGGGCCTGCAATGTTTGGCAGAATGATTTTCCCCGACTTTACAGACTCCACAGACTCTACCATGAGGAAAAGTTCGTCCAAGCACCAAGTAGATTCAGCATACCTTGGTGAAAAAATTACAATGTGGACAGACGCACCACTAATAGTCTGTTGTATCTGGGGAGTAATATTTTGTCCCTCCTCCAGCTCCTCCTTGTCCAGAAAGACTATGAAGCTTATGTTAATAAGACGTCAGTACAAATAGCTGGTGAAGGATTTTTTAACATCAGGGCCCTATGATTAATAAAAACATCCCAAGGAGAAGAGTAAGAAGTCGAGGTAGAAGATTAGGAAATGGAGGAGGAAGTAGTAGAACCCTGAGGGCATATGGTTAGGCTCGCCATCGCCACTGAAATCTGGAAAGGTGTGGATTGATAAACTGAATAACAACAAGATGAAACTTCAAGGGAAAGACCACTTTTATGTGTGAATTACTGTGACCACGCATATGCCATTTACTAGGCGTTGAGCAATGTGGATGCTTTGGATTCTAAAGACATGTGACCAAGACGAGCGGCTCTGCCACAGAGTCTGGTTTCCACATTGTATGGAATCCTGGTTGAATACTTCCCTACACGCATCAATGGCTTTTTTTTTCAATGGCCCACCCAGACGTGAAGAGCCACCACTTTCTCAAATATCATCCACTGCTTTTACTTTGTGGTCGACCAACACATGATGGGAGGAGACTTGAAGGAAGGGGACTCTGTAGTCTCGGCTGTCATGGGTTTTGACAAACATTTGTCATTATAGGTTGTATTTGAAAATTATATTAAACTAATCATGGTTTTTAAACAGAAATAATGGAATATATGGGAATATCATCTAGCCAAAAACATGGTTGAATGGTTGAATGTATGTGTATAAGTTCTACCAAAATTTAGTTGGCGCAAGAACTTGATCAAGATCTTGTTTTCATAGCAAAAATCCTTGCCTTATATAATTGAATTTGGTTTAGCTAAAAGAGTTGAATAAGATCAAAAACTTGCATCCAAAGCAAAGCTTATGGTCTTAATTTTTGTAATTTAAATTAGTTAAGCTAAAGGGAGGAGAATACAACTATTAGAATCATAAGGCCCTGAGATTTTCTTGAGCTCGAAATAGGAAGTGTTTGTGATTTAAACCATTCATGTCCAAAGTAAAGCTAGTAGTCCTAGTTTTTGTAATCTAAATCTAGTAAACGAAGATTCTGGTTGCAAGGCTACAAGATTTTCTAAAACTCAATAGCTAAAGATCTTTTCAAAAATAATTTGTACCCAAAGCACACCCAAAGCAAATCTCCTCATCTTCAGTTGTGTATTTCAAGTCCATTAAGAAAAATGAGCACGAAACAAAGCCTCAAGTCTCAAGTTTTCCACTATTTTGAGTGCCACATCGAGAACCCCAAGATCAACATCGATCTGGGCTTACGAGCATTTGAAACCCCAAAAAAACCATTGGGATCCCATCAACAACGAGATGGTGATAAAAATACGAGTTTCCAAGATTCGGAAGAAAACCAGGGTGGGCATTGTTCAAAGTGTCATCCGTAAAAAAATTAAAATTGATTTGACGGCCGAGGAAAATTATTTGTTAGGATGAATAGTGTTTTCCCAAACCAATTTAGTAATTTCAATATAGAACAAACAAATATTAATATGTTAATTCCACTTTAATTTTTATTCTTTATCCAAATTCATTTTTCATAATTCAATCTAATTTTCATTCAATATACAAACACAACCCAAGACAAAAGCATCTATCAAAAGTAGATCTCTTTTTCCTTATAAAGCACCAATGAAATATTTCATGTTGCTCAATTTTGTTTACATATGATTCCACCATATAAAAAGCTCATTTCAAATGGACAATTATTATTTTAGATTTAATAATATTATTGCATCAAAAATTTATATCAACTAAAACTAAACCAATAACCATAAATAATATAAAATTTTCCATTTTGAAATAATAATAATATTATAATTTATTTAAAAAAAATAAAACTATTCATCACAACAAATAATACACCTACATTGTGATATAGTTGTATAGTTATGCATTAAATCTCCTATTCAATTCCGAAGTCCAAGAGATTGTAGACAAAAACTGACACAATACAAACATATAGCCTTTTTGTTGGAAGTAATGAATAAACCTAGACTTAGAAAGTTGTTGTGATGAGGATAGGATTGAGATTCTAATCTTAGATCTCATATCCTAATATCCAGGGAGTGGTTGAAACCATCCCGTTAGTGGATCGGTCTCATTGGCAGTAGATCCAAAGAAGGAGTGGGCGTGCTAAGTAAAGGTGGTGTGATTCGAGGCAAAGCCTGAGAGGAGGCCGTGAGTTTCGTGGAGGTTGTGGAGGCACACGACAGGGAGAAATCCCTCTGATCATTAGTGAAAACTGAAGGAGGCCATTGTAGGAGGTCGTTTGACTTGTTGTGGATGTCGTGGAAGTGGAGCTGCATCGAGGTATACGGATTAGAGTATGGTGGGCTGATCTGCGTGGCCCAAGGAGTGACCTTGTTCTTTAATTGACTCAAGAGATCAGGTGTACCTAAGGGGATTATGCTGCGACAATTGCTGAGAGAAAGGCCATGGAAGATGCCAATCCATGGTTAAATTTATCTAGAGGCTGCGACATTCACACCTTTGTGGAACTGTGGAGCATCATTCCTTGTTGCAGGCGTTGGAAGTCATCCCGTCTGCACGGATGAGATCTTGATCCGTGGAGTTGCGTGGAGGCACCATGGTATTGCGTAGAGGTCATGTCGTGCTGGGTGATAAACACCATTTCGATTATCGTGATAATGGCATTGTGAAGGCCAAGTTTAATGGCGTTCTTTTCCAAGTACCCAGCGCCAAAATAAGGATCCTAATCACTGGCAACATTTGGTTTTTTTTACAGAATTATATGCGGAGGAGGCCCAATTCCGTAGTTTGGTTGTGTGGAAAGCATTTATTAAAAACAATATTAATTGATTTGCTACGTTTTTTTCAGAAATATGTGTGATATGAGAAATCGCTAATTACATGCATCAGAATTGGATATCAATAATGTTTCTGGCTTATTGAGAGATCGTTTGTTGCTCATCACAAGAGCTGAGGGCACCGAGACCTACGTGGCATAGAAGCCACAGTCTACAAGGTTCTACTATTGAAGAGCTGCCAAAGGGAGGTTTCCCACCAGCGTGGTAATGGGGTTGTTGGAGCTCGTTAGAGGACCGAGTGGAGTCGAAATCTAGAAGCAAGACAAAACTAGAGAAGATGGACTTTTAACAACATGTCTATATTTTTAGATATGTTTGATTCTGATGATGATGATGATTTTCTCATGTGGACATTTGGAGGCGTTAGCTTGGGTAGCATGGGTAGCATTTTTTTAGAAAAACAATGTGGTTCTATTGATGACCACGAGAAACAAGAGGCACAATCTGTTTTGCAAGATCCTGATATTGAAGAGTCATGAGTTGATCTTTAGGAAGGATCTAAAGAGGAACAAAGTGTTGAAGATCAATTGGACGAGCCACATGAAGCTGATTGCGAAGACGTGGTAGAAGAAGACAAAACTGGAGAGAATTTAAAATGTGATGATATCATGAATATTTCTATGTGTGAAGATGTTAACAACAACAAGGAAGAAACAATGAAGATTGAAGAGGAATTAAATTATCATGAAGCATGGCTTGAAACATCGTGTTTTTATGAAATCAGCACAGAATTTTCATCCATAAATGTTGAAGACAGCTTTGCGGATGTTCACATGCGTGACACCAGAAATGATGAGAGAAAACATTCTCTTGTTAAGCCTGTCACAGCTTTAAGAAGGTCGAAGATAAGCATTCAAGCTTTCCATCACCAGGGAAGAAATGAGGTGCAAATACATCACTACCTCACGGTGAGGAAAGTGAAGATGAAGCCTCACCTCCGAATGAACAAATATGGACTCACAAGCATAAAGACCAAAATGAAAACCTTTGTTACCAATTTTTTCATGTATTTTATTATAAGCCTAGCTGAGACTAGACCAACAAGCGTATGTCATTGTTCAGTACCATTTCTCCATTAAGGGGGAGTGTTGGAAGTAATGGAGAAACCTAGAATTAGAAAGTTGTTGTGATGATGATAGGATTGAAATTCTAATCTTAGATCTCATATCCTAATATCCAGGGAGTGGTTGAAACCATCCTGTTAGTATGAAAGCCTATATAATTAAGGCTCATCTGACTCAATAGTCAATGTGTGTTTGAGTGTGTGTACACTCTCCAGGTTCTCACCTGGAGAGCCATTTCATTTAATTAATAGGTTAAAGGTTCTTAACACTTTTATGTGTAAAACTATCAACATTTTTATAGCTTTTATTAAATTTATTTGATCATATAGAACCCGACATTTCGTACATTTAACTACGGAGTAGTCTAGCTAGACCGCGATTTAGCCCAGAAAACTTGCCCGTCGGAAAACTTCAGTTGCCCATTAATGGAGAATATCAATGTCCTTTTCACTTCGCAGAGTATCTGGGGATCACCGCATGACCATGTTGTCAGACCTGAACGGCGGAGACCAGTTAATTCTTCAGGTGGCAGGGTGGATTTCTTTGCAGATTTGGCTACATCATCATTGTCAAGTCACCATTAATACTATTTTCTTTCAAATTTTGAATTTTATATCGTGCGCAGGATTCTGCATTCAACTTTGAATTTTGAATTTTTAAACCCTCCCTGATGTATTTTATTTATTTTTATTAGAAATTTGAAGCAAAAAGTTGAACCAGGGTGTAGCTAACACAGATGGTGTCTTGCACTCCGGTGTCTACCCTGGTGTTTTCACAACAGCTTGTGGCATTTTTTATTCGGCTTCTCGACTCAGGCTACCAAACTTGGTATTTTTAACACCGGTAGCAATTTCAACCCAGGAAAGCTTTTTGCTGAGGATGCAGGTATTGTTTGATTAGTCTTGAAGACATAATTCCCTAAAGAAACAACGATTTCCCTTATGGCTGAACCAAGTCTGTGGAGACCTCCTTTTGGATAGCTTCCAATGTGATTACCAAATGATTTAGAGGAGAAGTGAGAGAGTTTTGGATTAACTACAACATATATGGCTCCATGAGTTGAGTTGCCATCTCAATGATAATGTTTTCATCATTGTGTTGTTTCTGGCCTACAAATCGAGTTGATCTAATACTTTTTGTTTCCCACATATCCATCTACTGTCTTTGGACCAACCTGTGACTCTTTTGACATCGTGCTCATCCACATTTATCGTCGAGTCAGGTGATTGTCATTTTCTCAACATGGGTACTTACCTTGCTACCACTGGCTCTAATTTTAATGGCTTCTCCACCATTCCCACCAATTGTTCTACCTCAATGCTTCCCTAGATCCAAAATCAAATGATCTATTCAACTCTTTATGATTGAGTTTAATTATATAAATAAATCGCTATTATGTCCCTAATCTTGAATGTGATCAATTAAAAATGTTATTCGTATACGATGATCTATCTAAAGATGTACATTTTCATTATCATAAATTATATGCATTGTTGAAATGCATTACAATACAGATTTCCACCATTTCAGAAATCATATAATCATATTGTAAACATAATATTTTTTTTTCATTTATTATGTCCAATTTTAATTAATGAAATTGGTCAAATAAAAATGAAAGACAAGAATTCTATCTCCATTGAAAAGAAAGACAAAAAATTTATCTCTACTGAAAAAATGCTTGAAAAATATTTCTAATTAAAATAAAGAATTTTTATTCCCAATGTTATTACAAAAGGGCTGGTTAATAACACGTTCCTTATATTTGTGTAATAGGATAGTCGCTCTAGATTTTACCACTCCAAGTTATAATTTTGAGCCTTTTATTTCACCATGTACTTGTATTCATATGTCCATGTGCTATGACTTTTATATAATGTCCATGTCCGATGTTGCTATTTTCACTCACTTGCTTCTTAATTGATAGTGGAGATGTGAAGATGGTTTAAATATCGGTTTTCTATGTGGTGTTATTGAAAAGCTTCAGTAGCTTTGCTCTAAGGTGCAGAGTCATACATGTCGTAAACAATATTAAGACGAGGGGAGGTTGAAACCATTAGGGATTCATATGTCATGTACAGTGGCTGAATATTTTTTTTTATCGTTCTGTATGAACCGTTAATGCATGAATAACTACTCGAGTCCATCGATTACTCATAATATTTAAATGTTTTTTAATCCATTTGTAAAAATAAAAATGTATTATATATCTGTATTGGTGAAGAAGGAGATATTTCCTTAAAGTTCTACTGTAACTAGATTGCTTTATTTCCTAAATGTCTCATGAAATCATTTGTTATTATTTTTTTTGGACATTGATCACATATTTATGTTAATATTTCATTTTTTTAAGATGAAAAAGTAAAAATATTTATTTTAAAGTTGAATAATTAGATGTAAGAGAATTAAAATATATATATATATATATATTTATTTTGAAGTTAGATAATTAGATAAAAGAGAATTTGTATAAGAAGTTATTATTTAAGAAAAAAATGGAATATTTCTGAAATATTAAAAGAAATTGTAGACTCTAAGGCACCACACATATCTTTTATATTGTAAAATAATTAAATCTAGTTAGTTATATCATAAAATGGTTAATTCTTATTGTTTTATTCTTAAAATCACCATTTCATTTCTTCACATATTTACAAAATATCAATTCAACCCATGTTACCAAGTAAAAAGGATTTGGTCATATATTTCCCTACATAAACTAATACTGTATTACTTTTTTTTAATGAAAAATAAAGAAATGATGAAAACAACACTTTTGTATTATTGGTAATTTTAGAATTTCTTATTCAAAAAGTGTTATAATTCCATGCAATATAGTTATAAAATAAAATAATAAAAATAAGTGTTTGAAAAACATGCCATATACTAAAACTACCAATACATGTCAAGTCTTTCTTGGCCATTGTTTTCATATATTTCCTCCAATGAAAAGATCACTCCATAAATTATATGTTACACAAAATCATACTAAACAAAATTTTCTATTCTAAAAACTTTGTATGGGAATGGTGGCCCAACCCCTTTCACCAAAGGTTATCCCCCATGCAACCCATGATGAGAGGAAAAGGATAGGTGTATTGACCCTTTAAGAAAAACATAAGAGTGCTAGTGTCATCCTGTTATGATACAAATTACAAATATCTTGATGATTACAAAGATTTGTTGATTTATATGTTTTTATTGTGGGGGCAACTTAATGATGGTATTTCATGACACATTGGTGGTAATGCAAACATGGAAAAACAAAAATCAATTAACTTGGAGGGCTGGTTTGAGGTATTTCCACAATTAATTTGAATATGGTGTAAAACATGAAAATGAATTAGTTTTCCAAACGTATGATTTTTATTTATATAAAAATTGTGTATAACCACATGACATTTGATTTTCCTAAAATTAATATGTTATTTTTCTTGGAAAATATAATGCACATGTTTACCTTCTAGTTTTTAGTAACTAAACAAGTAGGCTTCCCTATAAATTGTATAATTATAGAGAATACATTGTTATTGTGAGCAACATTTTTTTTCAAAATTTGTACTCTTAATTTTATATTTTATTAAATGGAGAAATTCATTATATCTTTTAAATTACAAGGCCTTTCATTAATGATAAGTAAAAGGGTCTTAACATTATCAAACAATTTTTTTTAGATGGTAGATTTAAATCTCTTCTAGTGCAACATATAGTTTTTTTCATTAAATGGTTAAATGAAAAAATTTGTAGAAGAAACAAAAGATTTATATATTTTAAGATTCATATGTGAAGACAAAAACATAATAAAATTGTAAACAATATTATTAAATGTGTGTGTTTGTATGTGAAATCTACATAGTTGATTCTATATATTTCTATAGTTGTATGGATATTGGTTTTGTGTGTTGTATAGAAAAATAACATCAAATATAAAGATAATGGGGAATTCATCGGGAAAGCATGAATATGGATTATAGTTTTGGGCCAAATGTGGTGATGAAATTTCAAGTTTTTCCTTTTTTATCGAATTGAAGCACTCAAAATTCATATAAGCACTGTGAATTTTGATTCCTAGTAAAAAGACAAATTGTGGAGGATTTTGTTGTTGTTCTAATGATATTTTTGCAAAAATATTTAGTGCCTTATAATATGTCAATTTTCCAACAAAAAAATTATTTTTCCTTGGGAATGTTCACACATCTTAAGAGGTGTGCATGTGTTCATATAGCATAACTTAGTCGAAAATGTGTAATTTAATATATATATATGTGTGTGTGTGTGTGTGTGTGTGAGCATGAGCTACCAGCATGATCTACACTGAGAGAGCTAAGTTTTTCATATGATTTTTCATGCAAAAAAAAATATTTTTATTATTTTTCGAAGTTGGTGAAGTAATATTTCAATTGCATTTTGCAGACACATGTGCTCAGGTAAGGATTTTTTCAATTGTTTAAATAAATTGAAAAAATAAAAGTATGCTTTTGAAGATGACTGGTAAACGAAGATAGTCTTATTTTTTGAAATGTTTTCTTTATGTATATTTTACGATACCGATTATTTATTGAACCTCTTTAAAATAGTTTGAAAATGTCAAACTCATATTCCTTCTTGAAATCAACCTGATCAACTCCACTACCTGGGGACAAATTTATTCCTAAGTCGGCTAGGGCACAAAATGGAGTTTCCCACTTAAGGAAAAATGTAGCCCTAAGTCCACTAGGGTACAAAATGAAGTTGCATGTAATTTTTCACAAGGGGTGCTGAAATTGCCGATTTTAGGACTTAAGAGGTTAGATCAAGCACCTAAATCTCAAATCTAAATATCTTGATCGAGAGTTTCATAGACCTTCCTCATTCTAAAATTCCAAATCTTATTATAATTTTTGTTATTATGTCATATAAAAACCTTATTAAATTTAATATTAATATAAAAGAACATTATTTTAATTATTAAATTAAATGATGAAAATATATTAATATAAAAAATTAATATTAATATATTTTAATCTTAATATTAAATTTTTTAAATTTTGATTAATATAATATTATTAACTTTAATATAATATAAAATTTATTATATTATAATATATACTACCACAACCACATTAATACATGTGGTTGATATAAGCCATAGGAATCAACAAATGAGTCATTAAGACAAAAAGAGTCATACAAGCTAACTTGAAATATATGTTAATTTAATTTAGCCTAATTTTTTTATAAATCTAACATAATAAAATATATAATATTTTTAGAACATGGAAGTAATCATAACCTAAACCTACCTTTAAATAAATAAAATCTAAATAGTTTCAATTCGAAGACATGAAGGGATCTATGCATATTTAATCAAGGTAGCTCGAACATTAATATTTTGGAAAATTTTAGATAATATTTTGATGGAAAATTATCATTTTCCCTCCACGCGAATGTACAACACACATTTGAAATATTTCCTTTTAAATATGTACTATATAATAAACAAATTGTTGTAGAACCTCAAATATGGAGAGAAGGGTAAGAGGGAGAGAGGGGGAAACAAATATGGAGAGAGGGAGAGGAGGAGAGAGTCTCCGCGAAAGAGAGGGAGCTCAAAAGATGGAGTTAGAAGAAAAGATAGGGAATGAAGAAGTTCAAGACATGTAGAGAGAGAAAGGTAGAGAGAGGGGGGGAAGAGAGAGAGAGAGAGAGAAGGGAGATATGGAGAGAGTTTGTATGTTTGGGGGTGCGATAGAAATAAAAATAAGGAATCTAGATGGAGAGAAGGGGGAGAGAAAATAATAGAGGGGGGGAGATAGTCTACAGAGTTGCAGGACGAACCTAGAGAGAGAGAGAGAGAGAGAGAGTGAATGAGTGAGAGACGTGGGGGAGAGACAGAGGGATATGGGAGAGAAAGGAGGACAGAGAGGACTTGAGAGTGAGGGAGAGAGAGAGAGATGGAGTTGGAGGGGTAGAGAGAGGGAGGTAAGAAAAAATACATATAGAGAGAGAAAGGTGGAGAGAGAGAGAGAGAGGGAGTGGAAAAGGAAATGGAGAGAGAGAGAGAGGGAGAAAAAATGGAGATGGAGAGAGAGCGAGAAATGAAAGTGGGAGGGAAGAGAGATAGAAGGGGAGAGAGAGGGAGAGAAGGGGAAGAGAGATAGAAGAGGAGACAGAGGGAGAGAATGGGAAGAGAGAGAGAGAGAGAGAGAGAGAGAGAGAGAGTGAGTGAGGGGGATATAGATAGATATAGAGAAAGAATGTGTAGGTTTGAGAGATGAAGAAGGAGAGGCTGAGGGAGATAGAGGTATAGATGGAAGCAAGGGAGAGGGGAGAAGAGAAATTTCCATCATAAGGAGTTTATTCAAATACTTTGATAACTACTTGTAAATTTAGGAAAGTTGATACCATATAAAATTATAGAAATGTTGTCATATGTTGTTGTTTGACCTTTATATTAAATTTCAAATTTCAATAGGATTGACTTATATCATGTCATGACTAAACTCTTGTAAATAATATCAAAATAAATAATGCTAAATAAAACATATTTGTTGTTTACATGACATATTTTAATATTAAAATTGAATCAAACCTATTTCAATCATATTTGTGTTTTGTAATTGAACCTTGAGATAAAAAATTGATTGAAATACTTAAAAAAGTTGTCCATGCAATGGTATATGGGTGGGTCACAAAAATTTTCACACACACACACACATATTTAATACAAATGACTTTAAAATTCAAATTATTTATTTTTAATATTGAATTGTAATAACATATATGTTTATTGCACTAAAAGATAATTTCTACAAACCAATATGATGCATGATTGGAATTATTTCCATGTTCAATATTAAATTGATACATGATATATTTTAGTTCATTTTAAGTGTCAAAGTCACTTGCATAATAAATTTTAAGATTGTACTTATTTTCTTAGTCTATGAAACTAGAAATCAAAATTGAACACATATTTTACTAATAAAAAATATAGTGTATAGAAAAAATTAATAAATTAGAGAAATAATATTAACAAATTCATTTAAACTTTAAAAATTAATGAGCATCCATAAAAAAATTAATACAAATCCATAATCTAAAATATTGAATACATGTATCAATAAACTATCCATATGAAAATATATACAAATTACAAATATTAGGTGAACATCCATAAAGTAAAATAATAAGCATCCATAAACTAAAATAATTTCCATAATGTACTTCCATAAACTGTCTATGTATCAAAATATACAAAGTCTGCATCACACATGTGAATATGCCCTATGAAATGAGCCTGAAAATGTACAAACTATGACACTCTAAGTACCACCAGAACTCCTTTGTGAGTTATGTCCTGCAAGGTAAGTGTCCATAAGATGGTACTACAATATAACACATTCAAATTCAAACTAATTAGGTCATTATTTGTATAAAATAAATAGTATGTAAATAAATTATATTGAACCACAATTTTAATTACATATATACATGAATCTACTAACCTCAGTTGAGTCCAAATTCAAGTCTGATAGGATGAATGTTTGATCATGAATATGGGTTTGGTGCTCCCCTTCCAATGGCTCAATTATTGGGGCCTGCATCAATGGACCTTCATATTAGTTCCTCTAAACCCAACATCCCACTCATGTCTCCACTTAACAGAGGAATCAACGACACTTTGCATATGGGCTCGTGTACATAATGGCAAGGAAAAATTATAATTAGTCTACAAATTAATTAGCATATTTGTGTAACTTAAAAAAATAAATTGTTGAAATCTTAGGAATAAATAATTTTACCTCAATTGTTAGTCCATGTGGTTGTACATAATAACTCTCCTCCACATTAGTTAACATATATGTTGGAGGTGGAGGTGGAGGAGAATCCATGGAAATGTGCTCTAGTCGAGGATGCCATCGTTGTTCCATTGACCCCTCGGATGACATTGTAAGCTCACCCATGTATCTAGGACGTGTCTACATGTTATCATGAACTTATTAATATAAATTATGCAATCTAATACAAACTAGAAATTTTACCATAAATAATTATGCCTAATTTGACAACAAGAGTCAAAAGTTTCGTATATATATGTACTTGGTCTGTGTCACACGGGCCATGCACACTCCAAGTCTCATGAATTGCATCACAATACATACATATATGTGTTAAAAGCTAATGAAAGGGTAAAATTTCGAGAAATGCATCATCATATAAGGGCACTAGTGGGCCACGAAGGATTGGTGGTGGTCTCCTAGTCTTTGCATGCATAGCAACATGCACACTAGCCAATGACGCCTGCATGTTGTCTGCAATAGTTTCTTGTGTCTCACCATTGAGCTGCATCAGCTTGTCTAGCTCTCCAAGTAATACCAAGCTCTAAGACGATAGTGTAAATAATATCAGCGATGGTGGTACATGCTTAGGGTCCCTATGAGCCCCCTCACACTCATAGGTATGTCCCATGCCGATACCATAAAAAAGAGATCTTGGATCAGTGTAATCTGACCTCATATGTAACACAAACTTGCATATAAATGTTTAGCAAAATAAATGGAAACCTGGTCATGGTTGGGGAACTTTTCCCAAGCTCCAATGAATCTATCATACACAAAATGGGTCTAACACCTCCCCATGAACATCAATGTCCTTGGTGGCATCTTTCACCACCTCCGAAGAATTTGGGCCTCTAACCTCATGCCTCCTGACCCTATGTATGAACTGTAATATGTGGTTATGTGGACCTGACCTCTGGTATGTCTTGTTCAACCTAGTCATGTTATCCAACATCAAATACAATACAAGATGAGTCAGTGAATTGGCAAGGATATTCTTTATCTGTATTATGATATGTGTATGACAGGTCATAACATCCTCTAATGTGATATGAGTTTTAGTGTCATCCCACAGAGGGATCGATGCTAAATCTGATCCTCGGCTTCTTCCTATTAAGGACCTGTAAATCATAAACATAAGTTAACATATACATAATTAACAAACTAGAATCATAATAACATATACATTAATTTCAAACACGTCAGTTGAAGAAAATTTCAATACATAAACAGATAAAGTTTAAAGAGGATTTAAAAATGAAAGAGGTGTACCTAAAATGGGCAAAGAAGGTCCACTAGATGTAGCATGGTCATCAACAGACACATAAACACTGCCTCTGACACTTTGACTGGTATCATAGGTAGACTCTATGATGGGAACATGAACTCTCGGTGGGCTAAGTGATCTATCATGAACTCGGCCACGTATAATAGGACCTCTCACACTACGATGGCCTGCAGTTGGGGTACATATATGGGATGCATAAACATATTGTGTATAATACATATAAACTAATTCAAGAATTTTTTTTGAAAAAAAAGCATTTCTAAACTCAAGCAAAATAATCTAGCATGAAGTCCTAAACTCTAGAGTCTATTTTTTGATAATTTATCAACCAAAGTACATTGAGTTCCTTGTAAACACAATCGAAATAAGTGAGCAAATATACCATCACAAATTTTCTCCTTGAGTCTAAATGATTTTATTTACTAAGACCAAATACACTTTCATGATGTGTTTAATGTATATATCATTGATACATTGTTGAAACATGAACATATATATATATATATATATATTTATATATAGTTATATTATTTTATATTATGTTATAGTTATTCACAATGTACATGTTACACTACGTTAAATATTATGAACTATGTTATGTTATGTTGAACTATAAGGTTATGGGTTGAGTTACAATAATCTATTCTACCCTTTCTTTTCTCATGGAAGAAATTGATTTTGCTCAAAATAAACCAACCAATTTGGTATCTACCCAAGTTGTCCAGGGCTCTAGGAACTACTAACTCAACCCACCAACCTGGATCCAAGTACTAGTAACTCAACCCATCAAGGGCTCCAGAGTGTTTTTCCAAACCTAGGCTCCAAGACTAGTAAGTAAACCCAAGTTTTTTCAGGGATTCCATAGCGTTTTTTCCAACCCACAACCATAACGGGTCATGAGAACCAACCTGAAAAAAATCAAGTGGAAAAAACCCACAAAATCATAGCTATCTACAAAACAGTAAGGAAAGGCTAAAACCACTATCAATCCATGAAGATATCCATGCTAATGACAACACATAACCAGAAAACCACATGCATCTACCATGCATCTATAAATCAGCAAGGAAATCACATATGCAAGATGTTACCTTCAAATAAATCCAGTTGTAGATGTTGATCCACCTGTTCCCTTGTGCTTTCCTACTTTCCTTTGCCTTCATTCTCCAAATCCAATGTATGCCAAATTGCTCCAAGAATTCTCCAAGAAAACTTTAAGTTTGTAAGAGTATGAGAGAGAGAGATAATAGAAGAGAGCTCGAAGTTAGAATTGAAAAAAGGTTGTAAACTGATCCTCATAATCATTTTTATCATTGAGGTCTCTAGTTTCTTCAAATTTCCTTCAATTTCCTCTCATGAAAATATGTGACCTTACACCTTCCTTTTCTCCAGTTTTACTTTATTTCATAAATAAAATTTCAATTAATGTCACTTTTCCTTTACCAACTCCTTTGTCGATTTCCATAGCCATTAATTAATAACCGGTGATACACAATCACTATTTTTTACTCAACATTCAACTTGAAATACGTGTCTCATGACCTTGGTCTTATTTTTTATTTACATAGGAAATCAACCAGGGGTTGCTACACCTTAGCTCCTAAATAATTATTTAAGTCATTCAAACCTCTAAAGAAGGTTTTGAGGCATCAAAAACTCTAAAGGTAGATTTTAAGCATCTAAAGAAGGACATTCTATAAATGCGCCAATTTCTTCTCTAGGACCTAATTCATAACCTTCTTACCTAGATCACTTCCAAGGCCCTTGGACATATACCAACTACATAAATCCACTTAGTAGCATTGAATCCTCCAATAATAGGGAAAGGATGCCCTCAAAAGGACATTTTTTATTGTTGGGGGCATTTAAGGAGCATTCAATTTATTTACCTATAGCTTACCATGTTCGTTCATGAAGGGCTTTTTCAAATTGTGAAAAATAAATTCAATATGTCATTGATACTAGGTGAGGAGGTATTGATGAGGAGTAGGGGAGAATTATTTCTATATGGAGTATAAAAATTAGTATT
Source organism: Pinus albicaulis (assembly GCA_034641835.2). Taxonomy (NCBI): domain Eukaryota; kingdom Viridiplantae; phylum Streptophyta; class Pinopsida; order Pinales; family Pinaceae; genus Pinus; species Pinus albicaulis. The sequence continues at coordinate 196,678,564 of CM076583.1, read as the reverse complement.
CAATAAAAATGAAGGATATATACTAAAAACATGGGTTATTTCTATTTAAGAGATTTATAGGGATGGGATTCAATTGAAGTATTTTAGGAGTTTGTTGTCAATATATAGCGAGGTTATGGATTTTGTTTAATATCCCATGAATATAGGAACTTTGGCATATATTTACTAAGTGGATACCATGTGGAGGCATCCTTCCTGACTTTGGATGGATAAAGGCTTCCATTGTGGCCCAAGGTACATGTTTCTTCTCCTTAGAAAGTATAAGGCCCCATGCACCTTAGGTGGAATTATTGGTCGTAAAATGTTTAAATTCTTTCTTTAGGGCCTAAGAAACAATTTCCTCGTCCAACCATGTTTAGGGAACCGTGACCAAAATCTAATGCTAAAAAACTTACAATAAGGTCCATATCACTTATAAATTCCATACAAAGGTCTTATGTGGTGGTCCAAATCCTTATTCATGTCTTTTTAACCTAATAAGCTACCTTCAAATCTTGAGGTTTTATTTTCCTCTCTTAACCATGGTCAAGGAAATGAAACTCGTGATTAGAGATCAAACCTTCTAATGATTCCCACATACCAACTAAGAGGGATAAAATACCCTCAAGATGTTATACAAGGTGGTTTGAGGCCTTATTATTGAAATTGAATTCCTAGGAGCTCCACTTACATCCGGATGATCGATGTTCCTCCATTGACCATGTATATTTCCTAATCACTTATGTTTGGTGATAAAATCCTTCTAGTGGTTTTTATCATCAATACCTACACTTGGAGTATATGGATATGCTCAAGTGTTCATGTGTAATGGATAAAGGTGTCATTATTAAACATTAATTCCTATAATCTTCCTTTATGATGCAAGGCAGATATCTCCTCCTTCAAATATGTCTAGTGAATAGAGAGTGATGTTCCTTGCCCGAAAACTCCCCTAAGAGCACCCATATCCCTAAAAAAAGGAAGCCATTGCCTTGAGAGGTCTTTGGTGGTGGTTTGAGAGGTTTTTCATTACATGTATTCCGAAAAGATAACTTTAGGTTTTAATCAATGTGTTTCCTACCATGACCATGAAAAGGGCCTCATGGATCGTAACTATGGATCATAATATTCTAGTGATGCACATATCTTTACTTGTAAGATAAGGATGCCCTAAATATGCCAAGTGTGGTGATTCAAGTTGTTCGTCTGGAGAAATCGATACTTATAACAAACCTCTATGGCCTAGGCATAGTTTTCTTCCCTTTACCATGTTAAGAAACCTATTACCATTATGAAACGCTAATATCCTCTAATGCCATCAATATCCTTTTTTTTTTTTTGAATAATTCTAATTATATTTATATAACACATAAAAGTACAAAACTTCCACTCCGTCAGCTGAGTGAGCCTGAAAGCAGGCTTGAAGATCACAAAATGCATGATTCTAGACTGCCCTCATAGGGGAAACTAGTCTCTTAAAAATTTGTCTTACCGCCCACACAGGGGAAACTGACATTGTGTTCAGATAATTTAACAAAAATTGACATATGAAAAGGACAATCTGGTGTTATAGCAGAGGATAATTAACCATGAAAACAAAAATCAACCCATGAAACCTGGACTGAAGAGTCGTGTTCCACCATAGGTTTCCTGGGCTACTTGTCATTGACTAGAGAGGAAGGTTCCTCCATGATGCGGCATCTATAATCTTCGCTACTGCCATCTTCATCTGCAGTGGGAGCACATGTGGCTTTGTTAGTATCTTCCTTCACATGTTCTTGAGTCTTGTCATCTCGTGCAATCTTCAAATGCATCTTGGAATCCTTGGCCACGTCTTTGTCCTAAGGGGCGAAAGCAGCAGGGGGATTGGGACCAGCAGTAGAAGGGGGGATGGGGTAGGCAGCTTCCTCCTTGAGGGTGACCATGATGAAGGCCATGATAACAGGCCTGTCCATGGTGCAATTGAAGCGAAATTCAGCTCTTTGGGAGGTTTGGCAAAGGGGTAAGTGAGCAGACGGAGAAGGAGCAAGGGAAATGACAGTATGGGCAGCAGGAGGCAAAGGAGACATCACGTGGGGAGGTAGAGAGCCTGGGATGGAAAGCGTTTGCACAACAATGTGAGTTATACCTCTTTGGCTTCTGGTTTCCGGGTAATGGCCACAAGAGAAATCCTCGGAGTAGGAGTCAGTGTTGGGGGAGGACCGAGAAGAAATGGATCGGCCCCTGCTGCTTCCACATCGACATCTCATTCTGTAATGGAGCCTAGGCATGGTGGCGGAAGGGTGCGCACAATGTCGACTGAGATACGGGCGGGAATGATGCTAGGCTGAGGAACTAGGCGAGGAAGGCTAATTACAGGGCTGGGGCTTCGAGCAACAGAGCTTGCTCTGAGAAAAGTGGAATTCTGGCACAGTTTCTAGGTAGCAAAGTAGCAGACAGCATATTCCGGTGTGCATTCAAGCACTTGGCTCGGTACAGGCGGGAGGGCAGGAGCTTCTCTATGGAGCAATATACCTGCACATAGAACGATTGTCAAACGAATGTCTGATATCGAACTCCATTAATAACCAGAGGGGCTGAGCAAGGCGGTGGTAGAGAAAATTGAAAGCATAATTAGAGAGCAGGATGGCTGAATTTATGGTGATATGAATGCTGCTGTGGGTGGCCATATTGCCACCCCACACGAATTCCATAGGGATGCTCCACAGGATGGACGTCCCATCAACCTTGTTTGGCATCGGCATCCGGATTTGTTGTGTCTTTGTGCACCAGTGTGATGCAGTCCTGTAAAATAGCACTCTCATGGATAATGTTGAGGGGACCATGATTAAGAGTGTCTATACTCTCCAGTCCCAGATTGGCCAGGACATCTGCAACTTTGTTGCCATCCCATTTGATGTGAGTGAACGAGATAGCTTTATTGATCTTAAGCCACTCTTCCAACATTTCAAGCCTTGCTGCTAGTCGCCAACTGGTGGCTACCTTAGCAGTATTGGTCCCCGAAAGTAGTTGATTAGCCATGTTAATGAGCACCTGCGAATATCCTTCAATTACTATAGAAAAGTAGTTATATTTCTGGGTTAAGCTAAGGCCTTGCCACAAGCCTTCTAATTCAGTTGAATTGTTGGTATCCCAACCAATTGATCCGAAGTATATTGCTAGAGGAACAGCTTTGGAATCTCTAAAAATGCCTCCAAATCATACTTGCCCGGGATTGCCTTTCGAGGTGAGGTGCCATCGAAATTCAATTTGAAAAATCCTATTGAGGGATGAGACCAACGATCATGAATTCTCGGATTTTTCCTTGCCGTGTTGGTTGGGTTTGGAGTGATCTTAATTTGCCAGTTCTTCCAAATGGAAATTTCTTGTGGCTTAGTGAGGATGTCTTCTTCCTTTGAGTTATAAAGAGCCAGGGATTCTTGAAGGTTATTGCTAAATATGCTCCAGATTGTCTCCAGTGGCGTGGTTTGGCTTATGAAGATTCTTTTATTTCTCTCTTTCCAGATTGACCATAGGAGAAGGCCTGGAATGAGTTTCCAAAGAGTGTTGAGAAGAGCGCTACTATAAGGAATCCTGGGCCAGTTGCGAATGGTGTTAGTTATATCCCCAGAAGGTTTTCTCTTTTGGCAGTGAAAGCTTATTTTATCCCAAAGTGTATTAGCCAGAGTACATGAGACCATAATATGCTGAATTGTTTCATTACTTTGATTACAATTGGGATAGCGAGAGGGTCTAGAGAAGCCCCTTTTAATCAAATTATCCCAACTGAGAATTCTTTTGTGACTGAGAAGCCAAAGGAAAGTTGAAACTTTGGGCCAAATGCCAGGAGACCAAATATTCTGCGAAAGAGGATCAGGAGGATTAGTGGTAGGGTGCATCAAAGTATAAGCCTCCTTTATGGAAAACATTTCTTTTGTAGTATAACCACATCTAAGAATGTCTAAATTTTCCAACCATATGATCTTTCTGTGCTGTAACTCTGAGCTGAGAGATTCCCAGGTCTCTTCCTGTGCTTGGGGGCGATTTGAGTGGAGTGCATCCATTGCCTGAACCCATTGTTACTTGTGGCAAGCCAATGCTGATTAACCTTGTCTTCCGGCTGAGTAGTTGGATCTCCCATATTGAGATAATTGAGAGTATCGGCTATCTTGGGCTTTTTTTTCCATAAGTCCCCCCAAAATATAGTTGTGCCACCATTACGGACTTCTCAAAAGCTATGTTGTTGTATCAGAGTGTTGTGTTGTTTGGCAACATTCCAAATTAAAGAACAAGTATCCTCAGGGGAGAGGCGAATCAGTTCTTCTAGAGGTCTATTATTAGCATATTTTTCAATCCATAATCTAGCCCAAGGCGTGTGTGGACTTGATATCCATTTCCACCATATTCATGCGCCCATAACTTTGTTACTGTGAGTCGTATCTCTGCGTCCAAGTCCTCCGACTTCTTTTGGGGTGCATATCATGCTCCATTTTACTAGAGCCCATTTTCTATTCTAACCCGAAGAGCCCCAAAGGAACTTACGTTGCAGAGATTTTATCTGTTTGAGGACCCATTTTGGTGTAGCCATTACCGAGAAGAGGTAAAGAGGCATAGATTGCAGCACTGCTTTGATGAGAGTTAGTCTGCTTGCCATGTTGAGAGCTCTGAAGGTTCAGGAGGAGAGACGGGCTTCCAATTTTTCAAGGAGAAGATTCCAGGAAGAAAGCTTGATGGCTGAGTTAATGAGGGGGCTCCTAGGTACTTAGCAAGAAGTGTGGCTATAGAGAAGCCTAGGATGCGAGCAATATTGGCTTGGGTCTGGATAGGGGTGTTGAAGAAGTAGATCTGAGATTTGGAAGCATTGATGGAGGTTCCATAGGCTTCAGAGAAAACGTTCAGAATGGATTTAAGCAAGTGGGCTTCTTGCACCGAAGGGTGGCCAAATAACATGTTATCATCCACAAATTGTTGATGGGTGGTAGCGGGGGAACCATGGAGGGAGATACCTCTCAAATTTTGAGTTTGAAGAGCATTTTGAATAAGTCATCCGAGGCCTTCAGCCATGAGAACAAAAAGGAAAGGAGATAGTGGGTCTCCCTATCTAATACCTCTCGAGGGAGAGAATGGATGAGATGGTATCCCATTAACCAAGATGGAGGAAAAGGTGGATGAGATAAGGCTCATAACCCATCTCATCCACATTTGATTAAAACCAAAAGCACCCAGAATCTGTTGAATATAATTCCAACTTAATTTGTCAAAAGCCTTGGACAAATTGATTTTAAGAAGCATACCTGCCTTTTTGCTGATTTTTAAGGAGTGAATGACTTCATGCATTAAGATGATCCCATCCAAGATTTTTCGACCTTCCATGTATCCAGTTTTTTCGGGTGAGATGAGCAGCGAAAGAAGTGGCTTGAGTTGATTGGAAATGACTTTTGAGATCACCTTTTAGATCACGTTGCACAAGGATATGGGGCGAAATTTGTCTGGCTTGCTTGGTTGATCTTCTTTTGGTGCAAGAGCAATGAATGTGGGATTAAGTGAAGGGAGTAGCCAGTGCATTGATCTTGATTCCTCCACTAGTTGGAAAACTTCCAGCTTTATGAGATCCCAAAAATGGTGAAAGAAGTTTGAAGTAAAGCCATCTGGACCTGGGGCTTTTCCATCCTTGGATTGGGCCATTGCAGTTTCGACCTCCTGTAAGGAGATTGGCCACAACAGCATTTGATTGTGCTCTTCCGTTATCAGCTTGGGAATAAGCTGAGTTATTTTGTTGATAGTTGGTTGCCTGTTTATAGGAGGTTCTTGATGGACACTTTTGAAATGTTCCAGTAGTTCGTGCTCAATATCCTCATGATTTTCCAGTCACTCTCCTTGCTGGTTTGTGATATGGGCGATGCGATTGTGCATTCTTCTTTGTATGGTGGAACAATGAAAGAACTTTGTGTTTCTTTCTCCTTCCTTTAACCAACGGATTCTGGACTTTTGCCTCCAGATTATTTCTTCTTGTTTGCATATTTCATTCAACTGCTGCTGGAGGCTCTATTCCTAGGATGCGAGAAGTTCTGATCTTCCTTTATTAATGATTTCCTATTGAATCTCTGCCATTTTGTGCTCAAGAGCCTTTTTTTCCTGAAATATGTTCCCGAAAATTGAGTGGTTCCAGGATTTGATTTGAGATTTGAGGTATCGAAGCTTTTGCTGGAACTCATACATTTTGGAACCTTTGGGTGGAACAAAGCTCTTCCAAGCTGTGTAGACCAGGGTTTTGAAGCTAGGATGATCTAGCCAGAAAGCTTCAAATCTGAAGGACCGCTTTAGTTGTAGGTAGGGACTCTGCCATTGATGTGAGATGGGCCAGTGGTCCGATCCTAATATTGGTAAAATGGAAGCATAGATATCTCCCCCCATATGTATAGAATTATCAGAAATTAGGAATCGAACTAGCTTGGAGGCTATTTTCTGATTTCTAGATATTTTGTTACTCCAGGTGTATATTCCATTAGAGAAAGGCAAATCAATCAGCCAGCTTTTGTTGATAAAATCTCCGAAGTGGGAGCTTTCCAGCTCCAGCCTTGGTCGACCCCCTATTTTTTCTTCGAGCTTGGTGATCATGTTGAAGTCCCCCCCTATTATCCATAAGGGGTGTGTTCTATTGGAGTTTAGGGCTTCCATTGTGTTGAAGAGCGCCATCTTGCTTGCCAAATCTTGAGGAAAGTAGACATTTGAAAGGTGCCCATGTATGTTTGTGCCTATAAGGTGGAAGGTGGCTTGAATGAGATTATGCGCTGCATGGAAGTTTGCAAGCGAGGTAGATTGAGTGTCCCATATTATGGCTAGGCCTCCCAAGGAGCCAGAGGCATCAACCAAAAAAAATGGCATCCAGGCCAAGCTTTGGTTAGAATATTACCAAGTGTTGTGCTATTACATTTGGTTTCTTGAAGAAAGATGATTTGTGGTCTTTCTTGCTGTATCATGTTTTTAATCATTTTGTATTTCCCAGGGCTGTTCAGCCCTCTTACGTTCGATGAGATGAGCTTCATGAGGAACTATTTGGAAGCGGTTTGAAGAACCATGTCAACTTGGGTTATCGTCCTGACTCCACTAGCATCTCCCCTAGAATTATGGTGCATTTCCAATTTGGTTTTCTACCTCTTTTCTTAGACTCCTTTATAATCTTTAAGCCATCCCAGTGACTTCCTAGCTGAATACCTAGTTTCTTGTGTTGCTGAGCTCTGGAAAGGACGACTTCTAAGGTCTCAATCTGGCGAGGATTGATTTTATCAAATTCCTTTCGTCTGTAGGCATCCTCCAATCCTAGAAGATCAAGCTCACCCAGTTCGAAGCCCTCAGATTCCTCATCCATATGGTTGGCCTGACTGCTTTCTGGATTTTTCTTGTTGGCGAGATTACGATTAAGAAAAATATTGTCAATATCCATACTGTTTGGCTTCCAAATGACAAGCTCTGCATCTGGGGTTTGCTTGGGATCCAAAGTATCCATATTTTTCATTTCTGTCAGGCTAGGTTTAGGACCTGAGGGATTTGGGGGAGCGGATGAAGATGAGGGTTTGGGAGAGGGATCAGAGGGGGCTGAGGGAATGTCCGTTGAGGGGTAAGGTTGAGACAGGGGATAAAAGCTATTGTTGGTAGAAGGGGCATTAGCTTGTGCACTAGATTTTTTTCCTACAAATGGGGGTTTCTTGTTGTGCCTTCTGCGGTTAGGAACTTTGGTGAACCCGTCCACTTCAGGTGTGTCTTCGACCTCTTTATTCTTGGGAGAATTGTTGAGGGGAATTCTCTGAAAAGGTTCCCATGGGCATGACACCTACGACATCTAAAATGGACATGTTCATAGTCTATGGGACGAATCCACTCAAAATCATCATGAAACAAACTTACCGCATCCAGAAGAGCTTTGTCCAGGTGCATGTAGACACAAATTCACGCATAAGAGGTATACCTTCGGAGCTTTGTCTCTTCTGCTATCTTGATGAACTCACCCAGCCCCTTGCCAATAGCTATGAGTGATTCTTCATCCCAATATTCAAGCAGCAGTGAATACAGCCGTATCCAAACCGGAGCCCAGTTGAATTTTTCTTTGTCCGGGTTGAATCTCTCTATCCAGTCTCTTAGGTATAGGCCAACGGAGTTGAAGAAGTAAGGTCCCCCATCCAATAATATGTTCTGGTCCTCGATGCAATTGAATACAACGTTGAAGAAGCCCTTTGGCTTGAGCTGTAGGGTGACGTGTCCTTTGGGCTTCCATTTCGAAGCAATCCATCCTTGCAACGCTTTCTCAGTTTTCCAAAAGCCAATAAACTTCCCTATGAGTGCATGATCTTTGATGTACTAGATCTGAGCATTTATGTGGTGATTGGGGAGGTCAATCTTAGGTCTTTCAGCTGCAGTGGGCTTGCATGTTGCAGAAGTTGCACCAGGTGTTTCTGATGTATCCACGGAGACCTGCACTTGTGGTATTTCATTCCCTGGATCTGTGCCTTCTTTGTCAGAGGCAGTTCTGTTTTGTTCAAATGTAATGTTATTTCGGTCTTCATTTGTAGGGGGAGACTGGCTGCCTCCCCTTGGTGCAGCTGCCATGGCTCATGTGCAAAACGTTGTTGAATCATAGAGCTGAGAGTCTGCAATGCCACCAGCCCTCCGTTAGCGGTAATGGCAGCGCCGTTGCAGAGTAGGTAGAAACCCTAACAGATCGTTTTTTCAATCTCCCCTCAAGTGTAATTTTTTCTAATGCCATTAGTATTGCTAGTTGAAGAGGAGGGATACTCATTGGGAAAATGAATTGTCACAAAAGTGTTCATGCATTCTTGAAAGTGTGCACAAACTTTCAATAGTGTGCATATGCTTTGAGGAGCATGTATGTTCTTTCAATTGTGAGTGTGTGATTTCAATAATATTCCAGTGTTATTTTATATTTAAATTCTTTTCAAGTCGGTGGTGGCTCTAGCATATGTGTTTGTTAAGTTGGGTGTCTCTAATATAGATACATGATTGAAAGTATGGGATATTGATGAAAAATTATACTTATGAATACCCCTTATTATCTCTATATTTGATGTTATTTTTATATATAACACACAAATACAATGTCCATACAACTATAGAAATATTTAGAATCAACTATGAATATTTCAAACACATATTTATATTTTTAAATATTAATATTCTTTACAATTTTGTTATTTTTTTTTCTTGACATATGAATCTTAAAATCTATAAATATTTTATTTCTTCTATAATTTTTCACTTAACCATCTAATGAAAAAACTATATGTTGCATTAGAAGATATTTAAATCTACCATTTAAAAAATATTGTTTGATAATGTTAAGACCCTTTTACTTATCATTAATGGAAGGCCTTGTAATTTAAATTATATAATGAATTCCTCGATTTCATAAAATATAAAATTAAGAGTAGAATTTTTGAAAAAAAAAATTGGGCACAAGAACAATGTGTCTATAATTATATAATTTATAAGGAAGCCCAATTGTTTAGGTAGTAGAAACAAGCAGGTAAACATGTGCAGTATATTTTCCAAGAAAAATAACATACTAATTTTAGGAAAATTCAAATTTCATGTGATCATACATAGTTTCTATATAAATAAAAATTATATGTTAGGTAAGCTCATTCATTTTCATTTTTTACACCAAAACTAGTAGGTAAATATGTGCATTATCTTTTCCAAGAAAAATAACATACTAATTTTAAGGAAATTCAAATGTCATGTGGTCATACATAGTTTTTATGTAAATAAAAATCATATGTTTGGAAAGCTAATTCATTTTCATTTTTACACCATATTCATATTAGTTGTGGAAGTGCCTCAAACCAACCCTCCAAGTTAATTGATTTTTGTTTCTCCATGTTTGCATTACAAGTAATGTGCATGAAATACCATCATTAAGATGCCCCCACCATACAACGTATAAATCAACAAATGGATATGCATATTATAAGAACCTTGTAGTTGGTAATCTCCCATTTTGTAATCATCAAGATATTTGTAATTTATATCACAATATCATGACACTAGAATTCTGATGTTTTTCATAAAGAGTCAATACACCTATGATTTTCCTCTCATCATGGGTTGCATGGGGGATAACCTTTGGTGAAAGGGGGTTGGGCCACCATTCCCATACAAATTTATTAGAATAGAAAATTTTGTTTAATATAATTTTGTGTAACATATAATTTATGTAGTGATCCTTTCATGGGAGGAAATATGTGAAAACAATGGCCAAGAAAGACTTGTGTATTGACATGTATTGGCGGTTTTGGTATATGGCATTTTTTTCAAACGATTATTTTTATAATTTTATTGTACAACTATATTGCATGGAATTAATAACACTTTTTGAATAATAAATTCTAAAATTACTAAAAATATAGAAGTGTTTTTTTCATTATTTCTCTATTTTCTATTAAAAAATATAAAACCTCGTATTAGTTTGTATAGGGAAAAATATGACCAAACCCTTTTTACTTGGTAGCATGGGTTGAATTGATATTTTGTAAATATGTGAAGAAATGAAATGGTGATTTTAAGAATAAAACAATAAGAATTAACCATTTTATGATATAACCAACTATGCTTAATTATTTTACAATTAAAGGATATATCTGGTGCCTTAGTATTTCACAAATATTCCAATTTTCCCCTAAATAATAACTTATACAAATTCTCTTTTATCTAATCATCCAACTTCAAGATAAATATTTTTTTTTTAAATTCTCTTGTATCTAGTTATTCAACTTTAAAATAAATATTTTTAATTTTTCATCTTAAAAAATGAAATATTAACATAAATAAATAGGTCATAAATTCTAAATATAATGTCACAAAAATAATAACAAATAATTTCATGAGACATTTAGGAAATGTAGAATAAATTGTAGCAATACTAATATATATAATACTCCTAACATTTGTTTGTACAAGTACCTTAATCTTAACCTAGTTTACTTATTTCATTGATTTTGGGTATATAGATGCTTGCACTCTTAGTGTTTTGTGTATATAAATACCTATACTCTTCGTGTGTGTGTGTGTATATGTATATTCTTAACATCCTTAACATTAATTTATGCAACCATCTTAATCTTAACCTATTTCACTTTAATCTTAACCTGCTTTAGTCATTTTACTAAATTTCAATGTAGATTAATTATAAATAAAATTTACATATTTCATTAATTTAACATATCTGAAATTTTGTTAAAAAAAAATAAAAATGAAAAAAATATGGAATAACTTTTTAAAAACCAATCATATTTTAACACAAAAAACCTAAAATAGCCCTTTTTAAAATTCAATCATATTTTAACATTTCTATGAAATTAATTATATTTTGATTTTTGAAAATTTGATTAAAATTATTTATAATTAAAATTTTATTTATTTTATTACAACTTAAATTTTTTAAGTGAAGTTTAGGAAATTTTCATCATATATCTTTAAAAAAACACAACAAAATTGCACAATCATATTTAAAAGTTTTATCCAAAATTTAAACAATTATATCCTCCTTCACCAATAAGGATATATAATACATTTTTATTTTTATAAATAGATAAAAAAAACATTTAAATCCTATGAGTAATCCATGAATCAAGTAGTCATTCATGCATTCCATGTATTAACTGCCCATGTAGAATGATCAAAACAAATATTCTGCCACTGTACATGACATGTGAGTCCCTAATGGTTTTGGCCTTCCCTTGTGTTAATATTGTTTACAACATGTATGACTCTGCACCTTAGAGCAAAGCTACTGAAATTTTTCAATAACACCAAATAGAAGACCAAATTTTTCTCAAGAAAATAAGGAAAAAAATACCATATTTAAACCATATTCACATCTCCACTATCAATCAAGAAGCGTCTGGGTGAAAATAGCAACATCGGACATGGACATTCTATAAAAGTCATCGCACATGGTGTAACATCTCTTACTTACCCTAAAAAAATTTCTTTCAACCTATAACTTAAGGGTTTAATAACACACCTTTTTATGTGATAATTTCCACATATATATATATAAGATTTAATATGTTCTCATTGGTAAACCCATATAATATCTCTTACTAATCTTTCTCACATTCGAACTATATGGTTTTCAATAATACTTTGATGCACATTCAAATTAAATCTAATTCGGTGGATACTTGTTAATGTTACTTATCCCTATAATATGTTACCTCCTACTCACGTTATCAATTCATATGAAGCCTACCATAAATCTTTATAACAATCTTTCCAGAATTATTTTTATACCCTCGTTGTATAAGGTTTAATATTTAATTTTTGATCATATAATTTCGACGATATATATATATATATATATATATATATATATATATATATATATATATATAATAACCATAATTCATGGGCTAAATTTCCTATCTCGGTCCCCGTGACCTTTTCTTTGGATTATTTTTCTTCAATGTCGACGATTTTCTCTTACTACCACCTATCTTATCACTTACTCCATCTACGCTATCCTTAGTACAAATGATCTATATATGTTTTACCACATGCATATTGAGACATGACAATTGTCTATCATTAAACACTGTTGTAGCGCATTTTAACGCCAGTACCATTAACATTAACTTCGTTTTCAATTCTTCTCCTCGAAATACAAAGACAATATTTTTTTATATGGTTTTTCGCAACAGTTCTGACAATCAAATTAATTTCTTACCAAACACAAGTGTACCATAATACTTTTATTCCTAACTACGCTTGCCATCTATCAGAACTTATCTTTGATGTGAATGGTAACCGTCGTATTTATGCCAAGTGTAAGATGAAACATTACTAGGGTTTGGGTCTTCGGTTCCCTATTAAATCCAAGGTTTTAATTTACCCCACTTCTCTTTTTCGATCCCCTTCTTCCTGGTAACCCTGTTGGTCTCATCTAATTATGGTGTAGATTATTACTCAAGCTCGGCAAGATGATCTCTCTTCCAAGGAAACCAAAGAAGAATTCAATCTGACGAAATCTCATTAACAGTAAGATTTTATAGCTTTTATCTGTATAAATATTTTTCTGTTATGGATTTAATGCTTACCATATCACTTCATATATATATATATATATATATATATATACACATACCCAACTGTCTTCATTTTATTATCAACGATTTCTCAAAATTTCTATATCCAAAATATCTCATGATTTTGATATATATTGAAGCGAATATGTTACCCATGTATCCGATTTAAATCAACAAGGGAACAATTTCTGTGTTTAGGTTGATTTCTAGATTTACAAATACTATATGTACAATTTAGTTCTGGGATGATACAATTTTTTTTTTTTGTGAAAGGCTGAAGATGAAATTCTATTTGTCTTATATTTCGATTTCGTGCTTTGTTTACTCAAAATTTTGGAGATAGTTGTTTTCAGCTATAGATCAAAACTTCTATGTGAATTTTTGACGATTATTTGCATTATTTCATATACATCGTTTTCGTATTTCACTACTACTAAGAAATTCATTTCTGTTTTCATGAATTTGGTTTCGTTTGCCCCTTCATATTATAGGGCCGTGGCTTTTTGTCAATATCCCCTCACGTTAAGGTTTTAAATTTTTTTCTAAAATGTCATTTCCCCGCATGCATATCTGAGATCTGGAAGAAGTCCTCGCTTCCACTCCTAGAAGCACAGACAGAGTTTGATTCTCCTTTGTTCTCGATTTCTTATTAGTTTCATCTCGTTCTTTCTAAAAGTAACATGCTACATTACTGAAAATATTTCTATCTTTCGGTTCATTAAACTATCGTGTGGATGCATATATTAATCCGGCTTAATTTCCACAGATTTTTCCTTGCGGTTCAATTTCCTTCAGTCCCTTACAAGGTAACGAATTTGAAAGCCAAGTTTTATTTTCTTCTCATCTAATTTCATCCATCTTTCACTTGATTTCTGGTAAAAATCATTTTTCATTTATGTGTAGGTATCAAACGATTTCGATTGATTTACTCCTTAATAAGAGTTTGTAAGATCTAGCATATAGCCCTAGTATCTGAGATTGATACTTATGTTTACTCTTCTATAGGTTGGTAATGCGTTATACTCAACCCTTTTAGATTTTGAAGTCATTTTGGCTCCTCTGGGACTCACAAGTCCATTAAATGTCTTAATGATGTACCTTTCAAATTCTGTAATGACAACACTTACTTGTTATTGCGAGTTTTCCCCAATTATGCACTGATATATATATATATATATATATATATATATATATATATATATATATATATATATTTGTTTTAAGGATATATATATATATATATATATATAATATTATTTCATTTGATACATATTTTTCGTACAACTAGTCTCGTGCTAGTATTATGTACTATTTTTCACTTTAATGAGGATCGATCTGCCGAGAATATATATATATATATATATATATATATATATATAGATATATTTATGTAATTTTCCATACATAAATTTCCTAGTGCTGTACTGTAGTTTTTTTTCTTTTTTTTCTTTGTGAAATCTCATGTCAAGATAAGTTTACTTCTTGCTACAATAAAATTATTAAAGAGGTATTCTTATTACTCCTATATTAATTCAGATAAATATATATATAGACATATTTTCCATAGTGTAAGTGTTCATTTCCACACAGATGTATTTGTTTACTGAATATTTGTCACCTCAGAAATCTAATACTTGGCAGAAAGATGAAATGTTTTATTTACTGCAGTAGTTATCTTTATATTCCACTACAAGATATAATAACTAAATTAGAGTAATACTTTTTTAAGTAGATGCTAATATTAAATTCCAAAAATTCACCTTCATCCTTCTATAATTTTGGAAACTTCATAGATTTCTACCGTGATCTAATCACCATATTTCTGTTTTAAATGCTTATTGGAATTGAAGATAAATTTTAGAATGATTATTTCGCATTCTCTGGATCCATTAATTTCGAGTTCAAATAATTAAACAAGTTCAGTTTTCTAAATGATTAACAAATCTCTAGCTTTAAGCTGTATGGCTTAGACATTCTGGCATATGGTTATCATTTACTGTATTCCATGCAACTATATGGACTTTTAAATACTTCTGTATTATAAAGCTGTTAAATGCATGGGGAATAAATATACTAGAAGAAAAAAATAGACACAAAGTAAATAGAAAATTTATCAAAACAATTGTTCCAACGTAATTGCATAAATTCCATCTATTTACTGTGCCCACCCTTAGTCTCTTGTTTAAACATAATTATTTTCAATTCTTTCAGAAACAAAATTTAAGTGTGCATACCCATTCTTATGACTAGTCCACCCAACATTTGAGTTCCCTTCTCTCCCGAACTCACCCCCGAGCTGAGATCCTCCAGTGACAGACTACCTCTTGTCTATCCTGGAGCAACTTATTTAAGCTGTGCTTTCCCCAAGCTTGTTTCCAATTTCTGCATCCAGAAATTTCAGGATGATTTCTTCCTGTTTTGCCTAGGCTTTCCCTCATTGAGGTACTTTAAAGCTGCCTTTTGTGCTTTTCCATCTTTTCTTCCTCTTCCCAAATACTTTCCTCTTCATTGGGGAAATTAGATTTTTCTCTCCCAATCTAATGTAGTAAGATTCCTTTCAAGATTTTCTGAAAGGTTTTGGGAAAGTCTAACCTTATCCATATCCTCATGGATCCAATTTTATGATCTCCAATCTCAATCTAGTCATAATGCACACATACCTTTTTTCATTTATTTTTATTAATTAAAAATAAATTAGTCCATTCTCTAGTTCTCCATTGGGGTCCACATCCCCTTTGGACTTTTTCCAAATGCCAATTAAAAGCATAGAACTAGGGGTGTTTCATATCCCCCCCTAACACTGAACACCATCCTCGGTGTTACACTTTGAGGTTGATTATTCAACTCAAGACGAGGATTCCTCCTTCATATTTGCTCCCAGCTTCGATCAGTTTTCTTCAGAGTACCAGTCCTTCCTCTGTTCCCACTCTACTTATTGATACGCTCTGGAGTTTGATTTTCTTCCTACTTCATTGCAAGAAGTCTATCTGGAAGAATCTTTTATTCCGCTCTCTCTCTGTGCACAATTCATACCAATTCATATAAGTAATATCATATACATATATTGATAATCACAACAACATTCTGAACTTTATTAATTTCAATAAATTCAGCTGTTAGCCAAATCGTTCAGTTTCATAGTAGTTTAGTGAACTTTTAGCACAACTACTTATCATTCCTTGTCTTTTGGTGAGATTTCCTCCTTACATAAACCTGGCCTAGCTCGGCTTTCTTGGTTTTCTTGGAGAATTACCTACACTTATTTTCACCTTTGACTCCTTTTTATAGAGTATACAATTCATGTTACACACTTGGCTAAACAAAATATATAACTTTTCAATAGTATTTCATGAATTTAGAAAACCAACTTTATCATATGCAGATGTTCTGCTTTACCTTTTTCTGAGTCCATTTCTGTACTTCAAGTACCTTCTCGTTGTTTGATTCTTTTCAAACAATCAATTTAATTTGTAATAACCAGGCTCAATAACAAGGTCTAGAATTCAATTTCTACTTTACACTTTAATTCTTTTCTTATCAAGTATATCAATTAGTACCGTAGATCTTCGACTTGCATCTCAGTCTGTAGTTTCAGCCTTACAATAATTGATCGATTTTCCAACTTCCTATTTTTATATAGGATCTAGATTTCATTGTCTCTTAACAATCCTTCCACATAGGATTTTTCATTATTCTTTCTTCCTAACCGTGCCAACATGTCTTGTTTTAATTATCAAACTCGATTGGAGTTATCAGTATGTTCGAACTAATGACATATTATGAAAAACAAATTCCATCATCTGTGCTATACTGAGGTAACACTATTAATGTACTTGTAATTTTGCAACTATTTTTGCAACTATCATTTATTCCTAATTATTAATATTTTGATAATTTTCATATTTTATTTTTTTAGATAAGTACAACCATGTACTATTCTAGTTCTTGAACTTAACTTGAGTCATCTGTATGTCTGAATTAAGAATTTTTTTTTTCCTACCAAATATGTTGTGTTAGGGTCACATGATTTATGTACCCTCAATTTTTATACTTATAAGTTCT
Organism: Pinus albicaulis; assembly: GCA_034641835.2. NCBI lineage: Eukaryota > Viridiplantae > Streptophyta > Pinopsida > Pinales > Pinaceae > Pinus > Pinus albicaulis. The sequence goes on along the minus strand of CM076583.1, from coordinate 196,661,447 downwards.
TTCTCACTTGAGGCATTTATCAACCTTTTAGAAATTTGTACACTTAATAAGTAGTCATCGCTTATTTACTTCACTAAAGGAATATGTATTTTGATGTCTATGCTCCACTGTTGAATTTATATAATCACTTGAGATATTCCTTTAGAAATTGTAGAGGTAATTTAATACTTTAGTACTTAAGAATTATTCAAAATTTAGGGATATTCCTCCTTTAGAAACATCCCAAAAAAAATTTTTTGTTCCTTTCAACTTATTAAGGATTTGCAAACACCCAGTTTGTTTATTATTTTATTTAATTTTGCGGAATTTTTACTTCCATTCTTTTGTTCCTGAATCAACCCCTTTTCATTTTTCTCAAGCATACATTTCAATAGAACCTTTACTACCAACTCAAGGGATATATCCATACTGCAACTAATTTCACTCTTATTGAGCTTTACTACTGTTCCTCTAGGCTTGTAAAATTTTATATCCCAATTCCTCGTTTTTCTTATATCATGATTTAATTGACTGGTAAAACAGGACCAATTGTCTTGTAGAATTTCAATTCAAATTTTTGTTTTTTCTTTCAGCAATATATGGTTTTCTTTGAATTTCTATCTCCCCTTGAACCCACATGACCTAGCAGGGATCTACCTGATCTTACATAGGTTTCAAATCAGTAGTACTTCTTGTGGCTTCTATTTTAACTCCTGCCAATTTTTAATATAACACGTGGTTTAATATTCATTTTATAACTAACTTCCTTATTTGGAAAATAATCTGGAATTTCACCCAGAACTATCCTCTTACTATCCTTAGGGTTTGGAATTTTTCTTATCAGTTTATATTTCAGTTTTTTATCTTTATCCCACCTAATAAAATTGGCAGCGCTTTTCTAGCTGACTTTTGCAGTTCCATTGCTACACTTCCATGAAATGTTTCCTTTCAATGAGTTGGTAGGTCTTTTCTATTATCCTACCCAATTTATTCATGTTTTCTCCTTCATCGAAACAGATAATGGAAATTATTGAGCTCTATAAAATTTTCATTTCTACTTGGTATACTTTTGAATGATTTGAAAACTTGCTATGCCAATTCTGTACCAAATTTTCGCATGCCAAATTTCTCCTATCTTTTTCCAAACCCTATCTAGGTTCATAGACTCATGTCTTTTATATCACATATCTGGAAAACTCTTTTAAATTTTCTCTAAATTTTCTCTAACCTCTTTTATGAATTTCATATTCCTATTGACAATATGTCTAAAATGTCCAATAATGTACAACTTTCTGGTTCATTAGTCAGCACAGAGCATATTTTTCATGTTGCATATATGAAAATTTCTTTTATTCTACCACAAAATTCATACGCCTTCTAATGACATGTCTAAAGGGTGCAATTAAGTATAACTCTATGTTTCAGCTCTGCCTTCCTATTGTTTTCATGCAGGTAGGGTTGAATCCATTTCACAGTGAAATGGTATAATTTTTTTTCTTTTCTCACCTCAATTTTTGAGAAAAATGTCATCTAACATCGTCTTATCTAGGTCGGTCTGATACTTGAAGACCACCACATATGCATTAGTGACACAGTTTTGCTATGTGCATATCACTAATAGTGTCAGTTTTGTTCAATTATGCTTTAGCTGTTACAGAATTATAGAACACTAATACTTCAGAAATATCCATTTACTGTGATATATCCAACTTATTATAATTTCTCAACAATATGTCACATTCTTATGTACTTTTGTCGCCTACCACCTTAATTACTTCAGTACGCTTATGTATTGATAATAACATATTCTACTTTCAATTACAATTGTCCTCTAAAACCTGATTCTTTCCCTTTAATTTATATGGATCTGGTGGTTTTAAACATACCCCATGTTTTTCCATTTATGGAATTAATGGTTCGGACAATTCTTACTACCTTACCCAGTGCTTCTCCTATTACAATGATTAAATCTTATATAGCTATTTAATCAGCGATTGTTATACCCAGACTATGCAATTTGGAATAGTCTTTAACTTTGAATTCCACTCTATATTTTAATATGTATCTCCTTTTATACCTTCTTTTACAACCAAGTGCATTATAATCCTTCATTTTCTATCATAGGAGGAAGGGAAAAAAAATATTATTTATTTTTTTTAATTTTTTTTTTTCCAAAATTCCTCTGAACTTCCTTCTTCCTCCTAGACTGTTATCTAGAGGCATTTTCTCTCTCAGAATCTTCTGTGAGATTCTTATCGGGATATGCTCTCTGATTTATATATGTCTATACATGCACAGGTTGGTACTGCATTACCAAATATATATTCAGTATCCAATGGCTATAATTTTTTTATATTTATTTGAACTATTAGCAGGTCTCATAGGGCTTTCCCCTACCTTTAATCAAAATTTTTATTGTAATAATTATAACTCAGAATTTTAGGAATTTCTCCCAACAGGGCTGTTACGATTAAATTAATTACTCTTTGCTTATGCAATATACAGTACTATTGAATCGCATATACCAAATTTTTAGTAATATTTGTTGGTACTTATGTCACTTTACTTTTTTTTTTCGTGTATAAAGAATAATATAATTAAATTATTTTCCTAGACTGTACTAGGAACCTTCACCCTCTTCGTTGTTCCTTGAAGTCAATTCTCTTATAAATCTGTCTTGTTCCTTATTGGCTACAGATAGCCTGTCATTGTGGCTTTTAAGCTATGTCATTCCTTGTTGCATTCTATGAAACATAGCCATCAATGGAACATTTGAATCTCGCGTGTTTTCTCCACCACCCAGATCTACATACAACTCGTCCCCTTTAGTTAGGTTTCGCAGTTGTACCCTTCAATACTGTTTAACTATTCAGAAATTTAATATTAGCAATTTTTTTTTTCAACAACATATATTTCTGTCTGAGCACATGATTTTACCAGTGTTTTAGCTAAATCTCATCCTCTTCAGTCATGGTTTTGCAGTTGTTAATTTCAGTACCTTTTCACTGTACAACAATACAACATCAGTTATATTTTTAACATTCATAATTTTTTTTATAGCATAGGTTTCCTATGTGAGCACATAACTACCCAGCTTTTAAACTTGGCTCTGATACCATTTGTAACATCTCTTACTTACCCTAAAAAAATTTATTTCAACCTATAACTTAAAGGTTTAATAACACACCTTTTTATGTGATAATTTCTACACACACACACACACACACACACATATATATATATATATATATATATATATATAAGATTTAGTATGTTCTCATTGTTAAACCCATATAATATCTCTTACTAATCTTTCTCACATTCGAGCTATATGGTTTTCCATAATACTTTGACGCACATTTAAATTAAATCTAACTCGGTGGATACTTGTTAACGTTACTTACCCCTATAATATGTTACCTCCTACTCACGTTATCAATTCATATGAAGCCTACCATAAATCTTTATAACAATCTTTCCTAAATTATTTTTATACCCTCATTGTATAAGGTTTACTATTTAATTTTTTAATCGTATAATTACGACGTTATATATATCTATATATATATATATATATATATATATATATATATATATAACCATAATTCATGGACTAAATTTCCTATCTCGGTCCCCGTGACCTTTTCTTTGGTTTTTTTTTGTTCAATGTCGAGGATTTTCTCGTACTATCACCTATCTTATCACTTAATCCATCTACGCTATCCTTAGTACAAATGATCTGTATACGTTTTACCATATGCATATTGAGACATGACAAATGTCTATCATTAAACATTGTTGTTGCATGTATTAATGTCAGTACCATTAACATTAACTTCATTTTCAATTCTTCTCCTCGAAATACAAAGACAATAATTTTTTTTTATATGGTTTTTTGCAACAATTCTGACAATCAAATTAATTTCTTACCAACAAGAAGTGTACCATAATATGTTTTCTTCCTAACTATGCTTGCCATCTATCAGAACTTATCTTTGACGTGAAAGGTAACTGTTGGATTTACACCAGGTGTAAGATGAAACGTTACTAGGGTTTGGGTCTTTGGTTCCCTATTAAATCCAAGGTTTTAATTTACCCCACTTCTCTGTTTCGATCCCCTTCTTCCAAGTAACCCTGTTGGTCTCATCTAATTATGGTGTAGATTATTACTCAAGCTCGGCAAGATGATCGCTCTTCCAAGAAAACCGAAGAAGAATTCAATCCGACGAAATCTCATTAACAGTAGGATTTCATAGCTTTTTTCTGTATAAATATTTTTCTCTTGTGGATTTAATGCTTACCGTAACACTTCATATATCTATATATATTTATACCCAACTATCTTCATTTTATTATCAACGATTTCTCAAAATTTCTATATTTGAAATATCTCGTGATTTTGATATATATTGAAGCGAATACGTTACCCCTGTATCTGATTTAAATCAACAAGGGAACGATTTTTGTGTTCAATTTGATTTCTAGATTTACAAATACTATATGTACAATTTAGTTCTGGGATGATACAGTTTTTTTTTGTGAAAGGCTGAAGATGAAATTCTATTTGTCTTAAATTTCGGTTTCGTGCTTTGTTTAGTCAAAATTTTGGAGATAGTTGTTTTCAGCTATAGATAAAAACTTCTATGTGAATTTTTGACGATTATTTGCATTATTTCTTATGCATCATTTTCGTATTTCACTACTACAAAGAAATTCATTTCTGTTTTCATGAATTTGGTTTCATTTTTCCCTTCATATTCTAGGGCCGTGGCTTTTTGTCAATATCCCCTCACGTTAAGGTTTTAATTTTTTTTCTAAAATGTTGTTTCTCTGCATGCATATCTGGGTTCTGGAAGAAGTCTTGGCTTCCCTTCCTAGAAGCGTAGACAAAGTGTGATTCTCCTTTGTTCTCGATTTCTTATTAGTTTCATCTCGTTCTTTCTAAAAGTAACATGCTACATTACTAAAAATATTTCTATCTTTCAGTTCATTAAACTATCGTGTGGATGCATATATTAATCCGGCTTAATTTCCACAGGTTTTTCCTTGTGGTTTAATTTCCTTTAGTCCCTTTCAAGGTAACGAATTTGAAAGCCAAGTTTTATTTTCTTCTCATCTAATTTCATCCATATTTCACTTGATTTCTAGTAAAAGTCATTTTTCATTTATGTGCAGGTATCAAATGATTTCGGTTAATTTACTCCTTAATAAAAGTTTGTAAGATCTGGCATAGAGCCCTAGTATCTGAGATTGATAATTATGTTTACTCTTCTACAGGTTGGTAATGCGTTATACTTAACCCTTTAATATTTTGAAGTCATTTTGGCTCCTCTGGGACTCACAAGTCCATTAAATGTCTTAATGATGTACCTTTCAAATTCTGTAATGACAACACTTACTTGTTATTGCGAGTTTTCCCCAATTATGGATAGATAGTTTTTTATATATATATTTTTTGTTTTAAGGATATATATATATATATATATATATAACATTATTTCATTTTATATATATTTTTGATGTAATTTTCCATACATAAATTTCCTGGTGCAGTAGTGTAGTTTTTTTTTTCTTTGTGAAATCTCATGTCAAGATAATTTCACTTCTTGCTACAATAAAATTATTAAAGAGGTATTATTATTACTCCTATATTAATTCAGATAAATATATATATATATATATATATATATATATATATATATACACATATTTTCCATAGTGTAAGTCTTCATTTCCACACAGATGTATTTGTTTACTGAATATTTGTCACCTCAGAAATTTAATACTTGGCAGAAAGATGAAATGTTTTATTTACCGTAGTAGTTATCTTTATATTCCACTACAATATATAATCACTAAATTATATTAATACTATTTTAAGTAGATGCTAATGTTAAATTCCAAAAATTCACCTTCATCCTTCTATAATTTTGGAAACTTGATAGATTTCTACCGTGATCTAATCACCATATTTCTATTTTAAATGCTTACTGGAATTGAAGCTAAATTTTAGAATGATTATTTCACATTCTATGGATCCATTTATTTCGAGTTCAAATAATTAAACAAGTTCAGTTTTCTAAATGGTTAACAAATCTCCAGATTTAAGCTGTATGGCTTAGACATTCTGATAGATGGTTATCATTTACCGTATTCCATGCAACTATACGAACTTTTAAATACTTCTGTATTATAAAGTTGTTAAATGCATGGGGAATAAATATACTAGAAGAAAAAAATAGACACAAATTAAATAGAAAATTTATCAAAACAATTGTTCTAACATAATTGCATAAATTCCATCCATTTACTGTGCACACCCTTAGTCTCTTGTTTAAACATAATTATTTTCAATTCTTTCAGAAACAAAATTTAAGTGTGCATACCCGTTCTCATGACTATTCCACCCAACCTTTGAGTTCCCTTGTCTCTCGAACTCACCCCCGAGCTAAGATCCTCCAGTGATAGACTACCTCTTGTCTGTCCTGGAGCAGCTTATTTAAGCTGTGCTTTTCCCAAGCTTGTTTCCAATTTTTGCGTCCAGAAATTTCAGGATGCTTTCTTTCTGTTTTGCCTAGGCTTTCCCTCATTGACGTACTTTAAAGCTGCCTTTTTCACTTTTCCAGCTTTTCTTCCTCTTCCCAATTACTTTCCTCTTCATTTGGGAAATTATATTTTTCTCTCCCAATCTAATTTAGTAAGATTCCTTTCAAGATTTTCTAAAAGAGTTTGGGAAAGTCTAACCTTATCCATATCCTCATGGATCTAGGTTTATGATCTCCAATCTCAATCTAGTCATAGTGCACACATAAAATTTTTCATTTATTTTTAGTAATTAAAAATAAATTAATCCATTCTCTATTTTTCCATTGGGGTCCACTTCCCCTTTGGAATTTTTCCAAATGCCAATTAAAAGCATAGAACTAGGGGTGTTACACATGGACATATGAATACAAGTACATGGTGAAATACAAAGCTCAAAATTATAACCTGGAGTGGTACATGATTCAATAAACATAGTTCCGGGATCAGGCCTCATACTTTTAATACCATAAATTACTTCACCATACCATAACTCATACATCGATTCGCACCAGCTAAAGCAGATGCCATAATACAAACATGTGCGGATATAATCATCATATTCCTAATACTTTGTAAAATAAAGCATCTGCATATTATAAAGTTTGAACATAAACCAAAATTCTGCAACCGTTAACGCAGATCAGGCACATATGATACCATAGAGAGTAACCACCATTGTTGATAGAGTCATGGACCAGAGACAAGCTCGCTTGGATTTAACAGGCTCGCTTGCTGTCGATCCTATATAATTTTCCCATTGACCACAAAAAAGGGTTGTTCGCTCAATACATATTGGAAACCCACAAAGCAATAACAAAACCTATAGCCTCCCCATGTGATATGGGAATGTTATCACACAGAAAGCTATCCAATAGGAGGTCTCCACGGAAATGGCTGAAATCGGTGTTTCTTTAGGGAAGTATGTCTTCAAGATTAATTAGACCTCTGCAAATAGCTTTCCTGTGCTAAAACCACTGTTGATGTTAAAAATACCAAGCTTTCTAACCTGAGTCGAGAAGTTGAATAAAAAATGCCACAAGCTGTCGCGACGACAACAGGGTAGACGCCAGAGCGTAAGACACCATTTGTGTCGAATCTCATCTACACCCTGCTCCAACTTTATTCTTAAAATTTCTAATAAAAGAAAAACAAAACACAACGGGGCGGGTTTAAAAGTTCAAAATTCAAAGTTGAATGGAGAATATTGCGCGCCAATATAAAATTCAAAATTTGAAAGAGAATAGTATTAATGGTGATTTGAAAATGCTGTTGTAGCCAAATCAACCACGAAATCCACCCGAAGAATTAATTGGTTGCTGCTTGCCAGGTCTGATAGTGTGGTCATGAAGTGAAAAGGACATCGGCATCCTCCTTTGATAGGAAGCATAGGTTTTCCGACGGGCAGAGTTTCTGGGCTAAATTGTAGCCTTGCTAGACTACTCCATTGGAATCCTCTCTACCTAGGTTTAAATCTCATGATGTGACAACTTGTATGTATGTACCTTTTAAAATAGTAGTATATGTTGCAGTACGATGTGACACTTTCGTCTACTTTGATTTATGAGAATAACTGGTAGATATTGTTTATGACCATTTGCAAAACACTGCAAACATGACAGATGGCATAAAAAATGGCATAACAGTTAGCCTAACAAGCTTCCCTTGCATGGCTTAACTGTAAAATGTGTAAAATGGGTTGAACTGTAACATGAGATTTTGGAGAATTCAGATGGAATTGAGTCAAAAGATATTTTAAATGCAGGTTATGTAAAATGTGTCTGTAATATATAAATATATTTCGCAACTTAAGAAATTAACGCTTGTAATGTGAAGAAATCAAAAACATATAACTTCAATAAAAAAACATATAAATTTAAACCAATTTCAACAAGAAAATACATACTCAAAAGCTAAAAAAAACATAAATAAGTAGTAAAATAAAGCGATTAGACTACTGCCATAAATTTGTAATATGTCAGGTCTCCTGAACGTTGTGATATAGTTGATTTTCATTTAATAAAAAACACTTTTAGAAGATCAGAGAATTTCCTAATCGCTTGGCAATCAATCTTCGGGATAAGGATAAGGATAACAAAACCTATAACCCACATTGTACATTGGAGTTTTGTTGGTGTACATGCATCTACATTAGCTTTAGTTCAACTCTAGAGATTACATGCAATGTGCACTTGGCTTAGTTAGTTAACTCTAGTGCTTACATGTGGTGCATGTGCACATTAGTAGAACATAAAGCACACTTAGCTTCAGTTAGCTTTAACTATCCATAGTTATTGCATGTACAACTAAGCTTAACTTAATTGCTTTATATATTGATTCTTAACCTAATATTGATGAATCAATTTCATTCTCAATTCTAATTGTTTTTCTTTTGCAACTTGGCAATTTTGTGCAATTATTCTTCAAGTAGATCCATATTTTTGCTCTAATAATTTTACAAGTTTGAAGCCATGGATTCATCGCTTGATTTTCTATAGAGTTCTGTTGCAAACTTTAGACTGAGCCTCGGCCAATCTCTGAGTCTGATCTTCCTGGTGATTGATTTGATCTGTGTAGTGAAAAAGAGTCTGAGAAGACGGTTTTTCCCCCGGTCCATCTAGATGGCCTGTTATCGGCGACCTTCCACTTCTGGGCAACATGCCCTATCACTTGCTCCATGAGTTGTCAAAGAAATACGGTCCAATCATGTATTTGAAACTCATGACATCTGACACCATGGTCATCTCATTGCCAAAGATAGAAAAGGCGTTCCTGAAGACGAACGACCTCAACTTCTCCAGCCGGCCACGTAAATCAAGCGCCAAATACGTTGGCTACTCTGAAGGCCTTGTCTGCTCTCCCTACGGTCCGGGTTGGATAATGTTGTGCAAGATCAGTAGCATTCATTTTTTTGGCGGCAAGGAATTGGATGATCTACAGCCCGTGCAGGAAGCAGAGGTTGGGATGATGGTGAAGTCGATTCCTGAACATGGGTGACAAGGCAAGGACATTCCCGTGAACCTCGGGGAGCTGCTCAATGTCTGTAGTGCAAACATTCTCGGGTAGATTATGCTGAGCAAGCGCGTGCTCGATTCCCAGGGGTTGAAGGCAAGCGAGTTCAGGGAAATGGTGGTGGAGTGTTTTGATTTGGCCGAGAAGTTCATAATTGGCGACTTTGTGCTATTTTTGGGTTGGATTGATCTGTGGGGAGTACGGACGAAGATGAAGAAGGTGCACAATAGGTTCGATGAGTTTCTAAGTAAGGTGATCAAGGAGCGCCAAACTGTGTTGTGTAATGGAGGAGGGAAGGGAAATTTTCTGAGTACGCTTTGGGCTCTCAGAAATGATGCGGATGGGGAAGGAGAGAAGCTCACAAATGATGATATTAAGGGCCTTTTTCTGGTAAGTCTTACTAAATTGATTTAAATGAATCGCATGGAAAATACCCAACTTTACCGTCTATTCTAATCTCGTAGCTTTCAAGGTTTAGTTATGCATTTCTTCTGAGAACTGTTTTGATTGATGACATTTCAATGTTTTAGTCGGCACTTTGTGAGGTCTTGTCCCGTCTGTTTGTTTTATTTGGAATTTGGATTACTGTAGTTGTTTTTTTCGTGAAAATTATAGAAATTTTGGCATTATTTTAATAAAAATGTGACAAGAATTTTTGTAAATTAAGGTTATAGTTGTTAAATTTCAAGATTTTGGGTGCCCTAAATTTTTGATGGTGTTGAATCCATTTTCACCATCAAAAACCTGATTCAAACACTACTACTACTAGACTTTTTGAAAAACTTTTATCGAGATTCTGGCATTTTTGACCGCCCAACGATTCCTTTGCCTCAATAGACTTGTCCATTTAATTTTACTTTAGTTGGATTAATGAGTGAAGCCATGTATGACAATTCCATTATTATTATCAAGAGGGCACTTTACAAGTGCATGCATGAGATTTAATCTCTATTTACATAAGACACTTAACTGGACATTGTATTTCCAATTAATTAGGATTAGATGTTAGGTTTTTTTAAGTGCTTTTAAGTGATCACTACATGGCGAGTTCTTGTTGACATCTCTTAGATTCACTACTTGATTAGTTTAGCCATGTCAATTATATTGCATTGAATTGTGTGGATTTTTTTCTTTCTTTTGCCATGAATAGAATTCATTAATTTTTTTTCCCTTGATTTTCCTTCTTCTTTCCTACTTGCAAGTTTTGTCTATTGTTTTCTAGTTAGATTCATTCTACTCAAGTTTAGCTACAATTTCACATGGTATTAGAGCCCATAAGGGCTAGGATGAAGGAGCATAAACAATATGTTTGTAGCACTGAATAGAGCCATAGGAAAGAATGGAGTACCCACCATCCACAACTTTCACATCACATAACTACTTTGAATAGAATCCAAAGATTCTACTTCAATTCAAAAGTAGATGCTTGTATTCGATAGCCATGCCAATAGAGATTGAACCAAATTCCAAAGTTGGAAAATAGGAATATTTCAATCACATGGACAATGCCTTTGGTCTCCTATGCTTATCAATTTCTCAAGAACAATTGTTTCAACTCAAAGCATTCTCCACTCCAAATCAACTTTTGACCACATTGGAGACACCCTTTGGGAAGTAAGATGAAATGCAAGGCATCCTTGAACATGAGTTCAACTCATTAGATTCCAGCAGTTTCGAAAACATTCAATATTTCTTCACAAGGTTCAAAGTCTTCTTAATCTAGTTGAAAGAATGCAAAATCAACATATCCAAGTAAGAAAGTCAATTAATTCATTCCATGTAGTCGAAATTGGGTTGATATTATGCTATATTTTTCACCACTTTTCACACAATTAGCCTTGTAATAGGAGCAACCTAGAAGATTCCCATAAAGATAAGCACATTGAAAAGTTCCAAGCCCTTGTGCATGAAGGGGCCAAGACCAAATCAAAATCCCATGAGCAATCCAAAGGCAAAGGAAAGGTTAAAGAACAAGATCCAAGGAAGGGAGGAAATCTAAAACCTAGAGATGAATCTACTAGCTCTAAAGTAAAGAAGGGAAGGAAGGGGCAGTCAAAATACACCTATTACAATTGTGGTTTTCATCCGGAATCATCATTCATGAAGAAGACAAATGATCTCATAACAAAAACTCTTCAACAGAACAATCTAAGTGATTACATTCCAAGGAATTCCAAAAAAAAGCAAAAAGAATCAACACTTAAAACAAGAAAGAATGCACATGCATTAATTACTATTCATTGAATTTTTTCTATACATCTTTAACAGATTCCAAAGCTTCATATTACATGATAGCCAAAATAAAAAACTCTCTCATCTTTTAAAACTATAGGTTAGTTCTCTTAAAAAAAATAGTTATTATTACCAAAAAAAAAAAAAAAAAAAAAAAAAAGAAAAGAAAAAAAGACAACTTCACAAGTGCATTCATAATTTTTAGTAATCTCCACTTGCATACCACAATTAATGGATCACTGCATAGTTATGATGCATAGTCACATCACTAAGACTCCGTGTCAGTTTTCTTTGAAGCATGTTCAAATCTATCTAAATTCACTAATATATTAACTCCATATAAACTATATTATATTAAATTATATTTTCCCATAATTTTCCTCTAGTCTATAAATATATTTTATTATTTTTTTCTCCTTCACTTTCTCTGTAAATTTGGTTCATTATTTCTACCTAAAACTGCAATTTCACAAAATGTTAAATTTGTAATTTTTTTCAAATGTCAATAACTATTTTCATCGGAAGATATCGTGACGAGCCTTGGATAGGCTAAGTTCGTTTCATATCCTATTCCAAAATTTGGTTCTGCCTATGTTGTTTGCAGTAGTTCAGATTTATGGCAGTGTATGCACACAGTGGGCGGACTTGCGTTGAATTGAAATGTTCTCTTCTCTCGAATGTCTATATTTTTCATGCAACTTGTGCATATTGCATGTTGTTCAGACCATGTTCCTAGCGGGAACAGACACATCTTCGATCAGTGTGGAATGGGCAATGACACAGCTAATACGCCATCCAAAGATGATGAAGAGATGCCAGGAAGAAATAGACTCCACGGTGAAGTGGGAGGAAAGAATGATAAAGGAATCAGACCTCCAAAACCTCCCCTACTTGCTGGCTGTTGTAAAAGAGACGTTCCCTCTGCTCCTCTGCTGGTGCCTAGAATGGCTGTCAAGGCGTGCGAGATAGAGGGATATTACATTCCCAAAAAATGTCGTCTCCCCATGAACGCGTGGGGCATGAAGCGCGACCCGGAGGTGTGGGAAAGACCACTGGAGTTCGACCCCAACAGGTTTGTGGGCAGCACTGTCGACGTTAGGGGCAATGATTTCCAGCTGATCCCATTCGGTGCAGGCAGACGAATTTGTGTGGGGATGAGCATGGAGCTCCGCGCAGTTCAGCTCATGCTCGCCACACTACTTCATTCCTTCGACTTCTCGCTCCCCAACGGCGAGCTGCCCGAGAAGCTCGATATGGCAGAAGCCTTCCGTCTCACAATGCGTTAGGCAGTGCCGTTGCTTGTGGTTCCCACTGCCCGTCTCCCTTTCCATCTCTATAATTAATGAACTCGGGTAGCAGGACACTTTGGTTTAGAGTTTTAGTTCAGTACTTCATTTGGCTGTGGTTGTGGTTTACCAATTTGTGGTAGAATTGGTAAAAGGGGTTGATTTTAGTGTGTGTTTTTTTGGATTTTTTTGGTGTTTGAGTTTGGTAGAAATATTTGATGAGAAATTTTAATTTGTATTATTTAAACTGGTTTTTATATTATATATAGGTTTAGTATTTTGAAAATTTTCTAGAATATTTTTATTGTGCAAAAATTACTATGAAAAAATTAAAAAAAAGCAACTCATTGGTAAAGATAAAAGGAACCTGTGAGACCCCCCGATCCGGGTGTACACATGCCATCATGAAGTGGGGAGGCGGCAACTTGGCAAGCGCTCCCATAAATGATAATTAAGACCACTTAATATGAACTGTCAGACCAGCAGAGTGGAGTGTGCGAGCGCCGGCAAAGGAATGATGGTGCATGATGGACAGGGTGTTTGGCAGGCCAGCAGAAAAGCAGTTGTGAACTTGGTAAGTCATTTAACTCCGCCCCTTCAATCCTGCATGCATTATCCATTGCATGCGAGAGACTGGAGGTGGCAGCGAAGGCGAACTACAGCTCTTCACCCAGGATATAGCTTGACTCCGTCCGGGTATGTTTTTACGATAATCTCAGCTCTAAAGATGTTATATGCAGAAGATATGGTCTATATTCATGATGGTAGTTTAGATTTTATGCCGGTTGTAAAGTGTCTGGAACCAGAATTGAATCTGGTCCCTCCTTGTTTCCGTGACCCTTGTTACTCCTCTGCACCCAATACAAGCTCTGTTCGAATGTATGGGAGTAAAACCCCCAATTATATGTGTTATCAGCGCGACAACCAGGTTTTGATAGGGAGTCATTTCCCAAACAGCAATCCCCCTGTTTCTAATTCTGGTAGTATCTATGGTAATATGAGGAGTCATACCATTAACAGTAGGCTAGAATTCCTCAGCCAGAGTCATGGTCTCATCTATTTACCTGTAGAGAAATCCTGCCATACAATGTTTTTTCTTTATCTGGGCGTAGAAAATCCAAATTGCAAGGGTGTTAATGTTTATAATATGAAGGGGAAGACAGAGCAGTTATGGTCAGTAGGTAGTCTTCCTGAGCAGTGTTTGCGCTTGTCTGTGTCGAGAAACCAAAACTTGTTTTATCCTGAGGAAAATGTGCAGAGTCAAATCAAATCCCGTGATAGGAACTCTCCCAGTTATCACAGGAAACGTAAGAATAAAAAGCTGGCCGAATCTCGACCTCATCTCCTGTTTCAGTGGTATAATAATGATAAGAGAAAGAGGCGTTTACTCAGATCAGACAATCAAACTCTCAAGGGCACCGTAAGGTGCATGCTTTGTTTTAATACTCTTTCTTACTCTGTTCACTTCTGTATGCCAGTGTTTGTTCAAAAACCCAACCCAGCAATGGGGAAGCGACATAACAGGGCAGTCACTGAAAGCAGCCTGCTCAGTCTGAACCAGCTCCTAAGAAAAGGGGTCGGAAAACGTATTTGGAACATCTGGAAACGCTCGCAGTTAACTATGTCATTGGCAATCCCTCTGTAGTTAGAAATGATATTCGTGGATGGGAAAAAGAAATTCAGCAGGAACCAGAAGATAATGAGACAGAGGCAGAGATCCTCGATTTCATTACTGATCCAGGTCATACACGAGGCATGCTTACATTGTTTAATCAGACAGTCCATACTTATTGGATTGTAAAATGTTTGATAGCGAAAGCAATACAGAGTAATCATCCAGTTCAAGCAAATACTGAAGAAATGCAGCCAGACCTTCGAACCCAGGCTCAACTCTTGGAGATTCAGGACAACCAACAGCATATAAAGATCACTCAATACCAGACTGCAGATAGAGTTAGCAGACTAGATGACAAAGTGGGGCGCATGGAGAAAATCCTCCAGAAGATTCTTCAGCAACTCAATCAAGCAGAAATGCCAGGGTCTAATGTCAAAGACCCTGCCCCAGTCTCCTCATCTGAGAGTTAGAAGATTGTCTTGTTAGATTTGATGGTTTTTTTGTTAGTTTTGAACTCTTAAAGATTGTTATGTTTGTACATATTAAAGTAGTGAAACAGGTAGTGCAAGAAAATTATAGACGTAAGAGACAATTTCAGTATTGGGATGCAAATCATGTTTTCAGAAGGCCAACAAACCTGGTTTCCCTCTCGGGCAGGTTGAGGCCAAAGAATGACGTTATATTTTTTGTAACCTGTCTTTAAATATAAATAGAAATGGCAAGGTCCCACCGAATTCACAAAAAAAAAAAAAAGGAACCTGTGATGAAATTTGAAGTCACGAGGTGATTTTTCATCAAGATCCTGGAAACTATAAAGTCTGTTGAGGAGGTGTGAAAACCGAGTGGCATTGTTTTGAAATTCCAACCCAGAATTTCTAAGAAGCAAGCTTTAATTAGTGTGTAGGCACACCGGAAATTCCTGTCGTAGGATTTGATGTAACCTGGGTTTTACTATTTTGTAAACTATACCAATTTGGTCATATCATTTACCAGATGTTTTAAAGGGGTTTAGAGCTTGTGTGGAAAGAATGCAATCGTTACAGGGCTAATGAAAGGATTTATAAAGTGGTGGTAATGTTCCTTTGTTTTTGAGTTATATAGATCAATTTATTAGCACAAATGCAGAGGAGCTATAGTGTCACCAAAACACATATAATGGTTATAATACCATATTGAAATTTTGTAGTGAAAGTTAAGTAATATTGAAACAAATATAATGGTTATAGTATCATTTTGAAATTTTGTAATGAAAAGTAGAACCAGAATAAATATTTTTAAAGTTAATATTTTTTATTGATAAATGTTTTTTTTAATAAAGTTTTTAAAATTTTAATATAATTTAATTATTGATAATTAATAGATGAATAATAAATTTAAATAAATAGTTGAGATTTATTTCTATTTTTTTTTAATTTAATTAAAAAATGTTATAAATTTAAATTAAATTAAAATATATTTAAAAATATCAAATAATTTTTGGTCTTTTAGATATGTGAAATTGATAAAGTATGTATTTCATATAATACGTATACAAGTTAAGAATATATATATATATATATATATATATATATATATATATATATATATATGTTGAATCTTTGATTAAACTGAGCGGGGGGGGGGTGAATCAGTTTAATACATGCATTAGCCTTTTAAATTTTCACCAGAGTTATTTAAAGCTTAATATGTGAACAATCTTATTTGCAGCCAATATTCATTTATTGTGACACCATACTTAAGTTGAAAGCAGCAAGAAATTAAGTAGATTGAAATAATCACATCAACTCCACCTCCCCACACATAAGGAACCCCGACACACACCAGATATAAGTGGAAACCCATAAAGGGAGAAAACCACATCTTATTATTGTTGTGATGCAAGGGCAAGCTCCAACTCCCTCTCACCACTGTTTTTTCTGCAGGCACCAACCTACAGGAGGCTCCTACCTCAATTCTACAAGCTACAACTTGCAAGGAAGCACCAACTCCCTTCAGTTTTCTGCAGGCACCAACCTACGGGAGGCTCCAACCTCAGATCGTGGCACCTAACTCTTTCTTGCAACTTGATAGGGAAGCTCCAACTTCCTCAATTTATCAAACTGAATGTTTGTTGATTTACCTCAGATATCAGCTCTGTTATGTAGCTTCTCTTTCTGCTCTTCTTCTCTTAATCTTCTCTGCCTCACTCTTCTGTATTCTGCCTTCTCTAAATTTACTCTCTCTAACCTCTCTTTGCATATCAAGATGATATTATTTATAGATTTCTTCACATGACTGTTTGTATTCTGCTTGGAATTCGAAATGGAAAGTCATGTCTCTTTGCCTTCTGCCTTCTCACTCCTTTTATCAACTTACTCAGAAATTATAACAGTAGGTGTCAATTTTAACACTACAGTGGGAGTTTGTTTTCTCTCAGAGACTTGCCAATGCATCACAAACAATAAAAATTTAAATAAAACATTTACATTCAAATTTAAATGAGAACTCCAGCTCAACTCATTTAGTCTTTTGAATTGGTGCGCATTTGTATTTTCTTTGGCTGTCTTTGTCTTTTTTGTGACTGTGTTTTATCTTCTTTCGGATCTGTTTGCTCTTAAATCTCCCTGCTTTGTGCCTTATCAGCTACTTGCATATGCCAAAATATTTTATATCCATTGTTGTAAATCGAGGAATTCCAATCCTTTTCTTTCATTAGTGTCTTGTTGATGTGGCAGGTTCCGCAGGCCGGAACATACATATATTACAAGCGTTAATAATCGCCCTCCCGTAAAGCTAAGGTCCGTGAGTCTAGAGACCACATGGCTTATCGCAACAGCGTTATATATATATATGTAATTTTAACACTTGGCATACATACAACCTTCCTTTTAAAACGACTTAAATCAATTCTCGGCCTGTACATATATAAACCCGCGTTCACATATTCCTTTATTACAGCGTCCTTCAATTATTAACGAAATCCTCCAGCAATCAGCATTCCTTTATTAACTCGTAATCCTTAGTCAAATAGTCCCGATCAATTAGAACTTTGGCTTGGGACCCACACGTACAACTCATTTGCCAACGTGGAGTCAACTCTCAACCATTCGTATGCGCTTTATCATATGATACATATATATATATATATATATATATATATATATATATATATATATATATATATATATATATATATATATATCAATCAACTCACAACGCCCTGTAATATACATTGAACCATGCAACATATTAATTCAGAGGCGGTAAGATTGCGATGGGGTAGCAGACTCGAGCATATAGAGGAGGGAGACCCCTCGGAACTCATGACGTCACCCTCAAATTGGAACACCTTGGTTTCTCTACAGGTGTTAATCTATGGTTTTACGCAGTTGTACAATCGCAATTGCAACTCTTTGTTTGCACGTTCCGATCCCCTTGCGATTTCCAATTGCGATTGATCGCAATCGCAACTTTGAGTTGCAAGCCCCTCTGCTTTGTTTACCTCCAATGCGATTGGGAAGGGGTCCCACCATATAAAACTTCTTTTTGTGCACTCCATATATATACCTTGGAACTTTGGTTATATGCTCTAGGCTTCATTGTATTCGCAAATTCTCTGTTTATTTAAGTTCCGAGATTTATCAATTGCGGTTTATAGACCCATCGGGTCCGGATTCTCATCGCAATCGCAATTTCCTGTGGGTTACATATTACGCTGCTCTTGTGATCTCCGATTGCGATTGGGTGAGGGGTCCCACCTTATAAGCTATTTCGTTTTGATAGTACCTTTGATTATATAGATATAAAGCGCTCCGCTTGTATATAACTGTTATATATATATATTTTGCCGCTGGAGTGAAGCGATTCCCGGAATTATGTTTGTATATGTTATATGTGCTCCACTTGCATATAATTGATATATATGTTTATATATTTTGCCGCTGGAGTGAAGCGATTCCCGGAATAAGGTTTGTATAAGTTATATGTATAATGCCGGTTGGAGAGTGCGATTCCTGGAATTTTATAACGGCTCTGCTTCTGCCTCTGCCTCTGCTGCTCCTGTCGCTCTGCCTCTGCCTTTATTGCTGAGATAACGGTTCTGCCTCTATTATATTTGTTTCCTCTGACTTCATTTTCTTCTTTGCTGCCTCTTTGCTTCAGCGCTGCCTCCTTTGCTTGAGCACTGCCTCCTTTGCCATCAATGACAATATTTCCAACAGTCTCCCCCTTTGGCATTGATGGCAATCCACTTTCTCTGTTTGCTTTCTCTTTCTCTTGTTGCTTGCTCTTCCTGTTTGCCTGTTCTTCGTCCTGTTGTTTGTTCTTCCTCCCTCTCTCTGTATGGGTTTTGTCGTTGCATTTCCTTTCTCTGAGTTACGTTTAGGCCCTCTTTTGCTAACTTTGTACCATGCTGCTCCAGAGTGATGTATTAGACTTGTTGAGGGAACACTTTGAGGATTATCATACTTGAATAGATATTTTGTCTCTGTCTAATATAGTGAGTCGATATATGTTGTATAGTTGTGTTTCGTATGTAGTGCATGTAATCTGTGCTAGATTGCAGACAGCAATGATGCATTTAATCCTGTGTTAACCATATAATATGTGTTGAGGCTACTGCTGCTATATATCTCTGCTATAATCTGTGCTAGATTGCCGATATATGTTTAATTCTTTTTTTTTTCATGCTGAATGCTGATAATGCTGAGAATGCTGATCCTGTGGACCTGTTTTATGCTTCCCTTGCTTGCTGATTTCCTTTAGGAAAGATATTTTCGTTTATGCTCTCCCCCTGAGACTATGCTTTCTCTTTATATTAGAGAGTAGTATCTACAGATACTACCCCTAGTCTGTCTCTCAAGTATTCGAATGGTTCTCTGGCAAGTGGTTTAGTAAATATATCTGCTATCTGTTCTTTTGTTGGTACATAGTCTAGTTTAACTATTTTTTGAGCCACTTGTTCTCGGAGAAAATGATATTTGATTGGTATATGTTTAGTTTTTGAATGAAGCATAGGATTTTTAGATATACTTATGGCACTTGTATTATCACATTTTATTGAGATAGGTTCATTAATGCTCACCTTCATATCTTGAAGAGTCTGCTTCATCCACATGACTTGTGTACAACAGGCTGCTGCTGCTATATATTCTGCTTCAGCTATTGACAGAGAGATGGATGTTTGTTTCTTGCTTAACAATGCTACCAGACTTTCTCCTAGATAGAAAGCACCTCCACTTGTGCTTTTCCTGTCATCTACACAGCTGGCCCAATCTGCATCTGTGTATGCTTTTAAAGTGAAGCTTTTTCTTTTAGGATACCAAAGCCCATACTGTGTTGTTCCTTGTAGATATCTGAATATTCTTTTTACTTCAAGAAGATGATTTTGTTTGGGTGCTGCTTGATATCTATCCACTAGTCCAACTGCTAGCATGATGTCTGGTCTTGATGTTGTCAAATATAACAGACTTCCTATCATGGATCTGTAGAGTTTTTGATCTACATCTGCAGACCCATCATCAGCACACAGCTTGCAACCTGTGGTCATGGGAGTTGACACGGGTTTGCAGTCCTCCATTTTGAATTTTTTCAGCATTTCTTTTATGTATTTTTCTTGTGATATAAATGTACCTGTGTTCTTTTGCTGAATTTGTAGTCCCAAGTAGAAACTGAGCTCTCCGATCATAGACATTTCAAACTCTGTTTTCATTTCATCAGCAAACCCTTTTGCTAGATCATCTTTGTTGCTTCCAAACATAATGTCATCAACATACACTACAACAATCAAAATTTCATTTTCATGGGATTTTATGTATAGATTGTTGTCCACTCCACCTCTTTTAAAACCCTGTTTTTGCAAATATTTATCTAGTCTTGAGTACCAAGCACGAGGAGCCTGTTTCAGTCCATATAGGGCCTTTTTCAGTTTGCATACATAGTCTTCTTTATCTGTCAATGAGAAACCTTTTGGTTGTTCCATGTACACTTCTTCTTCTAGATCGCCATTAAGAAAAACAGATTTTACATCCATTTGATATACCTTGAAATCTTGGTAGCATGCAAATGCCAGGAACATTCTGATAACTTCCATTCTAGCTACAGGGGAAAATGTTTCATCATAATCAAGTCCTTCTATTTGTGAGTATCCTTTGCAGACCAGCCTAGCTTTATTTCTGATTACTTGTCCTTGCTCATTCATTTTGTTTTTGAATACCCATTTTGAGCCTATAACATTTTTCTCAACAGGTCTAGGAACTAGTTCCCAGGTATTGCTTTTCTCAATTTGGTCCAATTCTTCATTCATTGCATTTACCCAAGACTTGTCCTTGCTGGCTTCTTCAAATTTCTTTGGTTCTATTTGTGACATCATGGCTATGTATACTTCTTCTGTCTGTTCAGTTAGCTGCCTTCTTGTTTGTACTCCTACATTCTTGTCTCCTATGATTTGATCTTCTGGATAGTTCTTTTGAGTGTATCTTGAGGGGTTTTTGAGTTCAGTCCAGCATCTTCTGATGTTTTGCTTGTTTCATCATCATTTTGATCTTCTTCTTCATTGTTGTCTGACGTACTGCAGCTATCTGTATCTCTAGTATTGTTTGGAAGTTCTTCATCAAATCTCACATCAATACATTCAATTATTTTCCGAAGCGTCTTGTTGTAGCACCTGTACCCTTTACTTTTGGATGCATATCCTAGAAATATCCCTTCATCAGCTCTTGCATCAAATTTTCAAAGATTTTCATCATTATTCTTTATGTAACACTTGCTTCCAAAGATTCTGAAATGTTTGATTGAGGCTGGCTTTCCATGCCATAGTTCATAGGGAGTCTTGTCACTGCTTGGCCTTAAGTGAGCTTTATTAAGGATATGTACTGCTGTGTGCACTGCTTCTGCCCAGAAGGTTTGAGCAATATTATTCTCTTGCATCATAGCTCTTGCTATTTGTTGTACAGACCTATTTTGTCTCTCTGCTACTCCATTCTGCTGAGGTGTCCCTGCAATAGTAAATTGTTGCTTTATTCCATGTTCATTACATAGGTCTACAAAGTCATAATGAGTGAATTCACCTCCTTTGTCTGATCTGATGCATTTCAGCTTGCATCCTGTCTGATTTTCTGCTAATGCTTTAAATGTTTTGAATTTGTCCAGAGCTTCCGATTTATTCTTGAGAAAAGCAACCCATGTCATTATGGAGAAATCATCTATTATCAGCATAAAGTAGGACTCTCCACTTGGTGTTTTAGTTCTTGCAGGTCCACACAGATCCATGTGCACAAGTTGCAGTGGTCTTCTTGTTGATAACTCTTCTTTAGATTTAAAGGATGTGCGAGTTTGTTTCCCCAACTGACAAGATTTACATATTGTGTTTGAGGGCCTTTTTATTTCTGGCATATCTCTGACAGCTTTCTTCTTGCTCAGTCTAATGATATGGTCAAAGCTGAGATGTCCCAATCTCTTATGCCATAACCATGACTCCTCGAGTTTGCTAAGATGGCAGGCTTCATCCTCCTCTCTCACTATGTACACATTACTCTCTGTTCAAACACCTTTGAGTAGAGTTTTTCCTGTTGTTCTTGATCTGACTACCCAATCTTGTGCTCTAAAGAGAACTTCACAGCCTTTATCACACATCTGACTGACACTCAGTAAATTTGCTTTCAGTCCATCTACATATAATACATCTTGGGCCTTTCCTCTGCCATTGTCTATGCTGACTGATCCTTTTCCCTTGATCTTTCCTGATTTTTCATTTCCAAAAGTGACATTGCCCGATTTCCTTTCGTCAAGAGTTAAAAACTTGTTTTTATCTCCTGTCATGTGTTTAGAGCAGCCACTGTCCAAATACCATTGACTCTTCAAATCTTGAGCAATTAAAGCCAAGTCACATTTATTAGCCTTCTTTATCCACTGGAGGCCCCCTTTTGTTTGGTATCTTTTGTGAGGTGATGAATTATATCCCTTTAGAGAACACTTGGAAGATATATGCCCAATTTGATTGCATATACAACATTTGATTATAGTTTTTGCGGAATTGTGAGCATGAAAAAAATTGCTTTGACTCATAAACCTCCTTGAGGTATTGAACATTAGTCTTTGTCCATAATTTCTACATTCAATAATTCTATGGCCAAAATCCTTACAATAAAAACAATAACCATAGAAATTACTTGCATACCTGATGTAAGGTTGTCTCTTCCATGCTTGCCTCTTTTGCTGGTTTGAATCATTCCTCCTTGCATGACAATATGCAGCAATGTGTCCCTGCTTGTGAGAGACATAACATGTGGCATTCTTCATAGGAGGGAAGAATCTCCTTTGATGGCTTCCAAATTTGACATACTCAGGAGCATATGATCCTTTTTCTGTTATCTTAGTAGTTATTGCATTCTTTGTTACTAGAGGTTTCTTCTGCTCTCTGTCTCTCTTATTGCAGATTTCTTCTTTTGTAGGAATTATTTGAGCTACTTCCTCATCCTTATTTTCTTTTACAAAAATAATCTCTCTGTCAACTTTTTCTTTTCCTTTACTTGATTCTCCTTCATAGCCTATTCCAGTCTTTATCATAGGGGATCTTTGAGCAACCAAAATTTCATTCAACTTAATAGAGCTTGTTGTTTGAGAAGGGTATATAGAAACTTTCTGTTGAGATTTTTCTAATTTCTTTCTCAGACACAGAATTTCTTCTTCCAGCTTCTCTTGTTCTCGAGATTTATCTTTGATTTGCTGAAGTAACATATCTTCTATCTTCTTGGCTTCTTCAAGCTTTACCTTCAGCTGCATGAGGAATTCTGAATTTTGTTCTTCTTTCACACATTTTAGGAGAATATCTTTTTGTTTTCTGCATTTTAGTTTGAGTCTGTCAATCTCTTCCAGAGCACTTCTTAGCTCCCCCTCAAGGTCTACTTCCCCTTCTTCTTCTTCATCTTCTAGTAGGAGTCCCTCAAGATCTTCTATGGCCATCAATATAAATTCTGAGGTTCCTTCTTCACTTGAGGGTTCATCTGAGTCCTCAGATGCACTGTTGTCTTGGTGAGCATAAAAGGATTTTCTGCTGAATTTCTTTCCTTTCTGTCAGTTCTTTGATGTGTCTTTCTCTGATTCTTGAGCTTTATTTCTTACTTTCTTGTGAGGACATTTAGCAGCATAATGTCCAACTCTTCCACAGTTAAAGCATTTGAAGGGAAGTTTACCTTTGTATCTACCTGAGCTTCTATCCAATTTCTTGACAAATTTAGCCTCTTCTTCATCAGAGCAGGAGCATATGTCTTCCTTTTGTTCTTTCTTCTTTTCTGTTTTGAATGCTGCCTCCCTTGTGCTTGTCTTCTTCTGTGGGAGCCTCATCTCATATGCTGTAAGATTTCCTAGTAGCTGATTCATGGTCAAGGTCTCCCAATTCACTGTCTCTTCTATTGCAGATACCTTGGGATTAAATCTGGATGGGAGTGATCTTAGAATCTTTTGCAAAACTATACTTTCTGGTATGGTTTCTCCAAGAGCTTTCATATTGTTAACAATTTCTGCAACTTTTAAGAAGAAGCTGCCAACATCTTCATCATCATTCATTTTTAAGTTTTCAAACTGGGCTCTATATACTTGAAGTTTGGCAGTTTTTACTTTCTGGTCTCCCTCATGTATGCCTTCAAGAGTATCCCATATTTTATTGGCAGTGTCTTTGTGCATTACTTTAATAAACTCTACTTCACATAATCCATTCAGGATGGCATTCATGGCTTTTGCATTAGCTACAAAGATTTCTTTAGCTTCTTTTTCTGTATCAGTTGACTTCGGGGCATATCCTAATTCCACAGCAGCCCAGACTTCTATTCCTAGAGACATTATGTATGTCTTCATTCTGATTTTCCAGAAAGCATAATTTTCACCGGTGAAGAAAGGGGCTTTATTGGTTGAGCATCCTTCTTTACTAGCCATCTTGGGAACCTAGGATCTCCTTTTAGTTGTTAGACTTGTACAAAGGAACCCGCTCTGATACCAATTGTTGAATCTTTGATTAAACTGAGAGGGGGGGGTGAATCAGTTTAATACATGCATTAGCCTTTTTAAATTTTCACCAGAGTTATTTACAGCTTAATATGTGAACAATCTTATTTGCAGCCAATATTAATTTATTGTGACACCATACTTAAGTTGAAAGCAGCAAGCAATTAAGCAGATTGAAATAATCAAATCAACACATAAGAAGCACACATAGAGACAGAAGATGTAAGTGGAAACCCATAAAGGGAGAAAACCACATCTTATTATTGTTGTGATGCAAAGGCAAGCTCCAACTCCCTCTCACCACTGTTTTCTGCAGGCACCAACCTACAGGAGGCTCCAACCTCAACTCTGCAAGCTACAACTTGCAAGGAAACTCCAACTCCCTTCAATTTTCTGCAGGCACCAACCTACAGGAGGCTCCAACCTCGATCGGCTGGCGGCAGCTGTCAAGCTTCAACCGTGGGAGGCTCATTATCAATTTAACAAACTGAATGTTTGCTAATTTACCTCTGATATCAGCTCTGTTCTGTAGCTTCTCTTTCTGCTCTTCTTTTCTTGATCTTCTCTACTTCACTCTTCTGTATTCTGCCTTCTCTTTATTTACTCTCTCCTCTGCTCTAAAAAAAAACTCTTTGCATATCAAGATGATATTATTTATTCAAGATGATATTATTTATAGATTTCCTCACATGACTGTTTGTATTCTGCTTGGAATTCGAAATGGAAAGTCATGTCTCTTTGCCTTCCGCCTTCTCACTCCTTTTATCAGCTTACTCAGAAATTATAACTGTAGGTGTCAATTTTAACATTACAGTGGGAGTTTGTTTTCTCTCGGAGACTTGCCAATGCATCACAAACAATAAAATTTAAATAAAACATTTACATTCAAATTTAAATGAGAACTCCAGCTCAACTCATTTAGTCTTTTGAATTGGTACGCATTTGTCTTTTCTTTGGCTGTCTTTGTCTTTTCTGTGACTGTGTTTTATCTTCTTTCGGATCTGTTTTCTCTTCTGTCCTCTGCTGTGGTGTAACTGCTGCATATGTGTAAATGTGCCTTTTATATCTGTTGACTGTAAATATGGAGGAATTCCAATCCCTTTTATGCCATTAGTGTCTTGTTGATGTGGCAGGTTCCGTAGGCCAGAACATACATATATTACAAGCGTTAATAATCGCCCTCCCGTAAAGCTAAGGTCTGTGAGTCTAGAGACCACGTGGCTTATCGCAACAGCGTTATATATATATATGTAATTTTAACACTCGGCATACATACAACCTTCCTTTTAAAACGACTTAAATCAATTCTCGGCCTGTACATATATAAACCCGCGTTCACATATTCCTTTATTATAGTGTCCTTCAATTATTAACAAAATCCTACAGCAATCGGCATTCCTTTATTAACTCGTAATCCTTAGTCAAACAGTCCCGATCAATTAGAACTTTGGCTTGGGACCCACACGTACAACTCATTTGCCAACGTGGAGTCAACATTCAACCATTCGTATGCGCTTTATCATATGATACACACACACACACACACACACACACACACACGTATATATATATATATATATATATATATATATATATATATATATATATATATATATATATAAATCAACTCACAACGCCCCGTAATATACATTGAACCATGCAACATATTAATTCAGAGGCGGTAAGATTCCGATGGGGTAGCAGACTCGAGCAGATAGAGGAGGGAGACCCCCTCGGAATACATGACGTCATCCTCAGCTGGGCCCATGGTTTCGCTACAGTGTTAAACTATGGTTTACGCCGGCTGTACAATCTCAATCGCAACTCTTTGTTTGCACGTTCTGATCCCCTTGCGATTTCCGATTGCGATTGATCGCAATCGCAACTTTGAGTTGCAAGCCCCTCTGCTTTGTTTACCTCCGATGCGATTGGGAAGGGGTCCCACCATATAAAACTTCGTTTTGTGCGCTCCATATATATACCTTGGACCTTTGGTTATATGCTCTGGGCTTCATTGTATTCACAAATTCTCTGTTTATTTAAGTTCCGAGATTTATCAATTGCGGTTTATAGACCCATCGGGTCCGGATTCTCATCGCAATCGCAATTTCCTGTGGGTTACATATTACGCTGCTCTTGTGATCTCCGATTGCGATTGGGTGAGGGGTCCCACCTTATAAGCCATTTCGTTTTGATAGTACCTTTGATTATATAGATATAAAGTGCTCCGCTTGTATATAACTGTTATATATATATATTTTGCCGCTGGAGTGAAGCGATTCCCAGAATTATGTTTGTATATGTTATATGTGCTCCGCTTGCATATAACTAATATATATGTTTATATATTTTGCCGCTGGAGTGAAGCGATTCCCGGAATAATGTTTGTATAAGTTATATGTATAATGCCGGTTGGAGAGTGCGATTCCTGGAATTTTATAACGGCTCTGCTTCTGCCTCTGCCTTTGCTGCTCCTGTCGCTCTGCCTCTGCCTCTATTGCTGAGATAACGGTTCTGCCTCTATTATATTCGTTTCCTCTGCCTTCATTTGCTTCTTTGCTGCCTCTTTGCTTGAGCGCTGCCTCCTTTGCCATCAATGACAATATTTCCAACAATATATATATATATTCTAACTTATAGAATAAATGACTATATATTATTTTAATAATAATAATTATATATAAGGGTTTTTATTTTGGATTAAGACTTTTATAATTTTAATTTAATTTTCAATTTAAATTACTAAGTAGAATTCATATTTATTAATATTTATCGACAATTTAATTTATATAATTATATTAACTATATAAATTTCTTTAAAACTAATTAAATAAATTTATATGTTTTAAAAATTTAAATGAATTAATAAGAAATATAAAAATAACTTAGATAAAACCTTATTACAAGTATTCTTTTATTTAAGAGAACCAAGTATTTTATATTAATTCAAGAGGTCTGAGGCTTCTACTCAAAGGTATAACATCTCGAGAACCAATATCTAGAGGGTTTCCGAACAAGAAAAATTCACCTACTCTGCTTACATTCAATATAGCAATTTCCCAAAGACTAGTGAACCTTCCAGTACAAGAAAATTTCTATAGCAATAGACAAAAATACATGTCAAGGGTAGGGGCCAGCTAAGGCAAAGGATCCCATGAATCTCCCTCTTTGCAGAGGAGAGATCCCGCTTGTAAGGAGACATCAACGCTGGCTTCAAGATCAACATCTTTGTTATTTTCCCGTAGTACATGAAAGAACTAAAGTATGTCAAATGACATGATCAACTTATTGATACGAGCAAATAGTCATTGCAAATGAAGATATTTAGGAACCGATTTTGTCACAATCTAGCCAACGAGGCTTTCTGAATCTCCAATGACTCGAGCCTCCTTGATTCCATGTTTTTGCAGCTGTTTCAAGCCTTGGAGGAGAGCCATGAATTCTGTTTGATTGTTCGAAGTAAGCCCCAAACCCTAGGCAAAGTGGGAAATGATTTGATTTGAAGGGCTCCAAATAATTCCTCTGCATCCGGCCTTGCCCAGATTCCCCTTTTCTGCATCGTAAAAGAACATAGTGTGGATATTTGTGTTGCTTCTCCATTTTTCAAAGTCCTCATCCTCTAATATGATTTGCCATTCTTCTCTGCACTTCTCCATATTTTTCCCAATGGGAAGGTTTAGCCCCAGCTGCTGGCACCACTCCCTACCTTGCTGGTTTAAGCTACAAGCTTGCTTCTGGTTCACCTTGGCCTACATTATTTCTTTGAATAAGATTTTGATTTTCACACTGATTTGTTGTTGGTTTAGGGCCTTCTCTTGAAAGATCCGATTGTTTCTTTCAAGCCAAATCTTCCAGCAATTGAGCTTAGGGATAATCATCCACACTTCGAATGACCAGCCTCTCCCAGGGAAGGACTTACGGAACAGGTCTCCTCAATTAGACAACATACCTGTGATGTTGGTTGGGAGGATGGGGATGTTGTTCCATATCAGAAAGATTTCATTCCAAATGTCCTGATCATTGAGGCACTCGAGAAAGATGTGAACTGAATTTTCTTCCTGTTGTTGACATAGTTGGCACTGAGAGGGGTCGTGAAAGCCACGACACTGCAGGTTTTCATCTGTGAGAATACTGTTGTGCCCCAACTGCAAAGTGAACATGTAAATCTTCAGAATTCTTTTAACCTGCCAAATCCCTTTCCAAATCGCAGGGTTGCAGGGGACAGTGGGAATGGCCTTAAGACACATGTAGCCTTCTGCTACAAAATAGTATACCTTCGAGGAACCCCAACCCCTTCTGTCTTTTTTTTCTTGTGTTTAGGGGGGATTTCCCAACCAACGCTACCATGAATTTGGCCCATGCTTGCTCCAGATGAGCAGACATCTCTATATTTTGCCACCCTTCCCAGTTGCTACTGTCCCACTCTGAAATGTCCCACATTGTGCATCGACCATCTGCTATCATCCACATTCTTAGCTCCAAAAACTCAGGATCATCCCCAATCGCTTCTGCGTTCATGATCCTATCCTCCCACAGGCTAATCTGCTTCCCAATGCTTGGAATCCAGAACAAGTGGTCATGCAGCAATGGGAGAGCACACTTACATAGCTGATGGATCGAGGAGCCCTATCAATTAGTTTAGAATTTCTCCATGTACGAAGACACTTTCTGAAGCTGTACTTTTCCAACAAAGAAATCTATACCCATCCCAGATTCTTTTCTACCTGCCGCCATAAGGTCTTGGCCACCAGAGCGACATTGTGCTCCCTGAGATCTTTTATGTGAAGGCTACCTTCCAACAGCAGTATAGTAATCTTATTCCAACTGATCAACGAAATTCTCTTAGCATTATTCTTCCCTCCCTTCTAGAAAAAAAGAGCGAATGGATTGCTCGATATTGTGAAGAACGCCCACCAGAGCCAACAGAACAAACATCTGAAAGATTGGAAGAGTTTTGAGGACTGACTTAATGAGAACAGTCTTACTTTCCAGGTTGAGCCACGATGCGCCCCAGGATTTCATTTTGAGGTTGAGTTTGTCCAAAAAGGGGTACCAGTCCCTACCAATCGAGCATCCTTGAAATATCAGCAACCCAAGATATTTAAAAGACGTTAATTTCATGGAGCCTTTGAAACCCAAAATACTGGTGATCGTGCTTAGCTCGAGGCTAGACATATTCCAATCATAAATAAAACATTTTCCCATGTTAAGTTCACTCCCAGAATCAAGGCAGTAGTGATCTTGCTCCAGCTTGGAGGCCGAGATGGAGGAAGCACCCCCAAGAAGGATGCAGTCATCAACAAAGAGAACATGGTTGATGTCTCTGACTCCCCTCACGATCCTAAAACACAAAAGCTCTTGATAGATTTGTCTTTTCTCTAACATAACACTGAGGACAGAGGCTTGAATGACAAAGAGAAGAAGGGATAGAGGGTATCACTAATTTATCCCCTGACTCACCTTGAAGAAGTCAGCAGCATGCCTATTGACAAGTGGAGCAATCCATGGTTCCGCAATGCAGGGCTTGACCCAGCTTATAAAATGGAATTCAAACCCAAATTGATGCATAAACCCAAAGGGAAACTTTTGCCTAACTCTGTCAAATGCACTAGCCAAGTTCAGCTTGACAGCCATGCCTTTTTCTCGTCTTTGGATGTGTTGTACCTTAGGAGACAATCCCTTGGTTATGGTAAGGAATCAGTGCTTAAGACATTTATATACATGTGTCAAAAAAAGACTGGTCTTTGTTTAATCACCTTCATATATTTATCATTAAACTCTCAAAGATCAAACACAATGAATGTCCCACAATGCTATTATTTGTTGATATAGAATGGAATGATCAGAAGAACATGAAGGAAAGAAGCCTAAATTTATATGTTGAGGTTTAGAATATATCACCTCAAACTTCAGAATAATTATAAGACAGGAACAGTTAAAATGAAGGATCACCTATTAAGGATTTTAACTCTTATTTACACAAGTAAAAAGAGACCCGCAACTTCATTACTTCATTTTATTCAGTGATAGAAAACACATAATGTAAACTGGAAGACATATTGATATCAAAAATTGCCAGAATCTTACTTTTCATTCATTAATCATTTGAAATCTGAGTACAAAAATTGTAGTCTGAAGCTCCAAATCTCGGAACCTTTCTCTTTCTTGTCTATCTCATTAAATACAATAGAAAGCAGTTTGTAACTGCTGTAACTGATCCTAACTACTTCAACTAATTGGGACTTCGTCAACTATCTATTACATGTACTCAAAATTTCTTATTACAATTACATTCTCTTTAAAAGAGGAAAATAACATGAAATTAAAATCCTAATCTATATGTTGAATGTGAATTGATGAAAATCCTGCTACATTTCCATGATTGGTTGTTTTATCCTTCTTTGAAGTCAACGGGTCCTTTGGTAAATCTGTCTTCCAGGCTCTGCATTTATTCCATATCTCAATGTTTGTCTTGGGTGAATGGATCAACTTGTGATATTCCAATCTGAAAGTAGTGATTCTGTTAAAAGATGGTCTTTCTGCAAATTGGGTTTTCACTAACCACAACAGCTGAAAATTTCTTTGAAGGAAATTGATCATTGTTGCTCCTTTAAGAACTTGAGTCTTTTCATGAGTACTGTCTACCTTACTTTTTTCCAACACTAGTAAGGGTTCATAAGAATTCCATGATAAAATACGACCTCCAAGACCCCAACATGATGGCAAGCCTGCTCTTGCTATTTTTCAAATAATTTATCAAACTGTTTCACTGCTTCCTTAAGCTCAATCAACTTATTTTCTGTCGACTTCCTTCAATCATTTTTTACAATCATCTTCTTAATTTCCACAACATATAAAATCCTGTCTTTAATTTTATTTTCTTCCAACTCCTGATCTATTTTGGAATAA
Organism: Pinus albicaulis; assembly: GCA_034641835.2. Lineage (NCBI taxonomy): Eukaryota > Viridiplantae > Streptophyta > Pinopsida > Pinales > Pinaceae > Pinus > Pinus albicaulis. The sequence goes on along the minus strand of CM076583.1, from coordinate 196,629,854 downwards.
ATGAAATTAATGAACTTTCTTGCCCAAATGGCCATATTAATTATCTTCTGCTTTTCTGTCATGAATTATTCTTCAAACTCCTTGATAATACTTTTTTCTTCTGCAACAATAGTCAGAAAATCCCAGATTGTTTTCATTTCTGCAATAATATCATTCTAGATGATATCCCTAGTCTGTATTAAGGATATATTTCCCTTAAATTTTTCTTTGAGACTTTTAATCTCAGCATCAGTAGTTTGGCAGTCCATTTTGTGTTTACTAACTTCTCTCTCTGTGGCTTGTATGATCTTTGTTGATGTTTCTAAATCAGCTTGTGCCATTTTTCGATCTCTCTCTGCCATCTTCAATTCAGTGGTTAATTGAGATACTTGTGCTAATGGATCTTCATTACCTGATGGAAAAACAAAAGTGCAACTATGAGATTCAATATGATTCTGCAATCACAATGCAGTTTGCTTTAATTTAGTGATTTCTTCTTCTTTTTGCAAGAGCTGCTAAACAAGTTTTTCTTTCTCATTTTCTATCTCTGCAACCTCTACTGCCATTGAGTGTTCTCCTATAGGAAATTTCAATTTTTTATTTAGTACACAGATTTATGATTCAGTACTTTGCAGAAGCTTCTGTACAAGAGACCTGTCATTGGGATCTACTCCAATCTTCACTATAATCTTTTTGAGGTCTTCGTTCTGGATTGTCAAAGCCCTAGAATTGGATTTCTGTAACTTCAACTACTTGATCACTTTTCCAAGCATATTTTCAACCTTCAGTGCCATTGCATTGGTTTTAGTTAGGTCATTCACAATCAGTTGACCTGTTTGCATATGTAGATTTACTTTGTCAAGCAATGGAATTTTCTTCACATCTACAGTGAGATTTTCAATATTAAAATTATTGAATGAACCAATTGACATGTCAGAGGGATGTGAAAGGGAAATCTTGAATTGATCCTTTTCAAGATCCATTGTAGTTAGAAGTCTTGTTTGATCTGGTGCTATCTGGTACTCAGCATGAGCCTCCATGCTTGCCTTCAACTTATGATTTCTTTCTGCAATCTGGGAAAACATTTGTTTGATTAAGGGCACTTGTTCCTGAGTGCTTTCATGTCTCCTGGGTGAAGCAGGAACACTTTTCTCATCTCCCAATTGTAATGATTAACCAGGTTGAGCATCTACAAAATGTTCATTGAACTTTGTTCTCTTCTCAATCCTATGTTCTTCATCCTCTGAATCAATCACTGCCTCTTTACCTCTCTTATCTGAATTCTATGATATGACAGGAGTCTGAAAATTTGATCTCACTGAACCTGCAACATCTATACTTGTCATTTTTTCTATATCAGGTTTGTTCTCATGAATGAATGTTGAATATCCATTTTCAATTCTCCTATTAGAAATCACACTGTGAGGGTCATAAGCCCACTTCTCTCCTAAAAGTAGGTGCATTTCACCTAACATCTTAGTGACTTCATCAATTTATTGTCTCATATTAACTATAAAAGGAATAACAGTCATTGGTAATTTAAACATATGACCTTTCTTCATAGGCACAAAGTATACTTGATCAACATCTAAACTTTTCCTAATGAACTCCAAAGCAAATAATCTCATAGGCACAAAAATAGGAAGCCTGTAAGGCTCTACACTAGCTCCATATAGTCTAATATCAGAATTTTCTTCAAAGACAAACCAATCACCAAACTTACAACTTGACTCCAGCTATAAGAACACTTGAGCTTTTGGCAGAAAGCAAAGGGGAGTAATTTCCATTCAAAATTTTATATGCAGTAGACATGAAATGAAATTTTCTGCTCTTTCCTCACTATGTCTGTCCATAAAACAACTGACTATCTTTTCTTATTCATATCCATTATATTTAATCCAAGATGCATGAATTCTTCTAAATTTTGATATAAGAAGAGGTAAATAACAAGAGAAGGAAACCTGATTGAACCTATCAGTGATAGGCTCATGGATGAGAGTTGACAGCTTCTTACCAATAAGATGGAATATTAAGCACCACTCTTGGCTTCATAATCATGGAAAAAATTCCCAGAACTGATTTGTCCATTGTACTATCATCATCTTTTCCCAAAGTCTTTGCAATGCATTTCAGCACTGGTCTGACTTCTATACAAAAACCTCCATGGGGAAATATTTATTATCAGGTGCAAACTATTGTGTATTTGGCTTCAGAAAAGAGATGAATTGGTTGTACTCCTGACTTGCAAGACTATCATAATGTGCCATCAATGAATCCTCAGTAAATTGAACATATGACTCTGACTCAGGGTAACACAGAGCATGACGAATTAATTGGGCTGAAACCTGCAGAACATTTTCACCTTGACAGTTCATTACAAAACACTTCCCTGGGTACATAACAGACACTAGCCAATACACGAATTCGGGGAAAAGATGCGTTCTTGGAATACATGTTGAAAATACACCAGTTTTGACCATGGCGGTATAAATTGGAGAGCCCTTATCGTTTAAGCAGACATGATGATAAAATGAAAGGTGTTCAAGGGAAAAAATAGTATCCTAGATATCCCTCTAAGTGTCCATGAGAGGGATGTGACTGGAAGAACCTGACAGGGATGAGCGCTTAGCCATAATTCAACTTAGGATAGCAAACAATTGACAGGGTGATAAATAATTGACAGGATGATAGATAGCTGAGAAAAACACAGCGTAGCAAACTGTCAAACACAAACTAACAATAATAACCTCAGAAAAATGAGAATCCTTTTAAATAGCTGGCGCACACTTTAAAATTAAATGCGAATAAGATGCACCAAAATACCATTAAGAAAACCCGACGTGGACTACAACTGTCACCAACTTGGCTACATACGTCACTACGGGAGGCCTTCAGGTACGGAGAACTCATTCAGCTTATGCCCTCGCAGTGAATCTCAACCGTTGATCTATATTGCCCCCCGCGGTCAACAGGGTCAACTGCAGAGGCACTGTCCTCATTAAATCACGTGCTAAAAGTGCCCGCAGGTTGAGCCTTTTACTCATTGTTTGATAAATCATCAAATCCCACTTCATAAGATGCTCGATATTTAGTTTGTGAACTGGGACCTGCTTCCATAAAGACAAATTATTTAAACTTTAAAATTTCATATAATGAGCAGATACATTTTTATGCTAAAGTATATGAAACTTGATACTTCAACATATCTTTTGATAATTTTCCATTTTTTTTTGTATTTTTGAAAATTAAAAATAAATGATATGGAAAATGAGCCACAATGGGATGCTTGAATGGATCGCTTCTTGAACCAGAATGAAGTTATCAGTTAGCTTCCTACCTTTGACAAATCCCCCTTAAATGTTAGGAATGATTCCCGGAAGAAGGCTTTTCAGCATGTTTTCCATGACTTTAGTGATGAGCTTGTAGCCAATCTTGTAGAGGGAAATTGGCTTGAATCTATTGAAAGAAATGACACACTTATCTTTAAGGTATAAGGGCCAAGAAGGCCGAGTTGGTGCTGCCCCCAAGCTTGTGGCAGGTCTGAGATTTTAAGATCATTTTGTAGAGATCCTTTTTTACAATGTTCCAACAAGTTTTATTGAATCGAGCAGTGAACCTGTCCATTCCAGGAGCCTTGTCCGGATCCATTTCATCAAGGGCCTACTTGATTTCATTGATGGTGACAGGAGCATTTAGCATAGTGTTCATTTGGGAATTGGCCTTTAGAGGAACCAGCGCGAGCAGGTTGGAGCTGACACTTGCTTGCTTATCCTCTTTATATAATTATTTTAAGTGCTGATGAGTAGATTTTTTGATGTTGGCAAAGTCGGAGAAGGATTCACCTCCTGAGGCTATCTCCACTATAGAATTGAAGCTTCTTCTAGCTTGAGTCTGCTTATGAAAAAATGAGGTATTTCTGTACCCCGCTTATAGCCACAGATTGAGAGATTAAGTCTCCATAATTCCTACTCCTGGATGCAAGCCTTATGAAGATTAGCCTGGAGATCCTCTTCTAGGGTTAAGCTATCCTTCAAGATGTCCATATCTTCCATTTGTTTTTATGACTCTCCAAACAGGCCTGGGTAGCCCGCCTTGACTCGGTCAGAGAAGGGAAGGCTTTAGCCCAGCTTTTGAGTTCCCTCTTCACCCTCATCAACTTTTCTTCCCACACAAAGAAGGGGGATCCACTAACAGGGTGTCTCCAGACATCCTCAAATATGTCCAAAACTTGAAGTTGCTGCACCCAAAGATCACTAAAACGGAAGGCAATAGGCCCTAGATTCATATGCAGCTTCATCTCAAGCCTAATGGGCTTGTGATCAGAGACCAACGAAGAAATAATAGCAGTACTGACATTAAGACATTAAAGCAAAAAGGAAATCTAGATGAGAAAGTGATCTAACCTTGCAACAATGTGACCTAGACCTGTTCTTCTATTGTTCCATGTATATTTTCCCTTGGGAGGCTTGATGTCCAATAGATCCCAGTCCTGAATTAGTTCTTCCACCCATTCTCTAGCTGGATCCCTTACAATGTTGCCCCCCTGCTTCTCCCCTTGGCTTAAAGTAGTGTTCATGTCTCCAGCAAGAATGTCTTTATTCATCTAAATCTCATTTGGTAGGTCCCTAATGGATTCCCAGTATCTTTTTTTGTCTCCCAAGATGACTAGAGCATAAATATTGAAAATATTCACTGTCTCTTTGGTATGAAGATGAAAAAACTAAGCAAAATTCCAGTTTGAGTTGAGTTTAACTAGAATTTTCTCAAAGCATATCTCATCCCATAGAATTCCCAGCCCTCCTGAGGCTCCTGTAGAGGAGACTGCAATATCTCCTCATTTTCCCCAAAACTATTTGCTTTCATGGAGAAAGTCCCTTTCCTCCATTTTGGTCTCCTGGATGAGAAGGATGTCTAGTCTTTCCAACCTTACTATACTTTTCATTGCTTCCTCTTTAAGGTTGCTCCCTGTCCCTGTACAATTCTAGGAGATGATCTTCATTACTTCCTTTTTTGAGCTGAGAGGGCTCCCTTAGAGCCCTTGCTTTGATTTTTGTATGCCTTAGGGTTTTTTTCCAACACATTTTCTAGGGTCAGTTGGTTCCCCTGCAGCCTCTCCTTGTACGTTTATTTCTCTCTCTTTTCCCTGGAGGATTTCTGTCCCCTGGTCGATCTTCTGACCAAAGTTTAGGAATCCCCAATTTCTCCTTCTTTCTCTGACTCCTCCGAATCCAGATCTTCCCCCTTGGAGGCATGCTCTTTCTCTTTTGGGGTTTATCCAAGATAATCGCCAATCTTCAATGGTTCTAGGGTTTCTAGTATTTGGAGATCCTTTTGCACCTCCTATGGATCAATTTCTTGGGCTTCCTATGTCTCTGAGCTCAAGGTCGCAAAGCTACTCTCTTGACCTTTCTGGGTGGTTTTGGCTTTAAGAATGCTCCTCACGGGTGCTAAACTTCCCTTTCCTTTCTTTGCTCCTTTTCCGTTTGGCCTTGGCTTAAGTATTGTTCTAGATTTCTTGGCTTGCTGCCATCCTTCTTCTTTCTCATTTTCCGGGCTTACATTTTTGGGGTAGTTCTTGGCAAAGTGACCGTACTCATGGAATTCGCGGAATTTGAACGACAACTATTCATAATCTAATTTCTGCAGGTGGGACTAGTTCCCCACAGTCAACTTAATGGCTTCTCTAGCCCAACTTCCAGATCAACCTCCACACATATTCTGGCTCAGTCATATTGACCTTTGTTGTTTGCTCTATCTATGAATTTTCCCAGGGTGTTGCCAATTTACTGCATTGATTCCGAGTTCCAGCAGTGCATCGGCGGGTTTGGGAGCCTGACCTAGACTAGAACAGCAGATGGAACATCCTCTGAGGGGTCAAAGTCTAGAGTCCACATATTTAAGTACATTTCTTGATGACCCATGAAATAGGGTTCGTTTCTAAAAATCAGATCCTTATCCTCATTTGTGTTGAATTCAAACAGGAAGAAACCCTACCCCAGAAAGTACGAGGTGATGCTATTTGCAATGAGGGGCTTCCAGTTTCGGGTGATCCAGGATTTCGTAGTTTTTGGTGAAGGCCATAAGCCTGTGAAATTTCCAACCAGAGCTCGGTCCTCAAGTGGAAGGGCCACTTTAATCGGACCCTCAGGTGGGAGAGCCACTGAGGGGATCTCATCAAATCTCTTGACGAATTTGGAGGCAATTTGTTTCTTCTTCTTCAGTTGGGAAGCAATCAACAATTTCAAGGCCTCGAGGAGGTAGAGGAGGGCCCTGAGATTCCGCCATTGGGCCAAACCCAAGCCAGGGAAAGCACCCCGACTGACACCACCCTGCCGTAGCACCGGAAACCCTATGCTCGGGGGAAAGGCAGAGCGCGAGCTCGGACGCAAAAAAATCTCGAGACTATTTCTATTAGTTATGTTACTGATAAATTTCGTGAAATGCAATCTGCGCAAATCACACATCGCAATTTCCATACCCTTATTACAAGTATTCACCTAAAGTAAAAAAAATCAATTCACTAACTTTTATTTTTGTTGTAGTTTGTAATTAAATTATAGTTTGTGATTAAGTTCTTACACATCAAATTAAATTTTATGCTATGCATCATACATTTTATGGACACATTGAAATAAGTGTGTAAAATCAAGATGATTTACATATTCCAAATTTAAAAGACGCAAGTAAACTTACTCAATGTATCATTATAGTTAAAATATTAAATGTACTTAGCAAAACAATAACAACGATTGATGGGTAAAGGCTTATTAGAAGTATTCAATCACTTAAAAAACCTATTCAAAAATTGTTTGCCCATTTGCAATTTGTAAGTTGAAATGGTAAATGCTAGAGAGTAAGACGAAGATGATTTGCATATAGATGGACATCTAAAACTACAAATAAAGTGAACCTGGATATCATTATCTTTATGAGTTTAAATAAATTAAGTACAATAATAACAAGAAATACATTAGAGCCTTATTACAAGTATGTTCATGAAGTGGTGAAATTAATTCAATAATCTTTTGTACTTTTGCAATTTCTAATTAGAATGTTTTAATGTGATGCTTAATTTTACTCTCACGTGTATAGTAAATTTTATTATTTTCAAAAGGTAGGCATATTAAAAAGAGAGAAAAGATAAGATCATGATTATTAAGATAGATTAATTTTTAAAGAAACTTAAATAAATTTCTATGAATAATAAACTGAAAAAATCATAAAACGAACCTTCTTTGTATATATATTTAATTTAGAACCATTAAAAATATGAAGAGAATATTATAGAAAAGAATGTATTATGTTTGATGTTGTGCTAATAAAATAATAATGTTGTAATTCTGATGTCAATGAAGTATTTATAATATTATTAAAAGTACAAAAGATATGAAGATAATATTATAGAAAAGAATGTATCATGTTTGGTGTTGTGCTAAAATAATAATGTTGCAATTATGATGTTAATGAAGTATTTATAATATTATTAAAACCACAAAAAGGTATGAAAAAAATATTATAGAAAATAATGTATATGTGTTTGGTGTTGTGCTAAAATAATAATGTTGCAATTATAATGTCAATGAAACATTTATAATATTAATATTGAATAATACTTAGAAAATGCATATTTGTATATTTTTTTAAAAGATGAAATCTATACAAAGAAATTGTGAAGTGAGATATTATTAAAAGTTTAAATGAAAAATAGAAATCGGTTTTTGAAATTATACTGTGCAAATTTAATGAGATATAACGTTGAAAGAATAATAGATTGGATCTCATTCATTTTGAAGGAGTAAAGCACAATAAATTGGAATAGAGTGTTGTTATAACTATAGAGGAAATAAAATTAGTGAACGTTGATATGAACTGTAAAGGAATTGACCTATAAATATTAATATGAAGAACTTTAAAGAAAATAACAAATTGAAAGTTAAATAAAGATAAATATAAGTAGATTCTACTATAATCATGAAAATATAACAATAAAATAAAATAATAAGAATTTTTATATTATTTGGATTTTGACTAAATTTTATTAAAAAGGAATTATTATTTGGATTTTGACTAAATTTTATTAAAAAGGAACGAAGATTAAGGATTAGGCAAATTAATTTGAAATTATTATTAATACTTTCTTTTGTAACTTTAGCAGATTTTTCTTATTTTTCATTAATCAAAAAGAGAAAAGCAGGTTACAATGAATAATGTTGGACGGTCTCAACTTGCGAGCAAGAAACCAAGTTTGTTTGCCACCTTAAAGAGTTATAGGCCGACCAAAATTGATAAAGTTTGAACCTAATACTATCAATTACAACAAGAACGTGAGAAAGTAAATGATATCCATAATATGCATGTCAAAAGGACAAAAAAGAAAAGGATTTCATAAAACTCAATCATCAAATGACTCGATAGGCGTAGGGTCCTAGGCATATCCACTTGATTCATAAGTTAATGGGAATTTGAATAAGGTAATATGAAATAAAATAAAAAGTGGAACTAAAAATATTAATATAAGAAGAATTGAAATTACAAAAATTAAAAGACTTTGAGAGTAATAAGAAGATAAATAAAAGTAATTAGATATTAATTATTGGGTCAACTACTCGTAAGATAATTTGATATAAAATAATATTAACAAATTGGTTAAAATAATATAAATAACTAGTCAAATTGAAGCTGAAATAAAAATAAAATATATGTTAAGGCAAATAAAAGGAATACAAATGAAAACGAATTATATAGTAATTGGAATAATAAAAAATAAAAATTGGGATTACATGGTGAAGAAAATAAAAGACAATAAATCAAAAAATCAAGGAAAGGATGAACAAGAAAAGGACGGGGAATTGGCAAGAAGGGGAGGTTGGGAAGGTGGGACATGGTGAATAAAGAAGGGGGTAGGGGAGAGGAGGAGGGCCTCTAGGGATGGTTAAATCAAATCTCATAATTATAAGGATTAGGGGAATTAGATTTAGAGGAAATATGATGGATAATAGGTTTCCAAGCAAGGATAAACTTATATCCATCTTCCCTATTAAAGTTTTAGGGTGTTTTTTCAATCTCTAAAGCTTTGCGAATGAGGCATTTCGAGTGGAAGGGGGAATACTCTAAGAATTTTTTTTGTCGAAACAAATTAAGTGCTTGATATTAAAAAATTGTTTAGCAATGTGGTTATGATATGTGTCATCCATATGCTCTTCAAGCTGGGATTTGAAGGATCTCCTAGTTTGACATATGTAAGACATACCATGGGAGCAAGGGATTTCATACACAACAAATCCAAGTATAGGGTCAATTTTGTGCATGGCCAACCTAAATAGATGGCTGAGTGTCTTATGGAGTTTGAACACAATTTTGATGTTCCTTTTGGAAAGAATTTTGGAAATATATTTAGTAACACCTTGGATGTAGGGTAGGGATACTAGGGCTAGTGAAGGACTACTAGGGAATTTATGAGGTTTACGAGGTTTATTAGGGTTAGGGTACAAATAAAAATGAAATACCTTAATGATCAGGGATGAGGAGAAATTGTTGGCTTTAAAGGCCTTCATGAGATAGAATTTTTCTTTTGGAAAGGAATGAGAGGAGGGAATTTTAATGGCGCGCGTAATGAGAGTTTTGAGAACATCATATTTTTGAGTGGGATGATGGTGGTAGCATGAATGGAGGTATCTATTAGTGTGAATCTTCTTCTAATAGACCTAGTGAGTGAGGGAGCAATCAGGAAGGGGAAACAAGGATGTAAAGAAAGGGAAGGGATTGATGGGTTTCAAGTTCCATAGTGAATTGGATGTGAGGGTGAATGTGATTAATCTAGTTTCTTAAAAAGATCAATGTTTCATTTTCTCTTTTCCATGATAGTTTTATGGGATTATGTGTACCAAAAATGAATCTTAGCCATTGTATGAGAGTTGTATAATCTAAAATATTTTTATTTTCCTTATTTATCTTTATTTTCACTTATGTGATAAAAAAACAAATATATATTATTAGAATTTTATTTAGTATGATTAGGAAAGAACAATGAATGTTAAGTACAATTCAAATTTGCAAGTGAACATATATGATGTGAAACCTATGGAGTATTGTGTTTTGACATAATATTGATTATAAATAAGAGTAGTGGGGTGCATTTATCGATGTGAACAAAAAGCAACAAGTATAGCAGATGAGACAATAACAAGAGTAAAGCAAAAACATGTATATAATTATGTATGGATAAATAATGGATTAATCGTTAGTGAAAATTAGAACATGGTATTACAAAATTAAGAAAATAAATAACATTATATCTCATATACTAGGGGAAACAAACATCTTAATAAAATATAACATAAATAAAATTTGAAATAAAAATTTACATAATAAATCTTGTTCTTTTTCTTTCTCCTTACATTCTTTGAAACTAGGTTATAAACAATAACTCAAAACATCAACAAATTCAAAATTTTATATGTAATAGAAAATAAAGCTTGATATAACATGATGTCCATTATAATATTTCTTGTTGCTCTTGTTGCTAACCTTACTTCAAAAATATCCCAAATGTAGTGAACATCTTTCTAGTATTATTGTTCGAACATTCATAATTTACTCATGTAGCCATAAACTATAATGCAATGTTTTTTCTTTGTTCACAAAGCTCTTATGTTAACTATTGCATTATGTGAATGAATGGAAATAATCAAGAGTGTTAAAAGGATAAATGGAATTTTCCCCAAGAAAAATAATAAAAACTGATCATGTAGGTTTAAATGAAATTCATGGAGTAAGAGAATATTTGAAGAATCTTAAAATATTCATAAATTTTATAAAAATATTGTAGAACTACAATGGAATTTTACAAGTGTTCCATTATACCTATGATAAGTGGTCAAATTGAAACAACGTTGGAGCTACACAATGTGGTGTGACATAGACACGTTGCTTAGGATGCACTAAACATGCACTACTACATAGAGGGGGGTTTTATGACTATTTTTGGGTAAATTGTCTTGACTCAAGATAAAATAAAACTTATGTATTGTCTTTAAGCAGCTGTCTCAAATTATATTGTCTTAAAGAATTGTGTCTTAAATAATTATCTCGATAAAGAAAATAAATAACACAAACATTATTGTTTCTTAGGAGACAATTTCATTTGTCTCTCTAGAGACATTTTCCTTTGTCATATTGTCTTAAATATTTCCTTTAAACAGGTGTTTCAAATTAATATTATCTTAAAGAACTTTCTCTATAGAGATAATACATAACACCAGCATTATCGTCTCTTAGGAGACAATTTCCTATCTCTATAGAGACAATAGTTGAGATTAATGAAATATTGTCTCACTAGAGAGAATAAATATATATATCGAAAGACAATACAATATCACATTTTCTATCTAAAGAATATAAAAAATGAATCCAAAAAAATATCTCACCATTGAAATAAATCAACGTAAAAGGAATTTAATTAAAAATAAACTACAATATCATTCATTAATTCATGTTAGGGCACAATGGAATAAAACCACCAACCTCCTACTTATAAGGCAGGTGATCTTTCATTGAGCTAACACCCTTTCAAAAAAATTGGAGTTATAACAATCCTAAAATTGCATATATATGCTAAAATAAAACCATTTATCCACAAACCTCAAATCTCAAAATGAAGGTTTTTCTCATCCATGTCATGCATGTTTTACAACACTACATCATAGAAGATCATGGATTCAAGAGAAATACACATACTCTCTAGTTGGTCAAGTTGGTAAGGAAATATTTATCTGGCTAGTAAAGTTAGTAACACTCTGGCTAATAGGGATAGGAATCTCTCGCTAGTAAGGCTAGGCTGGTGAGAAGAAAACTCTGTAGCCTTCAATCAACAATGTACATAATCCATCAAGTAAAAGATATATATATATATATGAGCCTCTAAGGTTTTCCTCTGCTTAGTTGTCTTGCAAATACTCTATGGTTTCCTTTTGTTGTTAGTTGAAGGCATTCATTTGCGAGCAAGAAACTTTCCCTCTGTTGGTAGAGTGAATCTCTTTGGTTTTTTTAATCCTTATTGTCTTTGAGGAGTCAGTCATAAACCAAAATTGGCACTCTGTAATCCAAATTTCTCTTGCCCTTGTAAGTCTTTTCTTTCCCTCTCCTCTTTTTGTTGAGCAGGTGGAAGGCAACACCATGACTCATTTTCAGGTTGATACCAGCATCAAGGCAAGAAGAGGGTTTGGTTGGTGCTAGATTGAGCTCATAAAAATAAGGGTGCTGGTCGATCCAATTCTTTATGCCCTCTCATTGTAAATTTCAAATGTGTCCTCCACCCTTTTCCTTTCATTATTTCCCCTCCCACAGAGTGATATGCCATACCGATCAAGGATTTTCTTCATTTTCATCTAGTGCTTGGGAACTATTCCTTAGAACCAATTTTTCATGTACATGTTCTAGCATAGCTAGGGTAAGGCACGCTGGATTATCCTGTATATTTTTCTAGTAGAAAATTGTTGCATGCTGAGTGTAAATACACCACAACATGATGTGTTGTAGTAGTTATAGCATTACCTTATAGGCTATCCCTTTCATTTTTTAACATATCACTCTATGCTTAAATATTTTGTAAAAAACAGTATTGGAAAGTTAGATCTACTGATGGTTGCTTCTATTTCACAAATTTTATTTTGAAGTGGTCGTTAAGCTGGGTAATAAAAACATGAGGCTTGATCATCTCTTTTAGAGATAGAATGGGGAAGCCATTGGAATAGTTAACACATTACCTGATTCTTCTCTCTTTTGATGTCTGGCTTCTTTTCTGAGACTGAAAAATTCCTCATTTATGGATCAACTCTAAAGGACTATGATTGGTAGTGGTGTAGGAAAGTAGTTATACACACAATGAATTATCAGTTGATGGTTGGGGATTTGTACAATATAGACACCATTGGGACTATATGCAGCTACATTAGGAAAATAACAACATTTACTAATAAACAATCATATTTGAAAATAACATGATAGGATTAGTCACTAAAGAAAACAAGAAATAAATTCAAGCAGCCTCTTTACCAAGAAAAGAATACCTCACCTCAAATGTCTTCATCTTGATCAAAGACACTTGTCTGTTCAAGGAACTTGACCACCAAACACAAACATTGGATATGCATTATAACCTGAAAAATCTATGTAGAGAACACCTTCTTATGGACCTCTGTCACTGGTGTCATTTTTCATAAGGAGCCCATCAAGATGTTTTCATAATCGTGGTTGAGAATTTCTTGAATCTTGTCATATAGATTCCAAACATTACTCAAGTTAGTCAACTTAAATGCTTGGTGACTATGACATGTAATGAGATATTGCATCATCAAATATATATGTATGGATCCACTCATTTATATTCCTATCCATGCTTTCATGTGTAGAACTCATAAGGTGTACAAATTTTCATCTTCATCCATTGATCCATATTTTTGCACTAAGAAGGAAATCGAGCAAAAAAATTCTGCTCTTTATACTGTCAAAATGGCTCAAGAATAAAGTACAATAGAAGATCTTTACAATTGATTCTCCACTAGTGCTTGCACTTCCTACCATAAAATATCCATTTTCCATAAACAATATTTTTAAGTAAAGGAGATAGACAATCATTGACCATTCCAAAATTTCTCACCATGGAAAAGTTCTACTGCTAGTAATTTAAGCACTTCAACATCATATAATTTTCTGACTCTACTTCCAAAAGAAGCATCGCTCCATACCAAGTCTAGAACTATTGGATCCAATTAGATTATTATATACCTGGTTTAAAGGGAGCTTTCCCTTTGATTAAATTTCCGACCCCAAGGAAAATGTTAGGATAAGCAAATTATCCATTTCATAGATAATTTTTGTTTTTTCTTTTTTTTAGTAAAATTTATCACTCAATTATTTCTAGTGAGAAACATTATTTATAATAAAATGATTTTTTTGGTTGGTTTTATAACAATGAAGATTTATATCTAATTTTTTTTATTAATTTCGTAATATAATTGTGGAATGTCAAGTGGGCTACCTTTCCAAATTCCTTTCTTTCATTCTATGTCCATATCAAGTAAACAAGTACAACATTACATGGTGAGGCAATGGTGCTAGGTAAATATCTAATCCAAATATAAAGCTTCCCTCAAAACCATTACTATTAAACATTAATTTCCATTCACCTAATTATGTAGTTAAACAACAGGAATTATAATACATAACTATCATTTACTATAAGGATGAGTAGCATAGAACCAAATTAGACATGTGGATTCAGTTGTTATCCATGTTAATGAATTAAGAAAAGGCATCAAGAAGACAAAGTCAATAGAATAGAAAAAACAAAGAAAATTTGAACAATGGCTGTGCAAAGTAAAGTAAGTATTCATCCACTTCAAAAGCTTAAAAGGATATTTAATTATTGACATTGTTATCCAACAAAATTGTGTCCCTGTGAATATACCTTGTGCATCAGATACATTCAGTTTGACAAGTACACAAATACTTAAGCATAAAATATGATAGAGTTGAATGTAAAGTTTGTAACTGAATTTACAACAACCTGTCAAAGTATTCTCATCAAATTCACTGATTAAGGCATGATCAAAATCTAGTGCATTGTCTATTCCTTTTGGATAATTTCACATTGTTATTGTCTTCACTATGAAAACTAGCTTCATGAGTTTCACTCTATCAATTATCTTTAGTACCTTGTTTAACATATTTATTTTCACAATAGTATAATTTTTTTTCATTTGCGAAAATGCCATAGCTCATGCTTAACACGACTTTTGCAACATTTCTTTGCAGATTAAAAGGCGTTTCAAGAATATGGTAACTTGAGACCTGAGTGCAACATTGGACTTGAAAAGACAAATAAATTTAAATTTAAGATCACATCATAAGTTGTTAATTTTACATCAATATTAATTACAATTTCTGCCAAGTTTAAAGTACCTAATGACCATTTTGTGAAGTCTTGATTGTATTGGATATGGCATCAAGATAAGTGGAATTAACAAAAAATGACAAGAAAGAGAGGAAAGTAACGATGAATAATTATGCTTATATGGTGATATGGAGTACACAAATCAAATTAGGTAGGACTCTACTTGCCCAGAAAATGACAGAGTACACTCTGCAACTCTAGGACATGACTCATGTGTCCATTTGAACTTAGGATGACAACAAAAATAAGGCTTTTGATGATAATGATGATGGTAAGAGATAATAAATCCTATTTGTACCCTAGGTAGAGCTACCAAAACCCTAAGGATGTAAATTTTTGAAAGGACATGAAAATTACTTCAAATCAACCCTTAACTAAGTCAATGAAATAGTGACTTATTCTTGACTAGATTATGAAGAGTAAGCTACTAAACCAGAACATATAATGTGGCCAAGGCACAAATTGATATTCAGGAATCAGAATAAATTATATTAAGATTGCTAGAAGAGGGTAATGCCAAGATTGTTATTATGTTCAGACTACTTAGCTAAGAATTTTTGTAAATAATTTTGCAGTATTTCCCACATGATTCTCCTTGGAAATTCTGTAAAGGATAGATAGCCATTTCACACAGGCTGATACTCCAAACAAAATTTAACTAACTTAGCGGGAAAAGAATTAATTGAAGTTATACTGACTGCAAATCTTCAAATAACCACCCAAATGGGTTGGATCCAATGGTAGAAAGCAAGAAGTTATTCACCATTGGGAAAGATTCAAATCCCATGAGGGCCAAACCTGAAGCCATGGGAGCACCTTGAGGCAATGATCGGACATGTGGTTGCACCCAAAGATATTATATTAAATGCTCTAATGACCCGTGCACAATGCACATAAAATTGGATCAATGTACACTCCCATGTCCTTCCAAATTTTATTTAAATTCTATTGTGTTTAACTCAAGTGATTGGGAGGAATGATTGCCATCCTCCCCACCCAGGTTCAATTCTCACAAGTGACATGTTGAGCTCATATTGACTATATTTCTGTAATGTATTTGAGCCTTGTTATTAAAAAACCTTCAGCCCTAAAAAATATCTGACCTTTGCCAATAGGTTGTTGGGTAGGGTGGTTGGTTACATGGATTTAATATTTTAATTTGAAATAATAATAATAAATTAATTAAAAAAAGAAATCCTTAAGTACCTGATGAGATGTGAATATTTAGTCAAATTTCAACTCAATTTAACCATACCTGGAATATATTTTCAACAACAAACCCTTGGGGTATAGTGGAAAATAACCCAATTCCATTTAGAAAATTAATTTTATTTAAAAAACAGTGTAAAATTGCCCAAAATTTGACAAAATCCTACAGATTTCATTGCTCTCTTCAAGCATCTCCTGAGGAAATTTTCATGTAAACTTCATGCTGATTTAGTTATTTTACTTCAATTGAATGTAAAAGTAAAAAATTTCAGACACTGAATCAACAAATACTTAGTTTTCCTAGGACTCAGCACACCTGAGAGAACAAGAAAAACATTGCAAACAGAAAAGAAAAATAAAACATGACAAATTTTTTCAAAGATGAGTCTGAGCCAATTTTGGCAAGTTTGAACCTAGTCTTAGTTGAGCCTGAGCCGAGTTTGAGCAAAGTCCAACCCAACTCTAGCAAATTTTCCAAGTATGGATGAGTCCCAACTCTCTAGGAGATAATGAGTATGAGCCAAGTGATAGGCTCTTTGTGACTCAGGAAGACTCATGGTGATGCATGAGTCTCCAACATGTTAAAATTCACTGCCAAAAATCCTAGTTGTTATCCATGTTTATGAACTAAGAAATAAAATTAATTTCATCTATATTTGTAAACTTGAAATTTGTTTGGATGATGCAATATGATGAACTATAAGAAATGAGTCTAAATTTCCTTCTTCTACTAGAAACATGTATAATAGGATTTATTCCTATGCATCATAAGGACATCACAAAAGTTAAATAAAAATAAACAGATGTCAAAAAATTAGCACCAATTTCTGACCAATACATTTTGAGTGGTAAGAATACAAACACACATGTGGCTGAATTGGTACAATGATTTGAATGCGAAAGGTGAGATGCCTACATCTTGACTTCTTGAGTTTGTGAAACAACTTGTTTATGACACGAAAAATTTGTATTATTTTTTCGTCACTTGTGGAACTAGGACTTAGTAAATTATGTATAAGAAAATGTTGTTCTGAACCACTAGAACCAACTATTGTCAATTGATGGACGCTGCTACCATGTCTGCGCATTATGGGAAAAATAGCCCCAAATCTATCCAATTTCAGTCTATGGCGAGGTGCAATCTCCTGCAAGATACCAATAAAGGTGATTTAGAAGCCATCGCCCCATCCTGATTAATACTATATACATAAACCATAACCTACAGAAGACTAGTTTCAATATAAATGAAAATTCTCACAAACTGTCATGAAAATAGAATTTCAAAGTAATTTAATAAGCCCCTTGAAATTGCAAGAAAACATAAAAAGTTAAACATGTCTTGGTATTCATTTCCCTATATTTTTCAATGTTTGATTCAATAAATTCATGTTAATTTCTAGAATCTTCAATAAATGTGTACAAGACAATTGAAAATATTAATTCTTGTTTGTAAATGGAAAGCATGAATGTTTCCTTCATATTCCACAAATTCTTAGTCATATAGTGCCAGTAGTTTAATATGCTTAAAAATAATCATACCTGGTCTGCAAAGTACTGCCCCAGATCAACCACATGAAAGCCACACATTTTCCTACATTCTTCCTTCAGTTTGAAGGCAACAGGGAATATGTCTTAGATATAAATTTGTAGAACATTCTTCCAAAGTATTAAATGGTTAATCAAATCATATAGCATAGGTGGAAATATTGATGTATTGTCAAGATCAAGATCACATTCGAAGTCATGTTTTTACTTATTCACAAAATCAACATGTTTGTTCACAATATTTACTCAAAAAACCCCTACAAATATAAAAAAGTTACTTTTTGAGAGATTGGGGAACCTCTGCTTTTGTTGAAGAAGGAACATTTGGCAAGTAATTCATGCACTGCATCAAGAAGCCCCTCTTCATATGCAAGGAGAAACCTTGAACAAATTTCAGTGAGAAAAATGTAGAAAGCCATGTGTCAGGAATAACGAACTAATAAAAAACCCAAATATGGACAAATATAATCCATTATATGTGGCAAAAAACTACGCATATCTATGTAAGATGGTAGTACAAAACAAACAAACAAAAACAATTGTGAGAAAGCAACAAATATGTTTTCCATTTTGGCCTATGTCGAAGGGAAAAATTATCATAACTTTATAGAGAAATATAGAAAGAAACCATTTATATGAAATAAATGGTTCCACATTTCTACATAAGCTTCCCTACGAAAAAACAAAATAGGAAACTGGGAGTAAGAAAAAAATATGTTGGCCATTCCATCCTATGTTGGTAAGGAAAGTAGACAGAGGAGAGTAATGAGTGGTTAATGAGTTTGTAGTAGGAGGAAGAAGGAAGAAGAGAAAGATTAAGACATCCTATAGTATTTGATTCATCAACAACCTCGTGAGAAATATGCTTATATTACCTAGAGGAGTTTGATGCATGAGGGTCCCAAGGGCTTTAGCAATACTCCATGAAAAAAAAAAAAATCAGTATAGTTTGTTCTTTACCATTTTTTATTTTTATTTTTGAGTCAATATCATCTTAGAGAAAGCATTGGTGTGCAATTCCTATGTTTTGGAAAGTATGTGTCTTTCTGCTACATTTGACAATTTAAGGTTTGATAATGATTTCTGAGCATAATATAAGGTCTAAAACATCATTCTGCACCATTTAAGATCTCACCCAATATGCATAATTTTTCTCGGGAATGCAAAAACTATATATAAAAAATAAACAAGAGTCAAATTGGCATTTTGGGATGTTTATAACTTCTATCTGACACAAGTACAAATATACTCAAGACACTAGAAAAATAATTGCACATAATGTATCAATTCCTTAGTCTCATAAGAGAAATATATGCTTCCAAATATTCTACAGCACTGACAATGTTGAGTCCTACTGAGAGTTTTACATTACAATTATAGATTATTAGTAAGTTGATTATTAAAAGCAACACACAGTCTATAAACCATAGAATATAGGGCAGAAGTTTATAAAAACAATGCATAAGAGATACAAATGAAGTAAAGAGCCTACATTGTATATAAGATTACAAAAATAGATAGACATGCTTGGCTTAAATAATGAAATAAAACCAAAAAGAACCTCAAACCTGAGAAAATTTTTGAATTCGGTTTTAACTATTTATCTTTCATAGTAAAAATATAACACATCCACTGAGCATTATTAAGTATTCACTTGTCACTTGTGAATGCACGAGCTTGCATCAAATTTGCCACAACTCCTTGAATTTTATAATATTTTTGGTGCACAGGCCTAGATAAGCCCACGAAATTGTATACAAAAACTTAAAAGATCAAAGTTTTGGAGGATTTCTCGATGGACCAACCAACAAAGAAGTTCTAGAATATACAATAGCAGCACATCCCACAGCGTAGAAACATGCAATTAAATTTTCATAACATGCCATCAATATTTTCATAAGGTTCCATAAGAACAGATCATTTAATCAATTGAATAAGATGAAGGACTCCATGCACACCTGTTGATTTAATGTCAATGAGGAAGTCTCCCATATCAAGCTAAAAGAAATAGCAACATCAAGTTTGAAGAGTAGAATAACCCCATAATGTACCGACAAGTAACTATAATTCATCCCAAGAACATGGCATGCATGAAGTTAACCTTACCTACAATGAATCTTAAACATGGAAAACTAACATGATTCTATAACATACCTTCCAGTAACCCTTTCAAGTAACATGTGTATATTGATGTTCACCCTTCAAGTGTTTAGGATCAACACTTGCCAAAGACTATCTCACCTCCAGCTTCCTCATCTGCATTCCTATTCATTCAAAATGAAAATAATGGTTCTTTGACAAGGCCTTGGGTGACCATATTATACCCTATTCAAACCAGAAAGAGTGTTTCAGCCAAAAAATATATATTTTGCAGAGTAAATTTACCTATATTTTTAGAGCACCAAACACTATCCTTCAGAAGCCAACAAAAGGACTCAGTATTGGATAATTAGGTAAGCAAGCCTGGTACTTATGAAATGGAAGCTTTATAAAAATATAGCAATAATAGTATATTTAAAATATAAGGTTTCTTTGTGCTATCTACTAGTTCAAATTTCATTGTAGTGGAATATATAGCCAATATGGGAGTCCCTTGAAAATATTAATGAAGAAAGCAATCTAGGATAAAAAATTCCACTTTGGTGTTGAAGACAATTTGAGATATGAACCCTTTGTGGGAGGATCTGGACAGATTTAAGGTGAACCATCCCAAATTATCCAAACCTTGGTCAATGAGGAAATCAACAACATATAACAGAGCAAAAGAACCCTCAATGGTTCTCCCTAGTTGAGCAACAAAGAACAACATCATGAATACTAGTTTTAATGCTCCTACTTGCTAACTTACTTCTACTTGTCACAAATAAAGAGTGTCTTTACTCAAATTTATACATGTTCACTACAAACTGTGTTTTCTAATTGATATTATGTGTTTACTCACTTTATCTTGTCATAGATCAAGTGTGTGTTGATTCAACTTTATACACGTTGAGATGATGTTGTTGTTGACCTTACTTGTGCAAACGTATGACATTTTATTGGCCTTTGCAATATAAATGGAATTTTTATACTAAATACTTACTTTATATTTTGATCATTATAGTATTACTCTCACAAAACATAAGGTGTCATGGCTCTAATGATTAAAAACTTGATTGAGTTGATTTTATCCAAGTCTACTTTTGTCATTTTGTGAATAATAACATTTGACTAGTTAGCATGCGTTTTAAATTTATCAACCAATATGTAAAGTAGAGAAAACTGAAAATTAGAAATTGTTTCGATTCTGCCCAAACCCAGAACAAGGAGAAAATTTTCCTTATGAAAACAAATGTTCTTCCCTAAAAGTGGGAAAGTCGCAAATACAAATGCTCAGAAGATTAACGAGCACATGTTTTTTCTGAAATCAACTATGTATATATAGATCCAAATATGGAGTAAAAGTAATCAGTGTTGTCATAATCAGATATTGTCCATTACAGTAAACAACAATGGAAGCAACCCCCCCATGTGGGCTATTTCTCCCCAAATAGGGAAACTGTTACAGGTTTAAAAACAAAAAACTTCAAAAATTTCAGAAAAGGGAAAATTGGTGTAACGCAGGGATTTAATTCACTATTTGGGGCCATTTCCCTAGTGTTTTCCCATCTTGAGGACTTGGGGATTTGTAAACCACTGAAACAGTTAGTGAAATCACATAACCAAATTAGATTTTTTAGATCAGATGTTTCTTAGTCTATAAGATCTTCTATAACGAGTTGTACTTCTATGTATGAGCTCAAGTTGATGTTCATGATCTCTAGTTGTAGGTATATCATTTTAGTTCTAATGGAATATCATCTTCCTACTTCACTTCCATTGATTAAAGTCTAGCAATGACTCCATGACAACTCTTGTCTAGGAACTTTTCCATTCTGTGTGATCTGATCATCTGAGATAGTGGAGAACTTAGCCCATTGAGTTCATAATCACTCCCCTCTAATTTGAATATCATAACAATTCATTATAGTTTGTAAAACTGTACCCAAAGTTCACAGTCATTTAATCCCTAGAACCACATCTACTTTTCCCATAGGAATGTCATACATGGGGCTTGATAAGTTTTAGTCTCTAACTCTCCTATACCAAGTTTGATGTTTACAACATTTTCCTCCACAATCAATACTTCCTCTATTAGCAACTGATACTTCAAAATTTTCTATTGGGTACAAAAAACGACTGAGATACTTTGCTAATGTTTGATCATTGAGCCTATGGATACTACCAAAACCAACAAGTGCTATGAATTTTTTCTTCTTAATATATATTGTGATCTCAGGGGTTTGAGTTATTGATACACCTAGTAATGCATGAACTAATATTTCATTCTCGATATCTTGATCTATGTTGATCAAAAGTTCTAACACTGTTTCCCTGTTCTTTTAGGTTCATAATTTCTTGCTCACTCATTTGTGGGGTGCCTCTGTTTCATTGTTTTACATACTGAACAATTTCCTTCTTTGACATTTATGCCCCTTGGAGCATTTTCTATTACAAAAAAATAGGAAAGGAAATATACGATGGTAGAGGGGTTGCACAGAGGACACTTCACAATGCACCCTGCTTCGTTGCATATCTCAATAGATACTAATCGTGATGCAACAAAGGGGAGTGCCAAATGAGGATCTAATTGGTGTAGGAAGAAATTCAAGTTTCAGGGTTCAAATCCAATGCGAGGAATTTGTTAGGCCATCATGGGCGGGGTTTCCAGCATCCTACAACACCTCAAAATACCAACCTCAATCTTAAACATGGAAAACTAACATGATTCTATAAAATACATTCCAGTAACACTTTTCGAGTAACAGGCGTATACTAATGTTCACCCTTGAAGTGTTTAGGATCAACGTTGCCAAAGACTATATCCCCTCCAACTTCCTCATATGTATTCCTATTCATTCAATGAAAATACTGGTTCTTTGAAAAGGCCTTGGCTGACCATGTTATACCCTATTCAAAGCCAAAAGAGCATTTCAACCAAAAAATATATATTTTTCATAGTAAATTTTCCTACATTGTTAGAGCAGCAAACATTGTACTTCAGAATCCAACAAAAGGACTCAGTATTGGCTAATTATATAAGACAAGCCTGGTACTTACAATCAGATTAGGAGCTCAAAAATAGGCAAGGATATATAGGATGGTAGAGGGTATGCACATAAGACACTTCACAATGCACCGCTTTGTTACATGTCTCAATAGATATTAATCATGGTGCAACAAAGGGGAGTTCCAATCATGACAAAAGAGGATCCAATTTGTGTAGGAAGTAACTCAAGTGTGGGGGTTCAAATCCAATGTGAGGAATTTGTTAGGGCATCATGATCGGGGTTTTGAGAATCCAACAACACCTCAAAATACTAGTTTGCAAGTTCCCTTGGGCAACATGGTTGAAGGCAGATTTACAAAGAGTGGAGAGGATTGTATAATTTTTCTTTTTCTACAGATGAAGAAAACTCAATATGTGACTGAAGGTTGGGGAGCTAAATGACTTGAGATTTTGACTATTCAGAGTTGAGGAGGATTACATTTTATGTTATGAAAATGTATCCAACTCAATATGTGATTGAAGGTTGGGGAATCAAACCAATTGAGAGATTGAATATGATTTCATATAAGAGTAGAACCATCCCCCCAGCAGTTCATTAACTAAGATCAGAGGGCAAAGGTTTCCTTAGGAGTGTGCAAGTCAATAAGACCAACAGGAAAAAGAAAATATGAAGGAAACTATGTAGTCTGCAATTCCTACCACCCATCTCCTATAAGGGCCAAGGTTGAGAAACCGAGAAAGGAAACTAAGGAATGGCTATCCTCAAGATAATTGTGGCATGAAATTGTCTGTATAAGATATGATGAACGAAATGAAAAAAGAAAATATGTGTAACACAAAGAGACAGGAGAAAAAACATTAATTTTTTTTGAAGCCCAAAGCAAGAAATTTTCACTGATACTTGCCATTGGGGCACTTTTTGGAGATTATAACATGTGTCAAAAGTTACACACAATGTGGCTTTCTTTCCAAACACAACAGAATTGAGAAATTTTCCATGGCGGAAAGAAGTCGTAAACCCTGCTTCTCCCACACACTTCATGAAAATGATGTCTGTAGATTCACTTCATGACTAAGTACATCCTTTGCTAAGATTGGCATCAACCAACTTAAAAGTCATGGGAAACAAATTATTCCTCCAACAGATATTTAAAGTCAATTTTTTAGATTGCCTTGTCACAGATCAGAAAATCAGACCCAGAAATAAACATTTGTTTTTGAATTTGTTCTGTGTCTGTTGTGACAAGCATAGAATAGAGTCACTAATGATATTTGAGCTTTAGTTTTATACTTTTACATGGGAAATCAGAATCTAGCTCCTACTGACTTTCACACAAAAAAAATTTCTAGAACTTGTTTACTCGAACAAAAATCCAATATATCTGAACGCCTTAGTTAGGCTTCGAAATTATGAAGCTATCGAAAGTTTTAAAAATGGGAAGTTTCCTCAGTCCCATTTGATTTGGACCATATGAACTAGTTTAAAGTACCCATTATAAATATTTCTAAAAGCTTAGTATATGTTAATGACATTTTCCTTCATTATTAAAAAAATTCCAAGAAAAAGAAAAAAAAGTACACATTTTAGAACGTGAACCTAAGTTAGTTCATGATTGCACTCAAAGAAGATACTCACCAAACTAGAACAACTTTGTCAACTGCAACTTCTTGAAATCCAAGCCCAGGAGACCATCAAACTTAGCTAGTAAGAATGTTAGACTTGGCTCGCTTGTTGTCTCCGTTAAAACCTATTCCAGAAAATGACAATATAACTTTGAAAATACCCCAGTGACAAAAAATAACTTAACTTGCTAGATATTTTTGAAATAAACAAATTTCTAACCTTGTCTTTCACAACAAGGTACCCTACTGTGACATCATCTTGAGACAAATATCTATAGATTGCACCATTTCCATACTGAATATCACAGATTTTCATGCACAACCAATAAAAAAACTCAGATCAGTTACAATCGAAAATGACAATCTGAGATGAAAACCCCCCTCGAAATGCATTATGCAAAAGAAAATTGAGAAAGATAAAGTACTAAAAAGTTCACATGATCTTAAAATCTCTTAGCCATAAAAGAAAAATGCACCACAACAAAACTTATATTGTTTGGATTTTAGTTAAAAAGTGTAAAATGGTTTGGAAATATGATCAACAACATGAATAGAGTAGCTACAACTTATTACACCAAAGAAAGAATGTGTTAACGGATCGAACTGAGAGTGTATGACTAGCAGGTAAATCGGGAAACACACTATATTTTCGTACAGAGAAGGACAAGTAGCTTAATGGATTAATCTTAAAGAGAAATATCTATGGCAAGGTCAGAGAGTATCAATAGAAGAATACTAAGTGGGAAAATAGTAGAATATAATCATTAAGCGTGCATCCACAACAAGTCCATGAAGGGAATATAGAGCAACATATAATTACGAAAAATGAAAACTTTAACATATTAATCCATGCAGAAATAAAGATTATAATGGAGAGTAAGCACATATAATAAAAAAGGGATGAAATTGAGAATGTATGACGAGCATGTCAATCAAGAAACACACTCAGTAACTTGAGACAACTTTATGACTGGATCTTAAAGAGAATATACAACAACATATAATTATGAAAAATGAAAACTTTAACATATTAATCCATGTGGGAATAAAAATGACAATGAAGAGTAAGCACATATAATCAAAAAAGGGTTTTTCTTGCACTAGTCTCCTTAAGGATATTTTCAAAACCCAAAGCCAGATGCTTATAAATGAAGGATAGGTTACTTATAGACTCATATGCATGTAAATGATAAACTTTTAGATGACTGTGAACTTCTCAACTCTCCTACAAACTATGACATAAATATCTATATGACTCGATTAAACAATTTATTACAAAATGTGGGCAAGTGGTATTCATTACAGTGGATAACCTCATAATGCTTATAACTAGTCGGACCTATTATAGTATAAACTGCATTGAAAAGGGCTCTCACAATGGGATGTAAGATAAGGCATATATGGTTGCCACAAACACACCTCAGAATTGTCTCGCTGCCATGAATCTAGATAGAGGATATTTGATGCCAAGATCATGCCCCAATCTCCATATGTTAACACGGAACTCCTTGGAGAAGGTTACACAAGTGATTCCATTATTCTTGAATCATCCTACGTTGCCCCAAACAGACCCCCAAGCCGAACCTCAGAAGGGTTTAGTGGCTACAACAGTCAGACTCGTTGCTCTCAACACAACTTTGATTTGACCCTAAATGTGAGTTGCTGCCATCAAGGATCCTTTTGAGGTAGTTGCTGCCACAATAGGTCTTATTCTAGCCTTTCGTTGTCAAGAGGGATAAACAAACCTTAGATCGAACCTCAGGGGAGGATTTAACCCTACAGTAGCTGAGCTGCCATGAATATGCTCAAGATAGGCCACTATCTCAAATATGAGGGCAAAAACCCTTGATACCTCTAACTGAACCTTAGCCCAATCTCGCTGTTTCAGAAGACATTTGGATGATAATTCTCTGCCCAAACAGAGGCCAATTACCTTTGTTGTCATGGGAGAAATAGATGAATGTTTTACTTACCTGTCCCATGACCGTGGCCTTATATATTTTTTACATAAATTTTTAACGAGAATTGTTACATATTGTGTTAGCCTTCTAGAAATGAACCTCTCATACACTTGATTACTTTTAAAACTAAACATTTTAGCCTTCACTTTAACCGTGGCTCCCAAAAACTACTAGCAATTTTGCTAAGCTCTTCGTTTATGGTGGAGACTCCTTCTTTGGTACTCAAAGTGCATTTACCTTGGCAAAAGAACTTGGGAATGCTTGGAGAGGAAGTCAGCTTTGAAGTTCTATTCTCTATATACATGTTGAAAAAGGATCGCCAAAAAGAGAGGCTTTAGAACACGAATCCTCTGCATCAAATTGAAAAGTGATGAGCCCTGCAAGGAATTGTGATCTTGGATCCAACTGATCGTTGAGAGCGAGTCCCTGACAACCAAGAGGTTGTCAATGTTGAGCCACTAAACAACTTGTAATGCCCTATAATGCAAGCATTTTTGTCATGCAATTGTCACTGAAACCACCAAACCATCTGAAACGGTATGACAAGCCCTGATTGATGTGGCAATGATTTCCAGCTGATCCCATTCGGGGCAGGCAGACGGATTTGTGCAGGGATGAGCATGGCGCCCCGTGCGGTTCAGGTCATGCTCGCCACACTACTTCATTCCTTTGACTTCTCGCTCCCCAACGGCGAGCCGCCTGAGAAGCTCGATATGGCAGAAGCCTTCTGTCTCAGAATGCGTAAGGCAGTGCCTTTGCCTGGGTTCCCACGGCCCGCCTCCCTTTCCATCTCTATAATTAATGAACTCGGCTAGCAGGACAGTTTGGTTTAGAGTTTTAGTTTAGTACTTCATTTGGTTGCATTGGTACAAAAAGCACATTCAAACTACAGTGGGTTTGGTACAAGGGACTAGGCAAATTGCCCGTCACGAGGCGTAAACTAGGGGTGATTTGTTCGTCAAATATAGTTTAAAAATTTATAAATCGGTGAGAGATTTTTTCTGGAAATTATTATAAAGAGATGAAGACAAGAAGGTGTGAAAATTTGGTAATTCAACCAAAATTCTGTCAAGGAACTATGAAAAATAAATGTGAAAAACCAAGTCGTTCTGTTTTGAAATTCCAACGCTGTAAAGACAGTCAGACTGAGCACGCCTTAACAAGGGCTTAGACCCAACAAAAATTCTTCTCGTAGGATTTGATGTAACATGGTTTTCACTATTTTGTAAACTATAAACTAGCAATTGCACCGGGAGGTGCAAAGGAACGCTGAAAGGAAACCTTCCAATGATGTAAGGGGGGAAAAAAAGGTAGATGTTAAGTTAATTCTTCTCCAACTCCTCCTAGGGGAACAGAGGGAGAAGAATAAATGGCCTCCAGGGACTGAAATCAACCGAATTCACTATCATGCCGTCTCTAGTAACATAGCAATGGAATGTAGGCTTTCGGGAGGGCGTATACTTGCTATTGCTTGGGGTTATGGTCTAAGAAGTTCGAACATCAAAATATAGTGAGAGAATATTGCCTTTTAATACAGTTTACAAGGGGAGGATTTCTATTAATATTCAAGCACTTTATAAAAGAGAGAGATAGCCTCTGTGCATTATTCAAAGGATATTCAATTGTTTTTTATTATTATCGAATAAATTAAATGTTAAAAGTAATTAAATAATAATTAAAGGTTGAATTTATATAGTTATTTTATTTTTAATAATTACATGCTAGGATAAGAAAAGATTTCAAAACCAATAAAAAAAGAAGAAAAATACAAGTAAAAATTAATTAAATAAATAAATAAATAGAAATAAAATAAAATAAAGATATAATTAAAATTAAAAATAAAATAAAGGAAAATCAGAGAAGCAGGAAATGTCATACTGATCACTGTCACTTGAATTGAAGAGATAAGTTTCCATGGTTGGGACCAGAACATGGGGATATTTCTCATCCACAGCAAACAATTTCTCGCCCACAGCAGAATCACCATTTGGGTCTGCTGGATGCTTATTGCTTGCGGAAGTAAATTCCAAGATGGTATAGAGCAGCGCCTTACCCCATGTGGTTCCAGGCTTGGGAAGGGAAGCGAAGAAAATGTCATCGGGGCGTGGTTGAAATTCCTTTTGGATGAACTTCACTGTCCTCCCTTCTTCACAGATCGCCCTTTCATCTCCCCACATGCATTAACCATTCACGCCTTACTCTCAGAAATGTTTATTAATGGGATTCCTGCGCAATGCAATCCTTGCACCAATACAATTTAGGTTTCTCTCCTGCTCTTCTTCTTCGTCATGCTTCATTGATCACGAGCATCTCAATCTCTGACCCTGCGAACCTCTGCGCTGAAAGATAGAACGTGATTAATTGGCTATTAAATCTAACTCGGCGCAAGAAATCAAGATATATGAAGTGGGTCACGAAGGAACAGAGCTGGGCATTGAGAAAAATGTGAATAAATATGCTTCGGTGCTTAATTTTCCCCCTTTTCTACCCCTTTCTACATTTCTTTTTAAATACGTGCTACGGTGACGGTTGGAGGGTCTGCTTTGTTTTTAAATTCAACCCAACTTGCTCCTGTGTTTGGATCCCTCTCATTTCACAAATTTGTTTCTCCTCCTCGATTCACTGTTTCCCTAACCTTCGATTTTGATAGGGCACTCTTGCTGATCTTGCCTGGATGATCTTTCTTGGATTCTAGTTCCTGTTGCTCCTACATTCGAACCAGAGAATTAGATCCAATCGAAGGCCGTAGTCTTGAAAAGCCCATATGGAATAGAGGCCGGTATTAAATTGGAACTTGCAAACTCTCTTCCAACTATATGGTGATGATACTGGACTGCTACCTAGCATCCATACCCCACCTAACAAAAGCTTTGGACTACTTACTGCCTGCTACCTTGAGACAGGTTAAGGTCCCTTTGTGGATAGGTTATGGGCTACTTTTTCTTAGTATCAAACCCGTATGTACGCTGTAACAGATCCTAGCTCTCAGCAATCCAACTATCTTGTGTTCGTTGACCATCATTATTCTACTCTGCAATATTCAATCTATGCCATGGAGGTGAAATGGAAAATCCAGGTTGTATTTTTATTTCAGCATTTGTTTTAACATGCAACGATGGGGAATTTCAGTAATATTAGAAGTAGGTTGTTTGAATCCCCATAATGGTAGCAGTCATATTCCCTTTCCATGGCTCTAATATTCTACATGAATTGCATACTTCATGTGAAAATACTGTAAAAAGGAATCATTCTCCTTGGTTCTTTTGGAAGTATGCACAATCAGATTATAAGCTACAGGAACTTTAAAAATCTTTGCTTATTCAGGATTTATGAATCTATTTCAGCAACGGAGTTTCACCCAAGAAACACTTTGCATATGCAGGAGCAAGATGTTTACAAGCAGCATGAATTTGGAGCAAAGGTTAACATGCCATAGGATTGAATGTTCGATGATATTGAGACTGCCACAAATGGTGTGTATGCAGGTAGGTCTACAGGTAATCTCAAATTATCAATATAACAAATACCTATCTAATTGTTTAATCATATAATTCAGCCACATGTTAAAGAAGATCATCTTTCTCATAATTGGTTCTTGTTTATATGGAATATTCCTTTATTTGGATTTCTCTTGTGCACAAGTCCACCAATTGAGTCTGCAAGTGGTCCATATTGGTTCATGGAGCCATTGTCTTTGTAAGATTCATGAATTATGCATTTTATTTGAGGTGCGCTTGTTAAATCCATTGAGATATGCCTTCCATTTTGATCACACAATGCCAGGGAAAAGTAAACCAAATAATCAAACTTTATAATTTGAATTTTAAATATTTATATTTATTTTAATAAAATTATTGATTTTTAATTTTAAATTTATTAATTTGTTATTTATGTAATTTTACTTTTTATTTAATTTTATTTATTTTTTTGTTTATTTATTTATTTATTAATCTTTATTTTATTTTATTTCTATTTATTTATTTATTTTATTCTTGTTTTTGTAATTAAAAATTTAATTTTTATTTTATTTTATTTTATTTTATTTTTTTATTTATTTTTATCTATTTTATTGTTAATTTTAATTATATCTTTATTTTATTTTATTCCTATTTATTTATTTATTTAATTAATTTTTACTTTTATTTGCCTTATTTTTTTTTTGGTTTTGAAATCTTTTCTTATCATAGCATGTAATTATTAAAAATAAAATAAATATATAAATTCAAGCTTTAAATATTATTTAATTACTTTTAACATTTAATTTATTCGATAATAATAAAAACAATTGAATATCCTTTGAATAATGCACAGAGGCTATCTCTCTCTTTTATAAAGTGCTTGAATATTAATAAAAATCCTCCCCTTGTAAACTGTATTAAAAGGCAATATCCTCTCATTATATTTTGATGTTCGAACTTCTTGGACCATAACCCCAAGCAATAATAAGTATACGCCCTCCCGAAAGCCTACATTCCATTGCTATGGTACCAGAGACGGCATGATAGTGAATTCGGTTGATTTCAGTCCCTGGAGGCCATTTATTCTTCTCCCTCTGTTCTCCTAGGAGGAGTTGGAGAAGAATTAACTCAACATCTGCCTGTTTTGCCCCTCTTACATCATTGGGAGGTTTCCTTTCAGCGTTCCTTTGCACCTCCCCGTGCAATTGCTAGTTTTATGTTTTATTAATTCTATTAGTTGTAGTTTAAGGGGAAATGAATTTATTTTTATTTATTTATTTATTAATTAAAAATATGTTTTGAATGTATTAATTTATTTAGTATTGAGAATGAATTATATTAGATGGTTAAAAATTTTGACTAAATTTCAGTGATGTGATTAATTTGATTATCAATATGGATTACAAAAGTCTAAAATCTAGATTTAATATCTTTAAAAAAAATATTCTCAGACACTTATAGAGTTCACAAATCAAACTTGTGATTCCAATAAGTTCTTACCAGAATTTGAATAAATTTGATCTAAAAATATGCCTCAAAAACCTCTAAAACTTAGAAATTAAATTACTACTAAAATTTATAAGATGTCTCTTCTTTATATGATAATTGTCAAACCATTACTCATTGCTTATGCCTAAAAGACTTCTAAAACTTAGAACAATTAAATCACTACTATATTTATAAGATGCCTCTTCTTTATATTATAATTGTCAAACCATTACTCATTGATTTCATAAAGTGAAACTTAGAACAATTAAATTACTCATATTGCCTCTTCTTTATATGATAATTGTCAAATCATTACTCATTGCTTCCACACACACATATATAAGCTTAGTTTAACTTATACATGAAATGACCTTTTCATTGGAATGTGATGATGCAATTTCCAACAAGATTGTGATTTTGTTGTTTAAAATACATTTTTGAGTGCATAAATGGATTCAAGAAGCCTACACTAGAATTCTACATATTAAACAACCTAACTCAAGTTTTTAAAATTCTATGCCAGTTTTTGTTTAAAATTAACCATAAAAATGTTCTGAAATAAAGCTATTTCGTCTATAAGTTAGACACCAAAGAAACAAAATATAACAAACAAAAGGAAAATAAGAAACAATGAAAAGAGCACAATAACAAGAAGCTCAAAGGCTCTAGTCTTTAGATTAAGGTAGGGATAGAAATATATATGTATGGGTTGTTTAACTATTCTATGTTTTACGGGCTTTGATCAGTGAAACATTTTTTGTCAATGTATTGTTTCTTTGTGTTTAAAATTTGTTTTTGAATGTATTAATAGATCTAGCATAGTAAAAAAAATCCAGGAGCATTAGTATTGTGCATAGTTCACAAATCAAAATTGTGATTCCAACAAATTCTTACCAGATTTTAGGTAAATTTGATCTTAAAATATGCCCAAAAGAACTTCTCAAAATTAGAACAATTAAACAACTACTATATCTATAAGATGCCTCCTTTTTATATAATAATTTCCAAACCATTATTAGTTGCTTCCATATATATATATATATATATATATGACTTACCAAATGATATTTTCACCAACATCTAACTATAAAATCTCAAGCAAGATTGTGATTTTTTATTGTTTAAAATATTTTTGTGAGTGCATAAATGGATTCAACACCTTGAATAGGCACTACTGAATCTTGTTTAAAATTAACCAGATAAAATGCCATTTGGTCTAACTTATAGAAGAAATGACATTTTTTTAAAGCATTTTCCTCGTTATTTTTAAACAAAATCCACCACATAATTTAAAAAACTTGAGTTTAAATTGGTTAATCTATAGATTTGGAGTGCATAAGGATTTTCCAGTGTGGTGAATCTATTTATGCACTCAAAAATATATTTTATATAACAAAAAATCACAATTTTACTTGGTGAAAAAACCATTTAATTTATAAATTAAATTATATGTATATATATCGTTTAAAAACATTTTAGAAGCCTTAAATCTTTTTCTTTTAAATTATCCTACATTCTTTAATGATATCCCATATAAATTTATTTGATATGGATTATAATCCTTAATCATTGAATATTAAAAACAATAAACTTAGAAACTCGACCATAAAGTGAGAAAATTTTATGCATAAAATAGAAAGCAATAAAACAAGTAGCCTATCTCACCATAATCTATTAAAAATAGATAAATATTCTTCTCCTAATTGCCACGAATACTATCCCCATACAGCACTAAATATGGACCATTGTTTTCTCAATTCATATCTAACATTTAATTAATAGTACATTAAATAAACATTGATAAAATATTATTTTTTATTAAAAATAAATCACAAAAATATTTTTTAATAAAATATTTTATTTTTTAATTTTTTACTACCAAAGTGAATCACAAATTTTTCTTATTCCAAGATCTTCTTCTACGATTTTCCGTCACTTTGAATAAATTTGTACTATTATCGATATCCGATTTCTTCGAAGATTTGACTCACCAAATCCTATGGATAGTTCATCGGAAAAATAAGTGTCGTACTCCATTATTTAAATCTTTAATACAACCACCGAAAGTTTATATACCTTCTACTAAAGTTGGCAAAAAAAATCGTCTAAAATAAAGGACGAAAAGGGTTGGCATGAACTCATCTTTCGGCGGAAAACATAAAATATTCCACAAGTAAAGAATATATAATGGCTCCAAATTGAGCCGCCAAACTTGAACTCGTTGACTAAATATAGCGAGAAATTGGTTTGTTCTAAACATTTTATATCTCTAACTTTATATGGGAGAGTTTTCACCATACTACTGTTAACGTTTTTTGTATTTGTGCTATGGAGAATCTGACGTGGAGCGCTTTTGAATTAGACACTTCTTTTGAGAAGAGGGTTCTACGATTGGGAAGAGGCCACACGGAGTCTGACGTGGACAGATTTTAAATCAAACGCTACTTTTCCGTGTTGCACAAATTGGAAGTCGCCACGTCATCATACATTAGGAGGAGAGAGAGGCTCGGAAAGGAAGCCGAAGAGAATTGGCTTTTTTTTTGGGAGCTCGATAACAGCATGGAGCTCTATGGATTTACATCACAGCAGTAGCTGTAGCGCAGAAAAGGTTTATGGATATATTTTTACATTTTTTTGACGGGCTTTCTGATTCGGATCGGCCCAACATTTGTTTCAGCCCCCGATTTCTCGATTTCCACGTGGTTTCTGGCCAATTTCAACTTATTTTTACCGAGAAAAAAACAATAAAATATTCTGCCTTTGACATATCCGGACGACGTGCCAGAAGCGTGCGGGACTCACCGCAGCGGCGGCCGTCAGATTCGCATTCCCAAAAGGGAACGGAGGGACGAGAGGACGCGTTTACCGTGAACCGCCGGTGACGGAGTAACGGCGGCGATGGCAGGCGTGACCCCCGCACCGCGAAGGAGCAAATAGCGTGACGGCAAATGTCGAATTTTGAGTGGCGGTAAGAACGATGAGAACGCGCTCTGATTGGCTGAGCGAAAAATCGCATTCGGAAAGCCCATAAAGGGAACGCTTTCAGCGTAAAAATTGTTATATCATTTGCAAGGTAATTTCAGGGGTTTACAACTCGTGTTTGAGGAAGGAATGCGATGGTTACAAGGCTAATGAAAAAAAGTGTGGCAATATTCCTTTGTTTATGAGTTAAATAGATCAACTTACAAGCATAAATGCGGAGGAGCTATTGTGTGGGAGAAGAAATATAATACTATACTGAAATTTAAATATAATGGTTTAATATATTTTGAAGTTTTGTAATGAAAACTAAGACGAGTTACAATTAAAATTTTATATTCTTAAAGTTAATATTTATGTATTTTTAAAATTAATATTTACCGTCATATGTATTTTTTGAATAAAGTTTTTAAAATTTTAATTTAATTATTGAAATTTTGTAATGAAAATTTAGACCAATTACAATTAAAAATTTGTATTCTTAAAGTTAATGTTTAAAAAAATTAATATTTATATATTTTTAAAGTTAATATTTATGTTGATACATGTAGTTTTAAAATTTTAATTTAATTATTGATAATTAATAAGTGAATAATAAATATTTAAGTTTATAAAATATCTTTATTAATAGTTTTGGATAAATGGTTGAGATTTGTTTCAAATTTTTTTTTTTTTTTTCAATTTAATTAAAAAATGTTCTAAAATTAAATTAAAATAAAATATATTTAAAGATATCAAATAATTTTTGGTGTTTCTGGATATGTGAAATTGACAAGTCATGTATTGTACAATTTTTTTTCTTATTTACAAGTTGGTTTATATATATATATATATAGACTAAATGGTTGTATATTATTTTAATAGTAATAATTATATTTATACGCATTTCTATTTCGAATAGAACTTTTAAAATTTTAATTTAATTATGAGTAATTACTAGGTAGATGGTAGGGATTTCAGTTCCATAAAGTATTCTAGAATATTCTTAATAGTCCTCAAAGACCAAAGATTTATCTTCAAAGTAGTTATGCTCTTTTGAGCCTTTAAATTATAGTGATTAATGAAAAAAATGTCATATAAATAATTGTGATATGAAATAAGTTATGATTTTTAGCACATGTGCTATTGATAAGCCATGGTATTCGACCTAGTATTGTAAAAATGTCTCTATTTTTTTAATCTTAGCAATGTGAGATGTAAATGTATCATGAAGTACATGTTTTGTTGCTTGTCATGAATTAGTGTGTATCAATATTTACCAACAATTTCATTTATATGACCACGCCACTTTAAAATAAAGTTATATTTTGGTCAATTTTATGGTTTTTTTTTATATATATTTTGTAAATTTCAAATATATCATAAAATGTGTGTTCTCATTCTTATTAAAATTTATACTTATTAATATTTATCAACCATTTAATTTATATAATAAACTGTAACCTTGCATCACTTTCATGATTCCTTTAACTTTAACCATATTAATTAATCAATACTTTAAAATATGAACATCACATCACCCAAGGAATCAACATCATACTAACAAAATAATCAATCATATCATTGAACACCCATATACCCTGGAAACCCCATAGGGTGAAAACCAACAAACGTTTAATTTTATTATTAAACACTTGTGAGGGTGTTCACCCCCCACTCAATGGATCATAAGGCAGTCCATCCCTTAACCATTGTCATAAAATATTACAAGGAAATATCATTTAAATACAACATTACTTCCTATAAACTATTACAATCATCATAACATCATTTATCTACAAACCCTTAGGCATTGTGTCTTTAGGTCTTGTTTCTCTCCATTTGTGGATTATCCTATAATCTTCATTCAAAATGCATAGACCACTAACTTATTGCATGTCATAAGGTAACATAATTCATATTTATCGGCCGTAACCTTTTCCTACAATTGTTAGTGCCAACAACCTTTGATATCATGATTAAATCAAGTATTAATCAAACCAATTCATAAATTTATACTAATGGTGCTTCCCCATCTATTCATGGACATTCATGAAACGCGAATAAAATATCACAACATGTATCCTTTAAAAATGCATATGCATTAGTTATAAGCATATATGCATGTATATAAAAAAATACCACATTAACTAATATTCTCCTCACATAAACATATTATTGTAAGACAACCCACTACAACTGTCCACACATTCCTTTAAAGGAAACTAACACCTTATTTATGATCTCCGTGCATGTCAATAACATGAAATTTATGAAAAGAAAAAGAAAAGAAAGTAAAGAATTTATTCCGTGAATGCAAAGACGTAAATAAACCTAACACAACGAATGTTGTTCCTATGCATGCATATGCATATCCTTTCCAAAAGAATCTTCCCAAAAGAATGCTTAACACAGTAGAGCATGCAAATACGTGTTTCATTTTCAAGGAAATCTAGCATAATAAGGCATACAAAAACATGTTTTATTTTCCATAAAACTAATGCAATAAAACATACAATTACATGCCTTCTTTTCCATAAATTATACCAATATTACCCATATATATGTATTCAAGGAAACCAACACATTACTATGGTTTTTTTCCATGTAATTCATCTTCTTTCCCAAAGAATCTTTTCCAAGGTAAACTAATACCACATGTTATATTTTCTCAGATAAAGATGCATATACAAATCTTGCATGCATATATATATGATATTATTCCAAATAAAGCTAACATAACAATTATGATAGCATAAATTAATTACATATAATTTCTCCAAAAAAAAAATAGCTCAATATTTCTTCTATCCATCGAAATAGCATATCTTTATACCACAATGGCTATTCTTTGTGTGTATAAGAGCTTATCATAGTAAGTCTTCTTTAATGTATGCAACACATATTCCCTTCTTAAAATTCTAACATCATTAACTATTATTTTAATGTAAACAAATACATATTTCTTCTTCGAAAAGAAGTTAATATAACTTAGTTTATTTATATTTCTATATGCAGTTTCTCATGTTTCCCTTTCAAAAAATTGTAGAAAACCTTTGTTTATGCAACATATTCCCTTCTTAAAATTCTAACATTGTTAACTATTATTTTAATGTAAACACATACATATTTCTTCTTGAAAAGGAAGTTAATATAACTTAGTTTCTTTATATTTCTACATGTAGTTTCTCATGTTTCCCTTTCAAAAAATTGTAGATAACCCTCTTTTCTGCAAAGATAATAAGGTTAACTTAACATTTTATACATCTAAATCAAGAAGTTGAAACGATTCATCTAGCCATGCATCTTTTCAAGAGGTTAGTCTTTTCAAGAAAATTAACATAACAATTTTCTTTATATACACTCAAAAGTATATTCCCTATTTCACAATAACTACTCTTTGTGCATGCAAACATGTCTTTTTATTTTAGCACAATAGCCATTACTTTAATGCATATAATATTTTTAAGAAGCAAGCATGTGTTCTTACTCTTGTATGAACAAGATTCATATGCATCGTTAAAAAAAACAATCTTTATTTTCATGTATTCATGCACAAAGTTTCTATGCAATTTGTATACACTCAAATCCTTGCAGGCTTTAAATAAACAACATAGGTAATATATACATACATATTGCATGAAAACCCTTCAAAAATATTAATCTAATTGACTTTTCTATTTTCTTTTTCACCACCCAGAAAAATATTTCATTTTTTTTTAATACAATGTTTTTAAGAAAATAACAAATCAACAATTCTCTCCTTTACCTGCAGATTCATATTTTTCTTCATAGTATATCATAACTATTATTCATATTTTCCCAACAAACAATGAAATAAAAACACATATTTTTCGTCACTCTTTATATATATATATATATATATAAACATGCATCCTTTTTTTTCACGATAAAACTAACACAAAAGTAATATCCATTTTCACTTCTAAGAAAATAGTATTAATTTCTAATATTGATTACTTATCTTGGTAGTCTACTCTCATTAATAGCCTTGGAACCTATCTCATCTTCATCACATCCCTTATAATAAAGCTCCAAAACAACAGTTGTGCAGAAGTGTGCAGAAATGAAACGAGGGAGTGAAACTGGGGTAGCTCCAATACAACTGTTGTGTAAAAGAGAAACTATGAAAAATAGAAACTACAGTGGAAGACTCTTGTGAACGCAGGTATAAATTTTTAATCGATCAAATGTGGTCACAATGTCCACCAGAAACGGAGCTTCAATAAAACAGATAGAAAATAGTCTACAATCATTGAACAAATTCTCCTAAACCTTTGAAAACTATTGTTCCTCATCCTCCCACCTTGATTCATTGTGAGATCTAAGAAATAAAAGGGAAAATTTCCAAGAAACAGTTTAACCGATTCCTAATAGAAACCGTTTTCAGAGGTAAAATACCCGTACGACTCATTTCCTCTTGTCAAGATCTTCCCTTGCTTAAAAAAAATATGGTTAAATGAATTGATAAGAAATATAAAATAACTTGGATAAACCCTTATTATTTCAAGTATTCCTGTAAGTAAAAAAATCAATTAACTTACTTGTATTTATGTTTTTTTTTCTTTCTGAAATTGGACTAATTCTATTAAGCAAAATATGGTACAACTGAAAGTACAATCAAGAGAGACAAAGACACGACCAACTGGAAATGATAAAATATCAACATCGGTCCCCGGAAAGAAAGAAGAGACAAGCAAGGAGCAGCATCAAGAGACTAGAAGGCAGGAAGGTACCGCCTCCTACCCAGAGTTGGTAGAGTTTTCCACACGAAATTTCTTCCCTTTATTTTTGATGACTTTAACCCAACCATTCTGGTGAGTAAGTGCTGTGACAATTTGAAGACTGGAGTTCTCCAAAGGAAGGGCCTCTTTTTCTGAATCAGAGGAGGCGGACTCATGATTACGCTTCTGAGTGACGGTAGTATAAGGGGGATGCTCGGGTGCATCGGTGGATAAGTT
This sequence comes from Pinus albicaulis, assembly GCA_034641835.2. Taxonomy (NCBI): domain Eukaryota; kingdom Viridiplantae; phylum Streptophyta; class Pinopsida; order Pinales; family Pinaceae; genus Pinus; species Pinus albicaulis. Next base: position 196,590,609 of record CM076583.1, on the reverse strand, counting down.
CTTAGTCTGAGGAGCAGGATCTAATTCTGCGTCACTTCCGTCATCATCAGAGCTCGAGGAAGTAGAATCTACAGCAGGCGGCGGAGAACAGGGAGTCCATTTTTTGGGTTTGGACTTTGTGTTGTTTCCTTTTGTCTTTTTTCCTGCGAGAGAGGGGCAGGAGTTCTGCAAATGCCCTGTTAGATGACAGTGTCGGCAACGGAATGCAGTGTTCTCGTAGTCTAAGATCTGAGTCCATACTTTTATTTATGTTACGTATGTTGTAGTTTATAATTAAATCATTGCACATCAAGTTCAATTTTGTAATATTCCTAATTAGCGACAGTAAATTGGAATATTCGACTTTGTATAGTTTTTCCGTCTATGGTTTGTAAATAAATAAAAAGTGAGTAAAGAGGGTCTAACTCACTTTAGTAGAATAAGACATCCGCCTAGTAGCACAATGTTGTGACTCAAGGGGGGTCAAGGGGGCCAAACAACACGTAGAGGAGGGGGGCCTATGTGCACTCTAGAAGCTTCTGTGCAAATAAGGATGAGGATGTGGAGGAGAGAGAGGCTACGACGGGTTTTGGAGGGAAACCAATGTTATAAAAGATGGAGGAACCTCCTCGTTTGGATCATTCTGGATTTTTTGACTTTAGAGTGAGACTTTGGTCTTCTTTAGCACGCTGGCTGTTTAGCCTGTCTGCAGCAATGTTTAGTGCACCGAGTGTCTCTGTGCGGAGATCTCACCCTTAGCCCCGGGGGACTTCGAGTGCCTGCTCGGGAAAGGTTTTTTTCCTTGCATTTTGTGAGTCATTTCATTGCTTGAGTTTGTTTCGGAGCTAGAGCTAATAGATACTGTACAGTCACTGGGGGAGAGAACACAGTCCATTGTGGAGGAGCTCCGGATTGGTGTTTCTGCAGATGATTTCGTCGGGATTTCGAACAGAGGGTTAGTATTTTTCTGTCGGAGGTTTTTGGCAGAGTTTGTGGCAGTATTTCAACTATTTTTATCTAGCTACTGCGTTGTACCTTGGAGGCCCAGCGTAATTCACTGGGGAGGCAGTTTCTGGTGTTTTCGGGGGTTGACCATTCTTGGAATGGTTTGTGGATCTTGTTCGAGTTGTTGAGGAGAGGAGGTTTGCTGATTTTCAGCTCATTCTGGCAAGGGGAACAACCCCTAGTCTTCATTCCATTCCAGCAGTTGCAGCTACTCAGTATTTTCTAGCAGCTAGGACGCAGTTCCTAGAGCAGCCATTTCCGGTATTATCTGAGAGTGTTTTATCACTTGCCTTGTGCAATATTAGCCTATTGTACTCCATTACATTTCTCAGATTAATAAAATGGCTCAGAATTTCTTCTATATGTTTTCTGGATGAGTTGTTGTAGTTGTCATTATTGCTGTGGTTTCTGTATACTCTTTCTATTGTATGCCTATTATTGTTTTTGAGCATTCTAGTTCTATACCACTTGGTGTGTTATCTTTCACTCTTTAGAGGCGACATATCCGGTAAATGCCCTTCCAGTCTATCTCTGGTTGGAGTTTTCTTGTGTTTTAGAAATATCCCCAAAACGGGATATTACAGTGGTATCAGAGCATATTTCTAGCTCAGCCTGTGGTCTATGACATCGAGAAAGAGACCTTACAGAGGCCAAATAGTTTGGAGAGCAACGATTTCCAGTAGCAGCTGTAGTGCCAAAAAACGAAATTGGAAAAGGGCCAAACTACAAAGGGTCAAATTTTGAAGGTTGGAATTAGAAGAAACCATTTCTGGATTTTTCTGGGTTTTGGGCAAGGATCACCTTCCCAAATTCTTAGAATTTTCTGAGCAATTTTCAATGGGTAAATAAGAGGTCGAAGTCAGGCAGAAGTGTGGAGCAGCAGTACAGTTTTTGGAGGAGCCTGTAGACACAGAGTAAGAGGATTCGATGGTAGGTGATGATGATGTGAAGAGATTTGGGGAGATGCTCCTCAAATCAGTACAGGATTTGTCGAGGCAGATTGAGGTGATGGGGTGGAGATTCACCGCTGTGGAGGCTAGACAGCGTGAAACCCCAAGGGGTTTCCAGATTGGCGAGGGATCAGGCACATCCAACCATTTGCCAGAGCATGATGCCACTCAGTATATGGCATCACATACACCCACACGTTCCACTATGCCCACTTTTATGGGTGTAGACACAAGGGTAGGAGCACAGCAGTAGCCAGAGCCTGGCCACATGGGTGATTATTTCGCCGAGTATCAGGCATATGGGCAGGAGTTTAGGGCTGCCCTTCCATTCAAAGATTTTGTTCAGCTCCAGTGGGATAGCAGACCCCACAACTTTCATAGAGGGAACAAGCACTCACATGACGGGGGTTTGCAGCGCACAATGGGTAGATTCCATTTACCGACATTTGACAGGTCATCCAAGCATTCAGAAAAAGCTTCGGTGGAGAAGTTGGATGCCTCTTTCTAGCTTGACCGAGTATTGGAGGGGGAAACCATCAAAATGGTTACCTCGCACTTGGAGGATGAGGGCACACAGGATTGCAGGGAGTTCGAGGATACACCTAGTGTGACACAAGACTCACCCTCATTGGAGACCTCCTTGACCGTGCTAGTTGATATCGTAGTGCAGAAGGCAGAGCCTATCTCAGTAGAGCCATCCATTGAGGTGATGACCAGAGTCATGTCCAAGTCTTCAGGTGGTAGCAGCACACGATAGATGGGTGAGGTGTCAAGAGATGTATCCACCTTCGATGAGGCACTAGGAGATACAAAGGTATTGGATGATGGTCGCAAACAGCGATATCATTAGCTTCTGGCAGACCTTCTCGTTTTGAAGGGGAAGGCCACGTCAGTACAGGAGGCCATTTTGTTGTAGGACAGGGAGCTAGAGGGCATGAGAGTGGCTTGTGCCAAGTCGGCAGCCAAGTTGGCCCGCATTGGGGAACGACTGGATTTCCTGATGGTACAACCAAAGGGCACGTTGGAGCGTCAGATCATTCCCCTTCAGGCATGCATGGACATGACTAGCAGCATTGTTGGGTCACCTCTTCCCATTGGAGAGAGAGAGGCAGAGCCACCTAGTCAGATCTCATACATTGGCTTGGATAGCAGTATGAGATGACCAGAGTTGCACAGGGTACAACATCCACATGTTGAGGTTGGATGGCGAGAGATTTTGAGTTGGTACCCAGTGGAGTGGGTTATGGAGATGGTGGTGGACCCAGGTGTAGTTCAGCAGGAGTTCCCAGGTGCTGGGAATATAGGAACCCCAGATTGACATTGGGGTCTAGGCAGGATCACCTATCATTTCCATGGCAGGTCAGTTAACTATGTCTTGGAGGGTACAGTTGGCCTAGCATTAGAGCCTGTGCATTCACTAAGGGAGTTTCGGTTAGCTCCAGTGGCCAACCAGTTTATGGGCAGACTCCCTAGGTTTTCTTGGTATGACACTTATACATAGGATAACGGGGTGGTCAACATACCTTAGCAGGAGCTTGTCGGAGGAGGTGCCATTGGCAGGCCACCAGATGGCGCCTTGTATGGGGCCAAGGATTCTTCAGCTTTGTGTGGGGCACATAGGACGCAGTGGAGCTGAGAAGTGGTGGTAACACTACTGACACATAGGGAGATTCACTTCTCAGACCCCTCGAGGAGGGTTTGGAATGATGATCCATTCGTCGGCAGGTATAGTGATGCAATGGTGGAGATGATGATACTGATTGAGGGTAGTCCGACATGTAGAGGCACAGCTCTAGGTCATCACATTCAGGGATGTGTGGGAGCCTCTAGCATAGATCAGTGGACTACCGGTGGACATGGAGTTGTATGGTGGTGTACCGTAGTGTGTGAGACTGCATTGTGGAGTAGGAGTGACCTACATCACATTGAGAGCACGCAGGGAGTGACTGATTCCTAGACACAGTCAGGGCACGAGACAGTACAGGGTGGTACAACAGTAGCTTGGGGTATCCAGTAGTATACCGGGGTATGCCGTAGTGTGCAGTGGCATGTCGAGGAGTACATGGATGATCGGTGATATGCGAGGGCGTATGGTGCTGCACAGCAGGGTCTTAGAGCATTGCCTCCAGGGAGACTCACGGAGAGGGACACCAGGCTTACCTTTGGGGGCATTTCACCCAAGATCGATGGGGAGACAAATGAGCGACACTTGATGGCATATGTGGGGACTCACGCACCTGACCCTCTTCTACATCACTCACGGGCACAGTCGATTTTTTCGTTGTCCTTTGGCACCTTGGGCATGAGAAATGGGGTACGCAAGGCTCACCCAAGATATTTGGATGACACTCAGCACACTAGGGGGGAGACTTCTCAGTAGTGGCACTGGGTCGGGGCGCTAGTTGAAAGCCACAGGTTAGGGGATGAGATGATCCTCTGCAGGGGTGGCACATCAGGCATCGTTGAGCCTACGCTTGGGGAGCGGGTCATGAGGGAGACATGCGTCATTTTTCCCTCATGGCATGTCGAGATCATGCATAAGCATAGGATACTGGGTATAGCAGAGGTAGCATCCCAGTATGTGTCTGGGCTCCAGACATTGTATCGACACTTTATCGAGAGGGTGGATGGCATATTCAATGCAGATGAGGTGGTGGAGGTAGAACAGGAGGGCATTCCTTCTATATGCCAGGGTGAGGACTCTTTTTCATATGAGTCCATAGAATCAGTTGAGGACGCTCCTGGGGAGTGAGAGCAGTCATGCAGAGATGGTGATAGTAGACTGGAGCTGCATTCCAGTGTCTAGGGTGAGCAGTCACGGGACTCTGCGGGAGATACTCTGGGTGAAGAGTCACTTGTGACGATTCAGCTAGGGTAGCAGGTGATGGAGCCTGAGTTGACAGAGTAGGACACTATTCACATCAGGCACAATATTCCTTTAGGGGAGAGCCAGATGGGCGCCCACATTGAGCCCTTGAGGGATATGCGGCTAAGATTGGGGTCAGCCATTGAGGTGGGGCAGTCAGATGCACTGACATCGAGTACGGTGAAAGAAGTTGCAGATCCATATCCTCTGGAGGTGTTGGAGGTTGATGGGATTGTTCTGCAGGGGGCCAGTATACAGCGGGAGAATGAAATTCCTGATCAGGAGTGGGAGGAGTTGTTGGATATGGTGGAGCATCCATCTGTGGGTTGACACAGGGATGAGGCGCAGAGAGATGTACACGTAGTCAGCAGAGCTGCAGTATTTTTAGTGGGTAGCACTCTCCAGGAGTACATCGATGGAGCTTGCAGCATATCTTGCCCACTTTGGCTCATTATAGAGAGAGGGGTTTCCTTCTACATGCAGCTTTCATTGGCAGACAGGGCAGAGCAGTGGAAGTTAATTACAGGTTGGCAGCAACACTCTAGGCGTGTTCCATATGCAGTTGTTGTTGCTACATCGAATTCTTCTTCCAGGATGGACTAGCGGGAGGTTATGAGTTGGTACCCTCTTGATGGTACGATATTCTTCGTAGGGAGCACAGTGGAGTAGGGGCCCTTGGACATAGTAGATGTTACAGATTCCATATGGCAAGGGGGCACAGGTCGTCATTTCTTCAGCACTCTATCCCAATTTCAGCAGAGCAGGATCAGCGAGGGATTGAGTCGGGACTTGGATTGGAGAGAGGTGATGAGTTGGTACAAAGCTGATGGGACAGCTTACACAGTCATAAATACAGTTCAACATTGGTCATGGTCTTTGCCTCTTAGAGCACCAGTCATAGCCGGAGGCAGTGCGCAGTCCGAGCCGTGGGACTTGGGTGATTATTGGCCAGGGTGGCGATGGGATCCGAGAGGACTATTGGTTGGTGATAGATCAGTGTGGGATCGTGGAATTGAGAGATCCCTTCATATTAGGGTGATGGAGAGGATAGGGAAGATTCAGTGGCGCATCTGGGACCCAGGCACATTTTTCAATGTCAGTGGGGAGCACCAACTATAGAGGCGGTTACGGAGTAGGACAGTCTAGAATTCTTGGTGCGATGGAAGAATTTGCCAGATGAGGATGCCACTTGGGAGAGTGAGAAGATTCTGCAGCATCCATCACTTCAGTTGCTTGAGGGCAAGCAACATTTTGCCGGGGGGGACTGTAATATTCCTAATTAGCGACAGCTAATTGGAATATTCGACTTTGTATAGTTTTTCTGTCTATGTTTTGTAAATAAATAAAAAGTGAGTAAAGAGGGTCTAACTCACTTTAGTAGAATAAGACATCCACCTAGTAGCACAACATTGTGACTCAAGGGGGGTCAAGGGGGAAAAACACCACGTAGAGGAGGGGAGCCTATGTGCACTCTAGAAGCTTCTTCGCAGATAAGGATGAGGATGTGGAGGAGAGAGAGGCTACAACGGGTTTTGGGGGGAAGCCAATGTTATAAAATATAGAGGAGCCTCCTCATTTGGATCATTCTGGATTTGTTGACTTTAGAGTGAGACTTTTGTCTTCTTTAGCATGCCGGTTGTTTACCCTGTCTGCAGCACTTTTTAGTGCACCGAATGTCTCCATGCGGAGATCTCACCCATAGCCCCGAGGGACTTCAAGTGCCTACTCGGGCAAGGCTTGTTTCCTTGCATTTTGTGAGTTGTTTCATTGTTTGGGTTTGTTGCGGAGCTAGAGCTGATAGAGACTATGCAGTCACTGGGGGAGAGGATGCAGTCCATTATGGAGGGGCTCCGGATTGGTGTTTCTACAGACGATTCCACTGGGATTTCGAGCAGAGGGTCAGCCTTTGCCCGTCGGAGGTTTTTGGTGGAGTTTGTGGTAGTATTTCAGCTGTTTCTATCCAGCTACTGCACTGTAACTTGGAGGCCCAACGTAATTCACTGGGGAGGCAATTTCTGGTGTTTTCGGGGGTTGACCATTCTTGGAATGGTTTTTGGATCTTGTCCGGGTTGTTGCGGAGAGGAGGTTTGCCGATTTTCAGCTCATTCTGGCAAGGGGATCAGCCCCTGGTCTTCAGTCCATTCCAACAGTTGCAGCTACTCAGCAGTTTCCAGCAGCTAGGATGTAGTTCCTAGAGTAGCCATTTCTGGTATTATCTGAGAGTGTTTTCTCACTTGCCTTGTGCAAGATTAGCCTATTTTACTCCATTAAATTTCTCAAATTAATAAAATGGCTCAAAATTTCTTCTATATGTTTTCTGGATGAGTTGTTGTAGTTGTCGTTGTTGCCGTGGTTTCCGCATACTCTTTCTATTGTATGTCTATTATTGTTTTTGAGCATTCTAGTTCTATACCACTTGGTGTGTTATCTTTCACTCTTAGACAGAGTCTGGAAAGGGCCAGGTAGCCTCCAGATCTCGTCCTCTTTAGAGGCGACATATCCGGTAAATGCCCTCCCAGTCTATCTCTAGTTGGAGTTTGCTTCTATTTTAGAAATATACCCAAAATGGAATATTACAAATTTATTATATGCATCATACATTTTATGGACACATTGAAATAAGTGTATGGTTGTAGTTTATATTCAAATCATTGCACATCAACTTCAATTTATTATATGCATCATACATTTTATGGACACATTGAAATCTAAGTTGTTGGAAACGTCAAGGCTGGCCCTCGGAAACTTGCATCCCCGTTTCCGAAACGGAAACCCGTACAATACTTTTCAGAAACGACGTTGATCCGTATCCACCTTGTTTCAGAAATTTTGGATACGTTTTGTTTCTTGGAATTTCCCGTTTCCGTGCCATTTTTAAAAATCAGAAACGTATTGGAAAAAAAATGAAAAGTATTTGCAAAAATCTAAAACGTATTTGAATTTTATGATACATATCCCGATTTTTATTAAACATATTTTTATCCTAGCCATATTTCCGCCGGGAACATTATGTTTAGACTTTAGAAATGTAAGTTAGGGATGCATGTGGTTTTACCGTTTTCGTTTTTATCATCCGCCGCTTGCAAAAAGAGCAATGTAGCCTGTCGCAAAGAGCAAGAGCTTCATTTCAAAGCCCAACTACAATTTAATGTGTGACAGAGCCCGCCACAAGTTAGTTTACTGTTTGAGTCTTGAGAGTGGGGAAGGTAGCAAGAACAATCATAACTTGCAAGCTGCAAGAGAAGCCACAGGCCCGCAAGAGTAGCCGTAAGAGGAAAAGTAGCCTATCAGTTGCAAGTTTGTGTCACACTGTCATGTGAGTAGAGTAACATAAATCTTCTAGGTTATGGGGAATCCTAAGTTGTTTAAATTCCAACAAAATATTCACCCTTCATTAATGAATTTCCATCTATAATTATCTCACTTTCATCAGGAAATTTTGAGGTGGCTTGCTACTTTTGAAGCTGACCTTTAAGCCGAATTTCATTGAGTACTCCAGAATGTTTTCAACTCAAACTAGTAACTCAATTTCAAGAACACTTATGGTGCTTCTATGACTATTTTTAGTTGCATGCTGGCCACACCTTTATGTTTTCATCCTTTATTCCACCATTTAATATATTTTGGGAATACTTATCTGACATTTCTCCGCTCCTTAAGTTTTCAAACATGCATATGCACAGTGCATTCTTCCCAGACATGCCTTCATTCTTGTTGCAACCATTGTCAAATATGTTATGCATATTAACATTTGTTGAAAGTTGAAACTATTTCATGGGCAGTTGAGTTTCTTTTTTCAGTTTATACAAAGATAATCATAGTTCTTTCTTGAGAGAAAAAATTGACACCTAGTCCACTCAGTTCAAGTGCATGTAGCACAAACAGCTGGTTATAGAATTTCCAAGTATTTCAAGTTTCTGGTGTAAATTTTAAAAGTGATGGTTATGTTCGGGAACCTGAACTTAGAATACCTGAGTAAAGTTTAAACAAAGATATCAACCCAAATCTAAAGCCTTAAGACCAACACACAAGTACAGACATGAATGCTATTATGTAGATGCATACCAATTCTTTTAAGAATTTTAATTTCTATCAAATATTTTTCATTCAAACACAACAATTTCAAACTCTAGAGTTATAAATTTTGAGTCATAATTATTTTTCCCAAGGAAAAATCGTAATTTTATTCATGATTCAAAAAATTAAATTTTGTAGATGCTAAAAGCATATGCAGTATTTTTCTCATCCTTAATATCAGGATTTAAACATACTCATTATGGAGAAAAAAAACTATTCTTTTCTACCATTCTTTTTTTCCACTTTACGCCGGCCTCCATTGTTGGGTGTGGGTGTTACAATAACCGTTTGGTTCTTGTATTCATTGGTTAGGGGATCTTTATCAAAATCAAATCCTTCTGACACGTGGGGGTGTTTGGTTCCACTTATCTCTTTTTTAGCGATAGATTTTTCCTGTTGCATCTATGTAACTGTAGCAATTGAAGTGTGCTCAATGTTATGCTCAGTCACATCCGGCTGTGGATTAACTGTGTCATGCTTGATAATGTCATTTGTGTCTTTTTCTGATTCTTCTGCTTCAACGTCCTTTGATGCTACGAATTTCCAACCTTTGGGCTTTTGAGGGTGAATCTTCTTCCTATTGTTCTCCTTTTTAGCTTGTGGCCACATGCTTTGAAGATGTCCCACTTGTAGACATGTACGACATCGAAAATTCATGTTTTCATAATCGAGTATTTGTGACCATTGTTGATTTTTGTAGTTCAGTATAATGTGGTCAGGTAATTCTTGACTGAGGTCAGCTTCAATACATATTCTGGCGATAGTGAAGATGCCTTTGAGGGTTCGTTCTATATCGACCTTAAGAAATGTCCCCATCGAGTTCCCAATAACTTTTAATACTTGGGGATGCCAAAGGTGGAGAGGTAGATTGTGTAATATCATCCAAACTGACATTTTGGATACTACCATAGTGTTGGGGTCGAATTCTGGGAACCAGGGTGTCATAAAGAGTCCAGAATTTCCCCAGAACCAGGGCCCTTCATTTAATACATATTGCTTGTCTTCGACTGAGTCGAATTCGACAATAGAAAAGCCTTTTGAGCAAAAGTAGATATCATAATGAGTAGTCCAATTTGTGAATATCCATTAACGAAATGCCTCTGCTTTGGGCTAGAATCCATTAAATCTGCATATGAGTGCTTTGGTGTAGAAATCTGCATATAGGTTATTCACTTTGTCCTCCTGAATATTTAACGTTGGGGCCTGGGTTTTCAGCTCCATGATGTATGGCCCGGGGAGGGGGGTGTAGATTCAGGTGTTCTTTGTGACATTCATTTTCCTTTAAAAACATTTTTGAAAGATGCAGGTCCATTAGAGTTGGTTCCTGAGGTTCCTCCATTTAGGCTCGAGGTGAGATAGATGGATGCGTTGGTCGGCACATTATACTCCTTTAATGTGTGGTCATACTACATTTGTTTTCTTATATATATCAAGTTTTGAAGATCTATTGGAATGTCGGTTTGCTTTTAGATCTTCTGTTTGAGGGTTTGAATCAACATTCCTTCCGAGATCTGAATTCATATGGAATTCCCGCTGAAGGTTTTCACAAATACCTGGATTTCTGCTTTACTGGAAATCTTTGAGCAGACTTGTGCATCACCATCTTTCTTTGGGGCGGCACTTTCCCGATTGTTGGAGATTTTCAGATCTAGATATGGCCTGTTACATTGTGGTTCTAAGTGTAATGGATCTCGTGATTTCATGATCTTGGGCAGTTCTGTATTATATGCTCCAAGTTCTGATTCTGAGGTCGGAAAATCTGTCTTCTCGTTGCAGATTCAGGGGCTTGCTAATGGAATTTACGGGATCTTGGAAATCGTTGCATAGATTCCCAGATCCAATCATTGGAGGGTTTATTTTCCTTTGCGGTGTAATACTTAAAGGCCCTAATCTGTTTATTAAGTTGCGATCTCCTGGCTTTTTAATCCGATCTCCCAGTTTGCAAACCCTCTAACGTTGAGATCCATCCAAGAGGCTTGATGAGAAAGAATCTGAGATTGTTAAGGGAGAGCCCAAAAGAGAAATGTTGCGGTTCCACTCATGCAGATATTTTCTTAGGCGGCGGAGGGCTGCAACTCCTGGAACTGTCGCTATAAGGGAATGGAGGTGCACTGAAAGACTTCGTCCATGAACGGGAGCGGGAGCATGAACCTGAGGCCGAGGAAGAGCCTGAATTCAATGTCGAAGAAGACATCAACCCTGATGGGATTTCCCACCGCAGCCTGCCAGAACTCGCCATACCTCTACCTTTGGTACATAAATGAAAACCCTCACAAGAGATCAAACCCATACCCGCTCATCCGATACAACTCCCAGGATCATGTTCGACTCATAATTATTAATTAAGAGAGCATTGTGATTTCCAGGCGTTAAGAAAGGGAAGCAAAAACACAGACTCAAATTTCAAATTGTAAACAATGAAAAAACATTGAAAGTTTTAAAATTTACTTCTACTGTCATTTCACTTTTCAGTGATCACTAAACAGCCAAATCTATCTATGTAACATACTGTTAAGTGAGGTCACTGAGCAGTGAACTGTGAGAACTCATATAAATTTATCAAACTACTATCAAAGTTTAAACTTTCAAACTCATATATATATATAATATCTATGTTTGATATACGTCATCATCATGTATGTGACCCATTGATTTTTACTTTTATTTTGCAGATTAATATCATCATTAATTGCATATTCAATTTCATTTATTTGTGAGGTAGAGACATTAGAGAAAGAAATTGAATCTTCCCCTAAAGTTGATCAAAAGACACCACTTTGGAAATATGTAAATATTGTTGGGAAGATCTAAGGAGGTGGATCATTGGCATGGGTTTTCAGTGAATGTAAAATGGATTTTAAGGGATCATACACATGGGTCAAAGCATATTTACTTGGGTCAAAATGAAATGGGATTCGAATATGCAGCGGCCCACCTAAAGAGAATGAGATAGATGGAAGTGGTTTAAGCAAGACAAAACTTGCAAAATATCATAAGAACAAGACAATGCAGATGCTAAATCAAATGAGGAAAATTCTACAAGGTTGGGAGTATCTTCATCAAAGCCTCCACTTCATTCTCATGGAATGGTCGGTTCAAACAAGCGGTCTAATTTGGGACTACTTGAAAAGAGTTTTAATAATGATGCTCAAGATTGCAAATGCAACAATTGGTCAACGCATTTATGCAAATGGCCTTCCTTTTAACCTTATGCGGTCTCCTTACTGGGAAAAGATGATAAAAGCAGTGAATGAAGCTCCAAAAGGGTTCAAGAGCCCTCGATATGTGAAGGTTCGCACTACAATGTTGAGTGCTGAAAAGTTAGATTTGGAGACTAAATTAAGTCCCATTCGTAATTCATGGTGCATTTCAGGGGTGTCCATCATTTCTGATGGATGGAAATATCAAAGGAATAGGCCTTTGATCAATGTAATTGCTCAGAGCCCAAAGGGGGAAACTTTTTTAAAGGTAGTGGATTGCGAGGGGCAGATGAAAGATTCTCAATTCATTGCTGACAGCTTGATTAAAACAGTTGAATTGGTGGGGCCAGAAAATGTTATCTAGGTAATAACTGACAATGCAATGGTGTGTAGAGCAACATGCCTAATTATTGAAGGAAAATATCAACACATCTTTTGGAATCCTTGTGTTGTACATTCATTGAACCTCATGTTGAGCAATATGGGGAAGAAAATCGAGTGGATTCGTGTTATTTTTGAAGAGGAACAAGAAATTCAAGAATTCATCACAAACCGCCACATGTCCCAAGGCATCTACAGAGAATTTGCAAAGTTGGAGCTCCTTAAGATACCTAAACATTAATCAAATAATATTTTTCAATCAAGATTCAAATTATTATTTTTGTTTTTTAATTTATTGAAACATTGGAAATTTGGCACTTGCAGGTTGTTGAGACTCAATTTTCCTCTCACATCATAGTCTTAACAAGGCTTATGCAAGTAAAATATGCATTACAGTCAATGGTATGCAGTTCTCTTTGGAATCAATGGAGGCAATCCTAATCTGATAGTGCACAAACAGTGAAAAAATTGGTTGTTGATGATGAATGGTGGGATAAGGTTGAGTACTTTTTGGCATTTACTAAGCCAATAGTGGATTTTCTCTGTATGTTTGACACAGATATGCCTAATTTGGGAGAGGTGTATGAAGGTATTGATTCAATGATAAAGAAGATAAGGATGGTTATAATTGCCAAGGAGAATGACCCAGATAAATTCGTTGACAGAGAAGTAAAAGATATATTGACTAAAAGGTGGAACAAGATGACCATGCCATTGCACCTTTTGGCCTATGTAGTGAATCCAAAATATAATTATGTTGTAGAGTTGCTAAGTGATCCAGAAATAACTGCACCAAGCAAAGACCCAGAAGTGTCACAAGGATTTAAAAAGGCTTTTAGAAAACTTTTTACAGATCCTAAAATTGGGCATCGGATTTGTTCAGAGTTTGTGCATTTTGTGGGATCAGAGGGTTGGGGCTCTGATATTGATTGTATGCGGGACAAGAGAGAAATGAGTCCAATTGACTGGTGGAACCACTATGGTGGGGAACTTCCACATATACAAAATTTGGCCATCAGGATCTTGTCACAGGTTGCTAGTTCCTCTTCAGAAGAAAGGAAATAGAGTACATATGGCTTCATCCATTCAGTGGAAAAAAACAAATTGGCTTCTACGAAGGCTAGGGAACTAGTGTATGTTCATTCAAACCTTCGCCTTCTGGCACACAAGAGAGACGAATACAAATTTAGGGCTACCAAATTATGGGATGTGGAACCAAAGTTGCCTGACTTGGATATGACATTGAATGCGAGGTCTCATATGAATTTGTTTGATGCGGAGTCACCAATAGGTGGATCTTCAAGTGGACATGGCAGCAATGTTCCCACTTCTGGAGATTATGTGGAAGTTGAATACATATTTGATGATATGTAAATGATATTTATGTTGATGATTAAAATTAGAAACAAAAACTTGATGATATGTTGAACTTGAATCATGATTCATCATTTATGAATTTCCAATTTATAAATTTATGTTGATTCCTGAATTGATGATGATAGATAGATGGATAACTTTATGTTGAATTGATGGTGATAGATAGATGAATAACTTTATGCTGAATTGATGATGATGATAGATGATAACTCATAATTCATATATGATAATTGACGAATAGATGATAGAATCAAGATGATATCATGATGATCATTGATGATAGATGATTAATCATTATGCATTTTTACTATTTAGATATAATCTATATTCTCAAGATTCAAAGATGAATGGCAATATGAAATTATTATTTTGTATATATATATATATATATATGATGTGTCGTTTCATGCCGTATCGTATCCAGATTTTTTGAAAGTTCTCCGTATCCGTTTCAAACCTCGTATCCGTATCCGTTTCAGTGAAACTTAGATTGAAATAAGTGTATAAAACCAAGATGATTTACATATACCAAATTTAAAAGACGCAAGTAAACTTACTCTATGTATCATTATAGTTAAAAGATTAAATGTACTAAGCACACCAGTAACAAGGATTGATGGATAAAGGTTTATTAAAAGCATTCAATCACTTAAAAAACCAATTCAAAAACTGTTTGTGCATTTGCAATTTTTAAGTGGAGTATAATATGGACTCAGGTAAATTATATGAGTATTTTGAAATGGTAGACCAATTCAACAGTAACCATGATTGATCGATAGAGGTTTATTATAAGCATTCAATCACTTAAAAGACCAATTCAAAAAATGTTTGTGCATTTGCAATTTGTAAGTGGAGTATTATATGCAGTAAGGTAAATTTTAGGAGTATTTTGAAATGGTAGACCAAGTCAAAAACTATTTGTGGATTTGCACTTTGTAAGTAGAGTATTATATGGAGTAAGGCAAATTTTATGAGTATTTTGAAATGGTAGATGTTGGAGAGTAAGAAGAAGATGATTTGCATATAGATTGGCATCTAAAACTACAAATGAAAGGAGTCTATATATCATTGCCTTTATAAGTTTAAATAAATTAGGTACAATAATAACAAGAAATACAATCGAGCCTTATTACACCCGCAGAAAGTAACAGGTATATAGCTATCCATATGGCTTTGACTGTCAATTATTTTTGTTTGATTTTTTAAATTTCAAATTCTATCAAATACTTTAACCAAAAAGAGTTAATGTTTCAAATTATCTAATTAATTTTAGAATGATTTTCATTGGCCATTCAATTTAGGGTCATGCTTTTAAGCCAGATTTTGTGTTTATCTAAAGTTTGGAAATAAAACTAAAGCTTTTATTCAAAAAATTTAAAAACCAATATTTTTTACTTGCAAATTTTTCATATTGTATATAAATTTCAATATTCAAAACGTTTCCAAAAGATTAAAAAAAAAATACCAAAGCTGAAGTAGTTTATTGCGTTTGTGTTTATCCCAAAGTTTGTAAAGCCAAAACGTTTATTCAAAGTTTTTAAAAACCAAAGTTTATGGAATTTTCTTTTATCCAAAGTTTTAAAAAAAGCCAAAGAAAAAGTAGTTTATTTAGTTTGTGTTTATCCCAATATCCCAATGCTCTTAAAAAGCAAAGTTGATTAAAAACACACTCAACGATATCCAAAACCATTTGCTTTAAAAACTTTATCCAATTTTTTTTATCCATACCATAGTTTAAACACATGGCACTCTGATACTGCTATTTGGCTTTGATATTGCCATTTTGGATATGAAGTGTATGTTCTGTCAATGATCTATAATGGAATCAGAGTATATGTAATATGTATCACTTGAATAGCATTAGAGTAGAGGAACAATACACATGAAAAATCTGTGAAAATTTGGCAAAAGTGCTATCCATCTTCGCAGCTATTCTATGCATATTTTCTCTCTTTCTTTTGGTTGAACAGAACAACTATCCATCTTAGAAGCACATTCTCTTTCTTTATTTTTATGGGGTTTCGCCACATTATAGAACGTTCTTTTTCTTTACTTTTGATGGGTTTTCGCCACGTTAAATGCACATTTTTTTTCTTTACTTTCGATTGGTTTTTGCTGTTTTCTTGTGTCATTTTCGCGGAATTCTCGTGTTGTTTATTCTTTTCTTTTGATGGGTTTTTGCTGTCTTGTGCCTCCTTTATTTTAGAAGGCTTTCAATGCTCGATAATTGAATATATGCTGCTGAAATGTGGGCCTTGTGCCTGCTGCTCAGGTGTCTTCCAAGGCCTCCATTCGGCCATTTAAGCACCTGCGCAGAATTGAATTCGTTACGGGCAATGCTTATTTACACACAATAACAAATGTTTGATAGTAATTGCAGATTTGCAGCTCAAGTGTCTTCCAAGGCCTGCATTGGGCCATTTAAGCACCTGGGAAAAATTGAATTTGTTACGGGCAATGCCTATTTATACACTATATTTACACACTATAACAAATCTTTGATAGTAATTGCAGATTTGCGGAGGTCTAGTCCAAGGGCTGGTCCAAGGCCTGCATTCGGCCATTTAAGCACCTGGGCAGAATTGAATTTGTTAGGGGCAATGCCTATTTACACACTATAACAAATCTTTGATAGTAATTGCAGATTTGCAGAGGTATAGTCCAAGGGCTGGTCCAATCCTGAGGGTTCTCTATCTTTGCCCCCAATCCTCTCTTATTTCATATAGTGTGAAACCCAACCCAAGGCAAGGTTTCTTGAATTTTTAATTCTCTATAGCTGGTCGTTTTTTTATGTGGTCACTTCCATATGTCATGTCTACATCAAAAAATAGCAAAAATGACAAAAATCAATGTGGCCTCTAACTCATGAAAGAAGAAGATATGAAGTCCTACCCATATTGAAATTTGATAATGGTATACACTTTTTTTTCTCTATGTTTTATGTAAGTAATTATTTTTTGTGGGTAGAAATTGACACAAAATGTTCTTAAAAGTTCATAAATTTATCCTTCTGACAATGAGAGGGGATGGGAGAAAGTCGTAAATGGGATTTTACTCTTAATCAATTTTCTATCTATTTTATTTTTGTTGTTATATTCTCTTCTTGTTTTTGTTACATTCATCTTGACTCATAAAAATTGTTTTCACAAAAATATGCCCTTCTGTTATGTTGTTACATTCATCTTTACTCACAGGGATGACTTTCACAAAGATATGACCTTTTGACAGATGAGAGTCAAAATGGCTATCTAGAAAGGAACGTTAAAGGAAATAACAAACAACAGATACCAGAATGCATTGTAACGTTGATATCTTTCTTCATCTTGACTCGTAGAAATTGTTTCACAAAAATATGCCCTTATGTTTGTTGTTGTTACATTCATCTTCACTCACAGAAACGACTTTCACAGAGATATGCCCTTTTGGCAGATAAGAGTCAAAATGGTTATCGAGAAAGTAACATTAAAGGAAATAACAAACAGCAGATACTAGAATGCATATAAAATTCTAAACAGTTTGCTGTAATGCTGATAGTTTTTTTCATCTTAACTCATAGAAATTGTTTTCAAAAAAGTATGCCCTTATATTTGTTGTTATTAGACTCATCTTCACTCACAGAAATGACTTTCACATAGATATTCTTTCTTGGCAGATGAGAGTCAAAATGGTTATCGAAAAAAGAACATTAAAGGAAATAACAAACAACAAATACCAGAGTGCATATAAAATTATAAATAGTTGGTTGTAATGCTGATAGCTTTGAACATCTCTTTGCAGTGACACTCAGTGTGCAATTTGAATCCATTTTAAGCTGGTTGATTGAGTTTAAGGCCATTTATCAAAAGATTCAAATATTCTCCTTAAAGCAAAGCTAATCGGGAGGTATTCCGTTGCAACGCAGCCTTGTTGCAAGAGGTATTCCGTTGCAAGGCAGCTTTGTTAAAGTATGTTCATGAAGTGGTGAAATTAATTCAATAATCTTTTAATATGATGATAAATTTTACTCTTATCTATAGTAAATTTTATTATTTTGAAATGGTACGCATATTGAAAAAAGAAAAAATAAGATGATTATTAAGATAAAGATAGATCAATTTTAAAAGCAACCGAAATAAACTTTTTATGAATAATAAATTGAAAAAATTATAAAACCAACATTATTTGTGTATACATTTAATTTAGAACAATAAAAAATATGAAGAGAATATTATAAAAAACAATGTATCATGTTTGGTGTTGTGGTAAAATAATAATGTTAGAATTATGATGTCAGACATTGTAGATCTCGGTCCTCTGCCTTAGCAGAGCATGTCGAGAAGACAAATCATCACATGTGTGTTGAGAATGCTGAGGTTATTGCAAGGATTGACCATTTCCACCATCTCAAGTTTAGGGAAGCCTTAGAGATTGAAAAAAGGCCTGTTAACCTTAATAGGGATGATGGGTGGAGTGTTAGTAGATGTTGGATTCCCGCCCTTCACTCTTAAGTGCCCCCCTTTTTCCTCCTGTGTCTTCCTCTCGTTCTTGTTGTCTTCCTTTTTTCTTTTTGTTTTTTTCTTCTTCTTCTTTATTTATTTATTTATTTTACTTTAATTTTATATATATATATATATATATATATATTTATTTATTTTTTTTATTTTTTATAGCTAAGCTTTGAAGTAGAAGTAAATTATTTTAAAAATGTGTTTTTTCATTTTTACTTTTTAGGTATTTATTCATTTATATCATTGTGTTTAATTATTAGAATTGAATTTTAGTTTTATTTTTTATTTTTTTATTTTTTTATTATTATTATTATTATTATTATTTAGTTATTGATTGATTGATTGATTTCTATTTGTTTTATTTTATATATATATATATATATATATATCTTTATATTTTTATTTTAATAGCTAGTAAGTAAATTATATAAATATTTATTTAATATTATTTTTATGTTTTCATTTTTACTATTCTTACTTCGTTATTTATTTATTTATATAATTAGTATTATTGCATCTATTCAGTTATTTATTTAATCTTGTTATTTTCAAAATCAAAATTATATATATATATATATATATATATATATATATATATATATGATTTTATTTTTATTTATTATTTTTATTTTTATTTTTTCATTTTATTTTATTTTTGTTTATTTTTTATTTTATTCATTCATTTATTTATTTTTATATTTTTCCTGGTTTGAGGTTATAATTTATTTATATATATAAAAATAATCGATATTATTTTAACTTTATTGTCAAATTAATTTTAACTAGATTCTTCTATAATAATAAATGAATAAATAAATAAAAATAAAAATAATAATAATAATTATTTTAATTAAATATAATAAAATTTAATTTAATATGATGATTTTAATATAATATTGATGGTTTTTTGAATTTTAATTTATTTGAATTTTAATTTAATTAATTGATTATTTTAGTCAAACTAGTCGTTATGTTGCAACGGCTAGTTGGAGTTTTCCTAGCCTATTTATTTAGGTTTCTTGATCAGATATCTCATCTTGTCCTGATGATGAACCACACTGGTTGGTTCGAAACGCGTCGACAAAAATTTCTTAGAAACAATTCATAATATTAGTATTAAATAATATTTAGAAAATGCATATTTATATATTGTTTTTAAAAGATGAAATCTATACAAAAAGTTTGTGGAGGAAGATATTATTAAAAGTTTAAATGAAAAATATAAATCTGCTTCTGGAAATATACTGTCTAAATTTTACTAGATATAATGTTTCTAGGGATTTTACCATTCACTTTCAGAGAGTAAAGTAAATCATAATAATTTGGAATAGGGTGTTGTGATAATTATAGACGAAGGAAAATTGCTAAACTTTAATATGAGCATTAAAGGTATTTATCAATAAACATTAATATGAATTTTAAAGAAGATAACAAATTGAATATTAAATAAAAATAAAGATAAATATAAGTAGATTGGATTATAACCATGAAAATATAACAATAAAATAAAACAATAATAATTTTTATATTATTTGGATCTTTCACTAAACCTTATTAAAAATTAATTGAAGATTAAGGATTGATAAATTAATTTGAAATTATTAATAATTATTATTATAGTTTATCCTGAGAAATTAAATATGGTAATATGAAATAAAATAAAAATTGGAACTAGAATATTAATATCAGAAGAATTGAAATTAGAAAATAAAAGATAAAAATAAAAAGACTTTGAGAGTAATGAGAAAATAAATAAAAACAATTAGGTCTTAATTACTAGGTCAACTACTAGTAAGATAATTTTATATAAAATAATATTAATATTTGTCAAATTTATATAAATAACAAGCCGAAATAAAAATTATATATATATATATATATATATATAATTGGTACCATTAAACTATTAGTATTAAGGCAAGTAGAATGAATAAAAATGAAAAAGAATTACATAATGATTAGAATAATAAAAAATCAAAATCTAGATATTTGTGTGAAAGATTACATAATGAAGAAAAGAAAAGACAATAAATAGAAAATTTAGGAAAGGATGAACCAGAAAAGGATGGGGAATTTGGTGAGGGAGAGGAGAGGAGGGGAGGGGGGGCATGGGAGGGGAAATTAAGGAAAGGATGAACAAGAAAAGGATGGGGAATTTGGGGGAAGGGAGGGGTAGGGGAATTTGGGGGACATGGTGAATAAAGAAAGGGGGTAGGGGAGAGGAGGGGCTCTAGGGATTGTTAGAACAAATATCATAATTATAAGGATTAGGGGAATTATATTTAGAGGAAATACGATGGATCATAGGTTTTCAAGCAAGGCTCAACTTATATCCATCTCCCTATTAAATTTTTAGGGTGTTTTTTCAATCTATTAAGCTTCCCTAATGAGGCATTTCAAGTTGAAGGGGAATGGTCTAAGATATTATTTTTGTTGAAACAAATTAAGTGTTTGGTATTAAAAATTTGTTTCACAATGACATATTTAGCAATGTGATTATGATATGTGTTAGCCATATTCTCTTTAAGCTGTGATTTGAAGGTCTCCTAGTTTGACCTCTGTAAGACATACCATGGGAGCAAGGTGTTTCATACACACCAAATCCAAGTATAGGGTCAATTTTCTGTATGACCAACCTGAATAGATGACTCACAGTATTATGGAGTTTGAACAAAATTTTGTTGTTCCTTTTGGAAATAATTTTGGAAATATGTTTAGTAACACCTTTGATGTAGGGTAGGGATAATACGGCTAATGAAGTACTAGTAGAGAATTTATGAGGTTTAAGGAGTTTATTAGGGGTAGGGTAAAGAGAAAAATGAAAGACCTTATTGATCAAGGATGAGGAATAATTGTTGGGTTTAAAGGCCTTCATGAGATGGAATTTTTCTTTAGGAAAGGAATGAGAGGAGGGAATTTGAATGGTGCGAGTAATGATAGTTTTGAGAACATCATATTTTTGAGCGGGATGATGGTGGGAGCTTGAATGGAGGTATCTATGAGTGTGAGTCTTCTTTTGATAGACCTAGTGGGTGAGGAAGAAATCATGAAGGAAAAAACAAGGATGTAAAGAAAGGGAAAGGATTGATGAGTTTCAAGTTCCATAGTGATTTGGATGTGAGGGGAAATGTGATTAATCTAGTTCCTTAAAAGCATAAATGTTTAATTTTCTCTTTTCCATGATGGTTTTATGGGATTATATGTAACAAAAATGAATCTTAGCCACTTTATCAGAGTTGTATAATCTAAAATATTTTTTAGTTCCCTTCTTTATATTTATGTCACTTATGTGATAAAAAATGCATATATTATTAGAATTGTATTTAGCATAATTAGGAAGGAAGGAACCATGAATATTAACTAAAATTCAATTTTTCAAGTGAACATGTATGCAGTGTAACCTTTAAAGTATTGTGTTTTGACATAATATTTATTATAAATAAGAGCACTAAGGTGCATTTATCGATGTGAACAAAAAGAAACAAGCATAGTATATGAGACAATAATAAGAGTAAAGTAGCAACCTGTATATATTTATGTATGGAAAAATAATGGCTTAATCGTTAGTGAAAAATAGAACATGGTATTAAAAAATTAAGAGAAAAATATCATTCTTAACATTATATCTCATATATTAGGGGAACCAAACATCTTAATAAAATAGAATATAAATAAAATTTGAAATACAAATGTACATAATAAATATTGTTCTTTTTCTTTCTCCTACCATTCTTCGAAACTAGGTTATAAGCAATAACTCAAAACATCAACAAATTCAAAATTTTATATGTAATAGAAAACAAAACTTATACAACATGATGCCCATTATTTTTTTTCTTTTTTTCCGTTATTGTTGCTAACCTTACTTCAAAAAAATCCCAAATGTAGTGAACATCTATATGGTCATATTGTTCAAGAATTCATAATATTTACTCATGTAGCCATAAACTATAATGCGATGTTTTTTTCTTTGTTCACAAAGCTCCTAACTATTGCATTATGTGAATGAATGGAAATACTCAAAAGTGTTAAAGGATAAATGGATTTTCCCCCAAGAAAACTAATAAAAAGTGATCATGTAGGTTTATAAATGAAATTTGTGAGGGTAAAAGTATATTTGAAGAATCTTAAAATATTCATAAATTTTATAAAAATCTTGTGGAACTAAAATGAAATTTTACAAGTGTTCTATTATACCTATAATAATTGGTGTATTAGGTCAATGAATGTAAATTATTTAGAGTAGTAAATGCTAAATGAATTTTCCCTGAGAGGAAGCTTCGGGAATGATCTTGTGGGTCTACAGAAGAAATATGACAAAAATAGTGTAATTGATAAATCTTGAAACTTTGTAAAAAGATCACCAATATGTAAAACAAATTGTAAAAATTTAAAAACTACAAAGATATTCTAGAGGATATAGAGGTGGAATCCATTACTTCAAAAATATAGTCACATAACAACATAGTCAAAAAAAAATTGGTAGAAGCAATAGGGAAATTTGTGATTTTGTCATAAAAATTAATCCATGAGAATTATCCAAAATTTTGTTGAATGGATACTAAAAGAATAAAACTTCCACTCCATTAAAAAGGTCTACATCAGAATTAGTGGGGCTTCGGGATTTTTTCTAGCGGTACAAACAAGGAATTACAATGATAAATACCTAGTTTTAAACCTTAGCGCATAGAGAACTAACTCGTGCTTGGAATTTTCCAAGCTTAAGAAATCAAAGCTAAAGTTCCACTAAAATCATTCTTGGCCATAATGTAAGACAATATGTCTTCTATATCATTGTTACTATAACTAAGAAGATATTTTTGTTTGAATTGAAATCCTTCTATGTTTATAGAGCACTAAGGTGGTTCTAATATTTTTATTGAAGGAACACGAACAACATGGAAAAACCTACAATTTCAACTATACATAAGTTGAAAGTAAATTATAAGTTTTTTCAAAAAAATGGAAAACACTAAATTCTTTACTCTATTATCTAGTAGTATAATGAAGACAATAGCGACATTCTTTAGGGAAATAAAAGACTAATTATTTAGGAAATGATCATTTGAACTTCACATGTGATGAAAATCCCTTAAAGACTTTAGAGTAAAAACATGTTGTGGATATGTCACAATATCCATTTATGAGTCATGTATTTCCTTTTTTAACATATAAAATACCACTACATAATCCTATATTATAATGCTCATCATAAAGCTAGTTCATGTCTTTCATGTACCACCACAAGTGGTGAATATTTTCTTTAATAAAACAAAAAATAAAAATAATTGATTTTAGTAAAATATTTGATATACAATGCAATGTGAAACCTCAATGTTATAAATCCCTAATATCATAAATATACATATGAAACAAATATAAATTGTAGAATGCAATAGAAGATATTTTTGCGAATAATCTCCTTAGTTTGTACATATATTTGTGAAATTTTATTTCAGTAGGAGAAGTATATATACATAAAAATTAGATTTTTTCCATGTATATGTGATTTCCAAACAATAATATAGTTTATAATCCTTATGTAAATGGGTCGGAAATATAAGCCTGATTAGTTTTTTCCTATGAATTAGATCCAAAATCCACACATAATTTTCAAAATGAAGTATCAAAAATATAATTAAGTAAATCGATACATGTTAAGAGTGATCTGTATTTATGCAGGAACGTAAAAATACAAATATAAACATAAATACAAATATGCAAAAAAAAAAACTTCATTTCATTAATAACAAAGAACTGAAAATTTCTTACATAAAAAATGGAAATTAACTAACTCTGGCGATGGTAGTTTATATCAGAGAAGAGATGTGACAATCACATTCCTCTGAACTATATTACAATGAGGCTAAAGGGAATTTTTATTATGAACAACAAATGGAAATGATAAAAAACCTTAACCATAACCCTACGATATGGAATGACAAGAGTTTGTGGACCCCGTTGGGGCTAGTTGGGCAACGGACTTCCTCGGGTAGTAACTTGGTCATATGATCTTCGTTCAATGTGTATTATGCTTTGTTAGAAAGATATATCTGAGTATTACAGTATTTTCAGCCAGCATCCCTACTGTGGATCTTAAAAAATATGTCATTTAGGGGGTAAAAACAGCTTTGGAAGTTCAAGACCCGAAAAACTACTAAAAATAGTAAATTGTGCTATAATAAAGGAAATTGATGAAACCAGCTAGAGGTCGAGGTGGAATAGGGAGGTGGCCACAAATATCCACCTATATCATTCTTCTCTGCTTAGGAAGAAATGGTCCCCATTGAGTTCAAAGCCTCAATGATGTGAGGAAATTTTTGTTGAACCTCGTCCCGAGTGATCCACTTACCTCGCTAAAGGAGTTGGCCTCCTTTGAAAACTCGATATAGTGGAATGCTCTATTGGTGATTGTTCTTGATCTATGTTTCCATGATCTTATCAATCGTGGCATGTTCCATATAGCTTCGGCTGAGATCTGTTGGTGTTAGTTCCTCAACAATGTCTGATGTTTCCAACAATGGGGGAAAGTATGCCCGTAACTGGTCCACACTGAATATTGGGCAGAGGCCAAGGAACGATGAAATTTTGAACTCGAAATAATTATCTCCTACATCCTTATTGATGATGTAAGGCCCATATCAGAGTGGGTGAAGCTTTCGGTGGGCCCCTACGAGGTAATCCTTTTACAAATGTAACCAAACATTATCACCCACGTGGAACTTGTGTGACACCTGATTTTGATCATGTTGTTGTTTGTATTTAGCATTTAATCTCTCTAATATGCCATGGAATTGCTAGCAAATATGATAAAAGTGTTCAATGAAGATGGTAGCTATGTCAGATTCGGACTAGACTCAAGTCGAATTTTCCTAAGTAGCTGTAAGGGGTATGGAAACATTAGTGGGAAAAAGTGGCTGGAATCCCAACCCCATCTGAAAGGGGTTGTGACCATTTGAGTTGTGGAGAGATTTTTTATAGCTATGTTGGATATAGGCGAGGCTTGCATCCCATGTATATGAATGCTTTGAGTTTTACACACCCAGGATGTGCACGATCATCCCGTTGAAGACCTCGATTTTTCCATCAGTTTGGGGGTGGAGCGTTGTGGATTTAGTGAGTTTGGTATCCAACAACGACAAGAGGCCTGATCAGAATGTACTTAGGAATTTCATTTCCCTATCTGAGATAATGGACTATGGGATCCCAAAGTGTACCCATACTCATTCAGGGAAGATTTTTTTAGTGGCTTCTGATGTGATACTCTTCTTGCAGGGCACCATAATGGAAATCTTAGAAAATGTGTCGATGATCATGAAAACACTATCATTGCATAATTGGTAGAAGGAAGCCTCGACATGTATGTAAGTTTTCACCATGTACAGAAATTATTTGCAAGAAAATTCTTAAGAACAAAAACTAAGCAATGGCGAGACCATAAAACATAAAACAGATATACACAGAGACTTTCCCCTGGATCCCAAAACATGACTACCAACTTTATTTTTCATTATATTCCTTTTAGTGTTACAACACATATATATACATGTCGAAGCATTCATAAAACCCAATCCATTAACCTTGGATTAGAACATAATAATAGTTCCCTTGACCGGATCTATAAAATACCATGAGAAGAAAATCATCATGCCCAAAACCATGTGCAAACCCATGCACAAAAACATAGGCAAGTCTGCCCACCTAATATAGGGTCCAAAACAATTTCCCAGGGCACTGCCCTGGACCCCATGCAAAGGGGCTACCGTCCCCCTTTCATGAATGGCTGCCATGTATTCTACCTCTATATTTGAAAGAGCCACTACAGACTATATTTTACTCATCCAACTTACTGCACCTCCAAATAGGATAAACACATACCCACTTGTAGATCTTCTTTGATCCAGATCTTCAACCCAGTCTGCAGCAACAAAGCCATAAATGTCCAAAACTATGTCCAATCCTAGTCTTCCTTTCTAGCACAAACCATAATCACTAGTGCCACGCAAATATTTGAAAACTCGCTTTACTACTGTCCAATGCTCCTTCCCTGGTTTTGAGATAAACCTGCTCAATACTCCCACTTCATGTGCAATGTTTGGTCTAGTATAGACCATTGCATACATCATGTTACCCACTGCACTTGCATATGGAACACGGGAAATATCCTCCTCTTTTTATTGTGTCTTGGGAAACTGTTCAGTAGATAGCTTTACACCTACATGAATATGAACCTTCACCAGTTTACTATCCTCCATATTGAACCTCTGCAATATTGTCTCGACATACTACCTCTGGTTTAACCAAAGCTTCCTCTTTTCCCGATATCTCTTAATTTCCATGCCCAAAATATATTTTACAGCACCAAGATCCTTCATGTCGAATTTGGACAAAAATTGGGTCTTCAAATCCTAGATAATTTCTTTTTCATTTCCAACAAGCAACATATCATCCACATAGAAGACCAAATAAATAACACAATCTCCAATTAATTTAAAATACACACAGTGATCCTCTTTGCTTCTGGTGAATCCAAGTCCCCATATAGAGGTATCAAATTTCTGATACCACATCCTTTGTGACTATTTTAACCCACACTAGTACATTTGGCGGAAATTCCGACACTTGGTTCTGACACTTTTGACTAAATGTCGGAAATTTCCCCAAATTTTTTCAACTTTTTCAAATCCCGCCCGAAACTGTCGCTATACCGACGTTTAGAGAAAAGTGTCACAATATCGACACTTAGACAAAGTGTCGCCATTGCGACGTTTGGAGGAAGACGTCGCAATTGCAACACTATGCCCCAAAGTGTCGCTACTGCGACAACTGCCTCCAAACGTCGCAATTGCGACACTTTGTCTATGTGTCGCAATTGCGACGTTTGGAGGCAGTCGTCGCAATAGCGACGCTTTGGGGGTGTTGTAATAATGACACTTATATGCTATTACTCTTTGTTAATTTGTCTTGTAACAATACTCTGATTTGATTGGTTCACTATGTAATTCAATGGTTAAATGTTAACTATATGTTATGAAATATAAGTGAATGGTGCACACCACCCATAAGAAATAAATCTTAACACAAATAAAGAAACAACATAAATGAAATGAATTAAGATATATCTATTCTACTTCTCTAATGGGTTGTCGATCTATTCTTTTGTACAACCAAGGAGGTTCTTTCTTAATGCATGTGAGGGGCGCTCGACCGGGCGCGTTCAGGTCGGGCCATTTCGTTCGAGGGCGCTCATATCAGTTTTGCTAAGTTGTGACCACCCGGGTCCCTTATGCACGTTCAAGCGGCCCGTTTGTCATTTGATACCTTGTGGCATCATTCGATCAGGCGCGATGTGTCGTGTCGTGCGAGGTCGCCCGACCGAGCGCATTCGGTTCGGGCCGTTTTGCTCGAGGGTGCCGGTATCAGTTTTGCTAAGTTGTGACCACACAGGTGCCTTGTGCATGTTCGGGTGGCCTGTTTTCTATTTTCTCCCTTGTGGGATATTCATTCGGTCAGGTGCATTGTATCGCGCCATGTGAGGTCGCCCGACGCCTCTGGATAGCGTCGCAATACCCACGCTTTATGAAAGTGTCGGAATTGCGACTCTGAGGCTAACCACGCTTTGACCAGCCTCAAATTGTCACTCTTGTGACGACGAGGTGTCGGAATAATGACACTTTGGCCATCGGAAATTGGGCCAAATTTACTAGTGGCACGGCCAAGGGCGCCTGGGTCAGGTCGTTTCGTGTGAGGGAACCTGTGTCACATTCGCTAACTTGTGACTGCCCGAGTGCCAGCTTGTGCACGTTCGATTGGCTCGTTTACTGTTTCCTACCTTGTGCCTCCGTGCATCCGGGCACGTCGTGTCGCGCCGTGTGACGCTGCATGACCAAGGGCACCCGGGTCTGGCCATTTTGTGCAAGGGCGCCTGTGTCACATTTGCTAACTTGTGACTGCCCGTGTGCTAGCTTGTGCATGTTCGAGCGACCCATTTTCTGTTTGCTACCTTGTGCCTCTATGCGGCCAGGCACGCCATGTCGCACCGTGTGACGCCGCACGACCAAGGGTGCCTTGGTCGGTCCATTTCATGTGAGAGCACCCGTGTCAAATTTGCTAACTTGTGACTGCCTGGGTGCCAGCTTGTGCACATTCAGGTGGCCCTTTTATCGTTTGCTACCTTGTGCCTCCATGTGGCCGGGGGCGCCGTGTCGCGCCGTGTGACACCGCATGACCAAGGGCGCCCAGGTCTGGCCGTTTCGTGCGAGGGCACCCATGTCACATTTGCTAACTTTGTGACCACCCAAGTGCCTTGTGCACGTTCGGGCAGCCCGTTTTCCATTTTCTACCTTATTCCTCCGGGCGGCTAGGCGTGCCATGTCGCGCCTTGTGATGCCGCATGACCAAGGGCGCCTGTGTCGCGTCGTTACATGCAAGGGTGCCCATGTTAGATTTGCTAACTTGTGACTGCCTGAGTATCTTAATTTGCATGTTCGGGTGGCCCGTTTCCCGTTTTCTACCTTGTTCCTCTGGGCGGTCGGGCGCGCCATTTCGCGGTGTGTGACGCCTCATGACCAAGGGCGCCTGGGTCAGGCCGTTACATGTGAGGGCGCCCGTGTTAGATTTTCTAACTTGTGACTATATGAGTGTCTTAATTTGCACATTCAGGTGGCCCATTTGTCGTTTACTACCTTGTTCCTCCGGGCGGCCAGGTGCGTCGTGTCGCGGTGTGTGACGACTCACGACCAAGGGCGCCTGGGTCGAGCCGTTTTGTGTGAGGGCACCCATGTCACATTTTCTAACTTGTGATCGCCTGAGTGCCATCTTGTCCATGTTCGGGTGGCCCGTTTACCATTTGCTACCTTGTGTCTCCATGCGGCCGGGTGCGTCGTGTCACACTGTGTGACGCCACATGACCAAGGGCGCCCTGGTCTAGCCGTTTCGTGCGAGGGCACCCATGTCACATTTGCTAACTTGTGACCACCCGGGTGCCAACTTGTGCATGTTCAGGTGGCCTGTTTACCATTTGCTACCTTGTGACTCCGTGCGGCCGAGCGCTCCATGTCGCGTCGTGTGTCGCCACATGACCAAGCGTGCCTGGGTCCGGCCGTTTCGTGCGAGGGCGCCCATGTCACATTTGCTAACTTGTGACTGCCTAGGTGCCATCTTGTGCACGTTTGGGTGGCCCATTTTCCATTTTCTACCTTGTGCCTCCGTGCGGCCGGGTGCGCCGTGTCGCGCCGTGTGAAGTCACATGACCAAGCGCGCCCAGGTCTAGCCGTTTCGTGCGAGGGCGCCCGTGTCACATTTGCTAACTTGTGACCACCCAGGTGCCTTGTGCACATTCGGGCGGCCCGTTTCCATTTTCTACCTTGTTCCTCTGGGCAGCCGGGCGCACCGTGTCACGCCTTGTGATGCCTCACGACCAAGGGCGCTCGGGTCAGGCCGTTATGTGCGAGGGTGCCCGTGTCAGATTTGCTAACTTGTGAGTGCCTGAGTGTCTTAATTTGCACATTCGAGTGGCCCATTTTCCGTTTTCTACCTTGTTCCTCCGAGTGGCCGGGCGCACTGTGTCGCGGCGTGTGATGCCTTATGACCAAGGGCACCTGGGTCGGGTTGTTACGTGCAAGGGCGCCCGTGTCAAATTTGCTAACTTGTGACTTCCTGAGTGTCTTAATTTGCACATTCAGGTGGCCCATTTTCCATTTTCTACCTTGTTCCTCCGAGCGGCCGGGCACACCGTGTTGCGGCGTGTGATGCCTCACGACCAAGGGCGCCTGGGTTGGGCTGTTTCGTACGATGGTGCTCATGTCAGATTTGCTAACTTGTGACCACCTGGGTGCTAGCTTGTGCACATTCGAGCGGCCCATTTTCCATTTGCTACCTTGTGCCTTCGTGCAGCCGGGCGCGCCATGTGACGCTGCACGACCAAGGGTGCCTGGGTCGGGCCATTTCATGCGAGGGCACCCGTGTCACATTTTCTAACTTGTGCCCACCCAGGTGCTAGCTTGTGCACGTTCGGGCGGCCCGTTTACCGTTTGCTACCTTGTGCCTCCGTGCAGCCGGGTGTGCCGTGTCACGTCGTGTGACGCCGCACGACCAAGGGCGCCTTGGTCTGGCCGTTTCATGTGAGGACGCCCGTGTCACATTTGCTAACTTGTGACCGCCCGGGTGCTAGCTTGTGCACGTTATTAGTGATGATAATATTTATATATATTTAAAATTGTATTATCACATTATCATTTACATTATATATATATAATATATATATATATCCATCCGAAAAAACAATTGAAAATGGTATAATAGCCATTATCATTTTATTCTCACTTTGCTTGTTTTTGTACTTTCTTTTAGTTAGCAAATTTGGTTTGATTTTTTTTTTTTAAATTTAAAGGGTATACCTTATGCTTGGTCACTCACCTAATTCATCTAATTCCATTTAAATTTATGCTTATTTTATTTGATTCTTGAATCAAGGCTTTGCAAAATCCATGTCACTTATGGTTTTAGATATATCTAATTACATTTAAATTCATGTCTATTTTATTTGATTCTTTGATCAAGGCCTTTGCAAAATCCATGTCACTCATGGTTTATTTTTTATTTTCTTTTGCTTGAACTAAGTCTTATTTTCATGTGGATTGTGTAATTTCACTTTTATTTCATATTATAGAATGTGTTTGTTTATAAGATTATATGATACATGTGAGATAAAGGTTTATTATTTATCATATATAAATAAATTTTATCAATATTGTACATTTACACTTTTATGAGGTGATGCTATAAGTAAATTCATAAATATCTCTTTTTAATCCTCATTTTACTCCATGAATATGTTTGGAAATCAAATTTCAATAGATTAATTTTCTCCTAACCTATGTATCATCAATATTGTACATTTACATTCTTATGAGGTGATTTTATAGGTAAATCCATGAATATCTCCTTTTAATCTTCATTTTACTCCATGAATATGTTTGGAAATGAAATTTCAATAGATTAATTTTCTTGCTATTATATGTTTTACGAAGATATGGTAAGAAATTCTCTCTTGTTCTTCTTATAAATAATTATATATAATATTTTTTTTTTCAAAATAGATTAAAAAAACTATATGAGAAAATTTATTAATTCATCAATATGTGTGTGTGTGTGTGTGTGTTGTGAGGAATAATTTCATAGTTCAACTTAATGGTTCATTATATAATCATGTCATCACCAATGATATATCTTAAAAAGCAACTGAAAAGCCATGTGTACAAAATCGATGTAAATTGGTGTATGCTACTTCAACAAAATTATAAGATAAACTATAATACACATCATATATGCACCATAACAATTGCCATACAAATAATTTGTTTTAGGATACATGTGGCATTCTAGGGGTACATTCCATATGATGTGTATATAAATCTATTAGGTGTTGGTAAGTTGTCAGTATCTAAGAAATGATAAGGAATATCCATACATCATGATCTTGTAATGTGATTATAAATTGTGTCTATAATTTCCATAAAATGTAGAAATGATTTGTTTAAAAAAAATCAACACAATCAACCCTAAACAATGCTCATGATGTGGAATGTCATTGGCGAAACCAAAATTATGGTCACATGTCCCATTTTTATGGTAATGGTGATCATATATATGTTGTAGCGACACTTGATGAGTAATTAAATAAATCTCAAAGTGTGACTCATTGTGCCATATTTTTTTAAAGCATGATTTGTTTTCCTAGTTTTTACTAATTTGTTAACATATTTTATTCATTTGGAAAGCTAATTAATGATGCTTTAAGTAATTAGGACCTAATGAGAGATCATCTTCACATCTTCACTTAAATATATTTGGTAATTGTAGTCACTATATGAACCGCACATGCATGCTACTTAAGAAAAACTGAAATATAAACTATAATACACATCTTATATCTGCCATAACAATTGTCATACAACTTATTTACTTCTAGATACATATGAAATACTTCAGTTAAATGCCATATTATGTGTATACCAGTATAGTAGGTGTTGGTAAGTTATGAGGATCTAAGAAATGATAAGGTATCCACACATTAGTGCCCTGGTGAAATTTTTGCATAATTTTCTATTTGTTGTAATTTTTTCGCCTGGATTTGTTATAGATTTCAAATAATACAATTATCTACCAATTTTTCTTTATATAGAATAAGTACAATAAGTAGTCACCTAAACGTGAGCCATGTGAAAATATTGGTAACATGAGTAACTTGGTAAAGCTGTAAATGAAAAGTGAATAACCTCCACCTCACCAACAGGTGGCAAGTAATTTCTAGCTCATTAATGGGCCTTATTTTCCCACTCCTAAAGGAAACATCCTATCTTTTATGGAAATATACTAATATCAAAGGAATGTACCATATATCTAGTGGATGTCACACCAAACCAATCTATATATAAACCCACGTGCCCTTTTTACAAAAATTCTTACAGAATCGATTTCATTATCTCTGCAACGGCGCTGAGAGTTCGACCTAATCAATTTCATTATCTTTGCAACAATGGTGCTGAGAGTTCGACTGTTTGTTCAACCGGTCATTTGTTCGTTGGTTCAAGGGTTTAGAAGGTTCGGGGTTTTAGCAGGGGACCCATTGGTTCGACCACCAAAATGGTAAGCATACACTAATCCTTTAGCTGTAATGTCCTGAATGTTATAAAAATTTGCAATTTCTTCTTAATATGGATGGACGATTTCAATACCCGGGCTTTATATTGAAACCAAATGGTTACAAAATCTGTGATTGGGTTTGGCTCATTTATAATTATTACCGATTTACAGTAGAGCACAAAAACACTAAATATGGCCCAAGCAGATCCTTTACAACAGGCAATGGAATTGCAGCTGCTTCATCAATAACCAATAGCTCCACTTGAGAAAGCTTTTCATAATCTTGGGGCTAGATATATTGCAGAGCAAACAATTGTAATTATCATTCATGCTCCAATATATTAATATAATTTTTACATTGAATTGAAGAAAGGGAAACAAGCAAATGCCAGCCATCATACAATGCTTTGACATAAGAGTTTTGAGTGACATACTTGAAAAAAGAACTCATACACTGATATTTATAATCATTTGAGTTATTCAAGTTAAACACAACGTCAAGAATCAAGATTCAATACCCTCTATTATCTTCATCACCCAATACAAGATTTAAGTTTTTCCCAAAGAAACGCTTATTAATTGGCAGCCATTATTTCTCCCTACTTTAAAAACACTACATTTAAATGAAAACAAGCATTGCATAAATTTTTCAACTACAAAAATCTATTAGTGTTCAAGTGTACATGTGTGCATCACTTGTGTAAGGTATTCCTTTTCCACTTTCACATTATCCAAGAATGTGTGTAGTATAGTTCATATTTTTTATGATTTAGATTATCTTGAAAAAGGAAAGGTAAATTATTTCCCATGGAAAAAGAAGGTTTTCCCTTTTTACTACTGGAAATGGTACAAAAAAGTTCCATTTCTACCCGAAAATCCTATGAAACAGGAACCAAATAAAGGCCATGTCCTCAATGGACATCATTTGGTTTTGAAAATGGCCATTGCACCGTGTTGTTTCTTATATTACATCACGATAGTTTCTTAGGTCATTTCTTGTTTCTTGAGATGAAAAACAACCAAAGAAATCGTGAATATCATTTCAAGAAATAAATGACCAGACTCTTAAAAATAGTGTTCTCATTGCTCAAGGTGTGCTTTGGTAGCAAGAATCTAAAGAGGCGTGGAATAGGCAGTGTATATCTTTAGCCACCAGACTATTTTTTCCAATAGTAAAGCTTCCTTATGCCTTTCCATCATCTTACACAGAGGTGGTCTTGTGCTCCATAATGAGAGCCTATTAATTTGAATTATGTTGGATTATATACACATTTCAATCTGATACTTCAGCCATCCACATTCAACAGCTAACTCAACATTAAGTGGCCTACAGGTAGATAACCTCAATTATGATCAACAGAAAGTTTAGTGACATCAACAAGTGTCACAGCTGTTATTGTTGAGCTTATCTATAGTACAACTACTTAGTAAATCCCTATGAAAACGACCATCATGGTAATAACATACAATATTTTAACATAAAATGTATTAAATGTTATGACAGTACTCATGCAATAATTACTTCATAGATTTTATATACGAGAACAGCATGGAACCTTCTGCTCCTTATCATGTACTGTCATCTTGTACTTCAGAACTTATGCCTTACATTTTGGTCTTCATCATCCTTGTCTCTCATTTTGTCTCTCACAACAAGTACCTATATGCAATCATGTCACTCCTTGGTCCATCACATTGTCCCACATAAAATGAGCTTTCCCATTCCCATCATGCACTGGTCCATATAACTTGCCTTGTCAACCCATGTGTTGATTCATTTCACCCACTTAAATTATCAAGATAACATGCATGCCAACTTGTTTTACCCACTTAACTTATCAAGCTAACCCATGTGTCTTCTCAACACACATTGCACCAAACTATGTCATGTCATCTTATGTTATGCTAAATCCTTGGTCACATGCTTACCTCTGACACCATTTACCATCATCATGCCATGTTAAGTCACTATCCAAAAATCCACTTAAACTTTCTTGCACCAGAATTTAGCCTTCCAATCATGCATAACATGCTTGATACATTTTGGTGTGAATCCCCTTGGCACTTTTGCATGCCCAAGGAAATCTAGCCCACCCACTATATATCCAACGCACCTCTGGTTCATGCATAACACATTGCATTCATGCAAATAGCTAGTTTTTGAAATCGTGCAAGAGCAGACACCTAGACCATAACCTTCAAGGTCTGACACATCCTATTGAGATGAAAAAAATGGAAAGTCTACCCATGACATGGGCAACATGTCAAATTTGAAAAGGATTTTGTCAAAATGCTTGTGTTGTGAAAATGGAGAGTATATTTTATGAATTTCAAAGTTTCAATTAATTTAAATTGGTTGGATGTGATAGGATAGAATCACTACAAGGAAAATAACCTCTAGCGGATGTTTTTGAGGAACCCCTTATAAAAATACCCCATACATCTGTTTCTAGTGTAGGTTACTAGAGGAGGTTGGCATGTGGATGGTTTTGCGGATAACTACACATCTGTGGTTGTATCTTGTGTTCATTTCCATTGTTTGTATGGTACTGATGAAACTAGTAGAAAGTCTACTTTCAAGGTCAGATCATTGCTATAGCAGAATGTGATTATGTTGTTTCTTTTCTAGTGTTTTGTTTCAATTTTTTTTTGTGATTTATACACAAGAGACTCAATAATACTGAAATTATGAAGCTAATTTGTTTCGATAATTAATATACCTTTTGAGATTTTAAAATTTCACTAAAAATAACCCAGTTTAGTCTCATTGTCAACTTGTCTCTTGTTTGGGTGCCTTAATGTGCAATGACATGTTTCCAAGACTGAATTCAATGCAAGGCATATTTGAAACTCTAACTCTGTCTTTCGGTGTCTTATTAGAAATTATTTCAGTTTTCATTTTGTGTTTTCAATTTAGATATTGTTTTCAAGTTTTTACATTTATAATTTTATTGCAATGTGGCAGACTGATCAGGGCAGTACATGAACAACCCCGAGATGGGATGATCGCAGAAAGAGGCCAGCAGAAGAACATGTAAAGTGCC
The DNA here is from genome assembly GCA_034641835.2 of Pinus albicaulis. NCBI lineage: Eukaryota > Viridiplantae > Streptophyta > Pinopsida > Pinales > Pinaceae > Pinus > Pinus albicaulis. The sequence goes on along the minus strand of CM076583.1, from coordinate 196,554,597 downwards.
AACATTGTTCTATCTTCAGGTATTTTAGTTATTTACATAATTGAAATAATATTGATTTTTTCCAAATATGCAGACACCTAGCCATGGTACGCCTGATGATTCCCTTTATGAGGAAGAGCTTTCTTCATCCCTATCTCCATTTCTCTTGCTGTGAAAAAAGGCGTGAAAAGCAAGGTCGAAATTTGATACTTTGATAGACGCGCCTCAAACACCTAAAACAGAAGAGAGGATAAAACAACTTATGACCCAGCTAGAAACATATCAGGTAATAATAAAAAGTCAAAAGGATATTTTTTTTGTTCTGCATGAGATGAACTGTGATAGTTTGATTTTTTATTTTTACATTGACTAAAGTAACAAAAAGTTCTTTTGTATGTAGCATTATCTGACACTTGATGAACCCGGTGTTGGTGGTAGTGGGGCACAAGGGCAAGAGATTACCCCGCAACCCTCTTGTACACCTTCTACTCCTTTAGGTGCCAACCAAGAAACACACCCTGCCCAAGCAGACACCCAGCCAACCGCTGAACATGTTGGTAGTGATGAGGCTGATATGGCCAACTACATTATTGTGTTTCCTGGAGCTACACGTGTTAGCTCCATGGGGACCATTAATGGCACGTTGTTGGTGAACGATGAAGGTGGCCCTATAAAGCACATACAAATCCCAGGTAAGTTTTAATATTTTAACTATTTCATGTACTCTATCTAAAACATATTTTATCATGAATTTTATTTTTAAATTAATGATAATATTTTTTTTTTGTGTAGGAAACAATGAGTTCTACATGTTTTTGGAGAGCCATGCATTGGTAATTTTTTTCCCAACCATACGCACAAGGTGGAATTCCCAGAATTCCAACCTGAAAAAAGAACTTCTAGATTATCTAGAAGCCCTTTTTGGGGTCGGCGCATTTGATTGAACAGTGGTGGCTCGATTAGCCAGCAAATATTTGAAATATACCAAGGACACCTATAGGACACAATCACAATTTAACCCTAGATACGAGCATCCTCTCACAGTTCCAGAGAATGAGTGGAGAGCACTCATTCATGACGGAAAAGAGAAAAGGGCAAAGAAAGAAGGAAAAATGCCAACTCGACCCGCAAGGTAAATTACAACTTTAATTCAATAGCTTTAATTTTCTTTATGTCTAAAATAAAAGTGTGCTACATCATATCTGACTTCAATATTTTGATGATAGGTTTCCTGACACCTCGAAGGCAACCAAAGCTAGGATTGAAAAAAAGGGCCATCACAAGCTAGGCTAGGGCGGCTACTTGAAATTAGCCGCGAGAATTGTAAGTAGCTAAACATCTTATAATTAATTATATCACCTTCCAACGTTTTTGTAATCCTATCAAATAACATTAAAAATACACAATAATATGTAATGTAGGGTGATGACTTCGGAAGATAAAAATATCGCTTTCCATTTCGGCTATCAAGCCGTAGTTGAACATCGCAGAAGCTTAGGGCAGGTCCCAAGATCCAGAATGCCTGATAAGGTAAAACATTAACCTTTCAATATGTTTATTTTCATCCATAAATTTAATGTCTAAAAAATTTGTTTAAATTAGGGGAGCAGCACTGCCGACGAGGCTAATAACCCAGTTGTAGAGCCAGATGTAGATGTTCCTCACGTGCAACCTCATCATTGTAGTGGGGACCAGGCCGACAATGCTACTATCAGTGAGGGCCGTGACGGTAATTAATTTCCACTTATAATTTTTTCTAATTATACCTTGATGGTTTTCCTTATAATGTTTTTTATTTAAATGATAGAGAATGTTTCCCTTGAGGATCTTACCACTAGAGAGGAAGACAGGGCAACAGTCCCAACGGCGACAACTGGTGCACTAGGTAAATAATCTCATTGCAATTTTTTTTATTAATATTACCGAACTAGTTAAATGATATTTAAAAACCGACAATTAAAATTTAATATTATCTGTTTTTGTAGGCGATGCCCCATCACTGGATGAGACCAGACATCGTGACTACGCAACTAGGTCAACGGTGTGGATCAAAAGGCACGAAATAGGAGCAGAGCAGGATGATATTGATGATGTAATTAGGAGCTTTAAAAATAGGAAGAAGAAAAAGAAAATTTGATAATGTAAAATATTGTATTATTATAAGACAAACGTTACCATACTTGGAACGTTTTTTGCGTTATATAAAAAACTCATTTATCATACTATTTTTATGTCAAGCACTAATTTCAATGTTTCCTTGCGTACTTTTTGTTGAATTGTTTTTTTATTAGTTATTGAATATTTTTTTTTATGCTCATGAAAGTAAAAAATGAAATATAGATTGGGTATTGGGGAATCGAGAGTGATGTGAGGGGGGGAGGGGCCATAAGAGCTTCCACCTTCACGTGGTTGGCCCTGTTTAGTAGAGAATAATTTATTGGAGCGATTTAATCTTGGAGCAAACCTCCCTCGATCCAGCGTAGCAACAAAAAATTCACTGTTGACTTAGTTGCTACTCTTTCAGATCATGGGAGGCTTGTTCCAAGTTCATGCGACTCCAATAAATTGTTCTTGAAACAAAGAGGAGCTTATTCAGGTATGTTTTGACATTTTCAACATATGTTCTAACATTATCATAATAATGCATCTTAGAGTAAAAAATACTACATCAATTACTTGTATTTATTGTATAGATAATGATGGATTTTGATTGACTCGGCAGTGCAGGTACAAATCCTCTTGCATCATGAGCAATAAAACTTGTCAACCAGGGTCATGTCCAGGATATTTTTGCTTGTGCGCTTGACCAGGTTCGTAATGTCACATTTTGTAAGTTCCTTTACAGTTCATAATTCAATATTAAGCTTGTTCATGATTATTATCTAGGTTTTTTGTATGTGTTTTTTCATCTATTCGATTGTAAGCAACTCTGCATGTTTCCTGTTGTTCACTATGATTTCTCCCATTACCACTCCCAGGATGAATCCGACTTTATTGTTACATAGGTTACTTTATTGTTACTATGATTTCTCCATTTACGATTTCATAGGTTACATCATGTAAAGTTGTCAATCTCGTGTTGGTGATGAGCTTTAGTTCTCCAGATTTGGGGCTTTTCTGATATTTTCTCCCTCATGTCATTCCTGCATCACCTCGTTGTTTGAGCATGCCAATTGTATACCACTTGTACCAATTGGCACATGTCAATATCTGAGTGGTGCCACATTTCACCTATTTTCGGCCCACTTGACCACCTGAAAAACTCAAATCCACACACCATGTGTCTTTATCATGGAGTGCCACATGTCCTAGATATTTTAGATGCTAACATCATGCTTCTAATGTGTTATGTCAACCAATCACAGTTGTCCATGTGGCCTTGTGCCATGTCACCAGTCTGGAAGAGAGATTTGAGCCTTTTCTTTTCATGATTTTTCTATTATAATTTTTTTCTTCTGGACGAGAAATTCCTTTTGCAATAGATGGGGATTTTCACATTTCCCTGGAGTCATCTCCTAGGACACCCTTCAAGCAATCATCCAAGAGGCAATCTGCAACTCTCTGTTGTTGCTCTCTTTCCCTTGAATAATGTGCTTCTAGAAGACTAATTAGGGCACTCTTATATCCCTTATCCCATTGCTTCATCATTGTATCAACTTCTCCCACAGGCTGATTCTATTTTTTGTCCACTTAAAGGAAGAAAAAACTACCCTAGGGTGAGGTTGCTCCTCAACTATCCCTACCGCACTTATGGACCAACCAACAATATGAACGTTTCCCTTACTTATGGAGACACCCCCTATGCTACTGCACATTCAATTCCAGGAGCTACTTGCTAAGGAACACTCCTACACTATGCCTAACGACCCTCCAAACAATCCCTCTAACTATTGTTGTATCAACCTCCCTTTTTGGTCTTTTAGACAAAGGTGACCCTCACACCATCAAGCACATAATGCTATCACAAGACTCAAACCCAATCCTACATCTGTTCTCCACAAACTTCTCTTCCAATTCCTTAAAATGTGATTTGTATTTTTTGAAGAAATCAGCCCTGGTTAGGGAACCTATCCCTACTCAAATCCACCCTTCCTCCCACCTGTAATCCTTCTTCTTTATGTTTTCTTGTTGGAGACTGTTGTGGCCTTATTGTGGCTTGTAAGTACCTCTAATGGCCTTGCTATAGGACAGTAGCGCATTTATATTTGTAAATGAAAATGAGCAGACATAAAAATGGACCTAATTTTCCCCAAGGAATAAGGTTTAGACTTGGACTTCTCCTCCTAGCCATGATAGTCCATGGTGAGTAGAATGGAATGGTTAGAGATGCTTTTATGTTGCGCAACAATTCGAGACCTTGCCTAGTCTTGAAATTTCAATGACAATGGGGCTATGGCAACCTCCTACTCTGCCTCTTGGGCCTTGGTACTGATGCATACAGTAAAATTGATCATATAAACTAACCAAGCCCTCTACAACCATATTTACAATCTCTTTTGTTCTTGGGAAAAATATACCTCTGGAAAAAACTAAATTATTTATAAGGCTACTTTCTAGTCCTAGAAACATTGTATCATTGAATATGAATGTACTGTCTACCACCTTATCCAATCGCTGGAGTTTCAAAACTCAATCTATGAATTTTGTAATTAAAAATGGGCTTGGCAGAGTAACCAAGGAAGGAGAGATGATCTCAAGCTAATCAACTGGAATTGTATTCCATAAAGGGCCTACACAAATTATTTACCATACAAAAAGTAAAATTAGAATGGGTTGTGGTTCATAGGGCCTATTGGAGGTCATTCCTGTAGGTTATAAGACTAAAAGGCTAATAGGGACTTCCTTCACAATTCTTCCGTTTACAACTATTTTATATTTATGAATATATACAAGGGTTGATGTTGAACTGGGTTGTAACTTGTGAACCAATGAGAAGAGCCCACCAAATCTAAACTTTCAAGTAAGGAGAGAACTCTGTAATAGGTGAGAAACAAGTTTGTAGAATGTCCTCTAAGATAGTGTGTGGGAGCAACTGAGGGTGATACAAAACAAATGATGGAGGAGGTTTACAGGAATCCTTTAAAATTGTTGACCAAACCTTGGATTGCAATCGTAGAACATAATGATGTTGTTGGAAAAAAGTGAAATAATGCTTTTAAGCTTTAGGATCAACCTGTACTTGATGTTATCTTTCTAATAGAAAAATAACAAAAAGTTGCATCAAGAATAGAACATCTGCAAAAATTTACAGAGAGTTTTTTGCTTAGTGATTCCTATGTGTTTTAAATTTGTTGCTTAGTTTTCTACCCAAAAATTTGTTGGTTGTTGTTGAAATGTTTCCAAAATTTGTAAAACATTTCAAGATGGAACAGAAATCTTGTGCATTTCAAGAAACTGATAAAACATTTTAGAAAGCCAGAATGTCACCAAAACACTTTTTCAACATTTCAAAGCAGTGACACACCGGAATCTGTTTCTGATTTGGCAAAAAACATTTCATGGGTCCTCCTGGAATGTTTTTAGTTACTTAGCTTGGATGCCATCAACAAAGACAAATTGTGCTATAACCAGAAAAAGATGTATGAATTGAGCATGACTCCATATTCTAGGCATAGTTGGGACTAATAATTGGATTGATATATGAAGTTTGTTGGTTTGGGGTATCCTTAATTGAAAGCATCACAAAGTCTTGTTGGCTATATAATTTTGTTGACTATTATTGGCATAGTTTTTTCAATCACAACGAACATTTATCTCTGTCATCAGTTTTTATAGCAAGTCAATCATATGATTATTCTCAAATAAGAAAAACATTCTAATCCAATACCTTAGTTACCTTTTCTTCATTAGACTGCCATTTCTTCTATTACTCACTCTCATCTACTTGTATAACAAACAATGTTTGTTGGCTTGGAATTCAAACCAGCGTCCACATAAGTGATCAGGAGATCAAGTCTCTTGAAGAAAAATGCTCAAAAATGAAGTTGCTCAGAATTGCTCCAAAACAGATCGACTGGAAAGAGCTCGGCGATATGATCCCAACGCCGCGAACGGAACAAAATTCCGACGCCGTATGCAGAAGATATTCAGCTTCAAAGATTTGTCAATTTCAATTAAAAAAGGCCAAATTGACTTTATGAAAAAAAATTTATTAAAAAAAAAGAATATTCCACAGAATATTCTGGGAATATTCTGTGGAATATTTCGTAGAATATTCTGGGGAATATTCTGGTGGCATCCAATCATCGGGCGCCACGTGGCCAACCCGAAGGCCGCCACGTGGCCCCAAGGTGGAACGGAATGGGCATGTTAAAAATTTGTATGGAGTCAGCCGGAATTGAACGCGGGTCGGCGGGTTAATAGCGGAACGCCTTTACCGCTGGAACACATGGCCTGTTTGTTAAACGGTTGGGCGGAAAACGTTTTTTGTTGCGTAGTGGTGGGGCGTGGTCCTATGGACCCGCGCCCGGAGCGGAACTGTTTAATAAAATGGTTATGCAAGTTGTTTAAAGGTGCGTATAAAACTCAAGTCATCCACCTTTTTCGACGAGCTTGGTCCCATGGGACTTATCCACTAGCCCCCCACGGTTGGCGGTAATTTCGGCAGTCGCTCCAAATTTGGCGCCATTCCCTATTTTGGCGGTGCTATCTGGAGTTGCTTCAGATTTAACTGTAGTTTGTTTAGGCCAACTGGCAGATGGAGTAAATGTGGCATAACTTTGACTAGGAGAGGTCTTTTGAGACGAATTCTTTTTTGATTTTTGGGGGAGTCATCATTCTGGAGCTGTTGGAAGTGTTTTCAGAGCCACCAGGGCATTCTATCTGCAAATTTTACAGCGTTTTTTATCGTGGAGCCATCAGGGCCTAAGGGAAAGAGAGCTGCATTGGACTACCTTCATCCAATGGAGGTGATTTTGTAGTCATTTTAGACTGATTTGGGTCTTCTGAATCTATTTTTTCAGTCTATTTTGTCATTTGAGGCTTTTATACAGATGTAATCTCATTTTAAGCATTTAATCAAAGGAGGACTGAGCCTAATTAGAGGCTTTTGGACCCAGCGGAGGTAGCCCAAGAGAGGGGTGAACCGCTTAAACAATTATCTGTTGTCACTCTGTATATTTTGGCTGTTTATTTTCAGATTCTGATAGTTTAAACAGTAAATTTTCATAAGCATGATTTTCCCAAACAAGTTTATACAGTAAACAAAACTTGTTATTTTATCATCAAACCTCTACACTTCAATTGCAGAACCTATATTCTTGCTTATTCACACATAAAAACAGATCAATGAATACTTTGAACTTAAAAACAAATACTTTCATTGATCAAGATCATTAGTGATTACATTTTATTTCTTTAGGCAGAGTCTGTAGAAGGGTCAGGTAGCCTCCGGATTCCTCCTTTCTAGTAAAGGTGAAATATCCGGTGAATGCCCTCTACAGTCAATCTCTGTATGAGAAATTCTTTGTTCTCACGATTTCAGATCAATAAGCATCCAATAAATGTGTTGAAGTCTACCACTGGTATTTCAATCCCCTGTTACAGAAACTATCTTACCTGAGATGACTAGTACTCCCCAAGTCATTTATATACTAACCAAAGGCTAAATGACAGAGAAGTATAGAACTTCTTAATGGAGGTGACCGGTCTCTCATTGCCAGAAATATATTCCACCTCAGGGTTTTAGGCTTGGGCCAAGGGCCACATTTGCATAAACTATAAGAGCTTCTATCTCATCCAATATTGCATGTTAATGACCAATGTGTCATCCAACTGAACTCAAAGTTTCTATTTTTATTGTTGCAATTCAATTGTCCCGCTCCACTTTGAGTAGATGGTATCTGATCTCATCACCTATGACTTGGAAGGTTCACAGAAAAACCTATGATGGTGCTCCATTAACATCTATGGAAGTGAATGCTAGATTTCAAAAACTATAAGAGCGTCTATCTCATCCAATATAGCATGTTTATCACCAATGTGCCATCCCACTGAACTAAAAGCTACTAGTTTCATTGTTTCAATTCAATTGTCCCACTCCACTTTGAGCAGATGGTGTCTGATCTCACCACCTATGACTCAGAAGGTTCACTACAAATCATATGATTGTACTCCATTAATATATATGGAATTGAATGCTTTCTAATGCAAAGGCACTGTAGGGATCATCCAATCAAGAGGGTGGGCAGTGTGAGTAGAGTGTTCAGATAAAATTAGGAATCACTTAGTTTTTTGCAGAAATGACCAAGTTGTTCATATGAGACTATATGAGTGAGTGCTTGGTCATTTCTCATATAGTTAGTGCTTAGTTTTCTCTAAGCACTATTAGAGATTTTATCATTTCTGCACTAGTCTCATCATTTCTGTTATATGATCGACAGCCTTGGCTGGTGATCGGATGCAAGGTTTTGAGGCCTATTTGGCATAAGACTGTTGCTATTTTAGGACAGAAAATGGAAACCATTTTCATTAGTTAGTATATCCGCTTCTCCAATGTGATACTCATCAAATTAAGAAACAGTGATGCCAAACTATATGGCCACCAACACCCAAATCACCTTTTCTTTGCCATCCCACATCTTGCTCCTTCACTTCACAATAATAATAATAATAATAATAAATTAATGATGCAGAACTTTCAATATTTAACACTTCCACTGTGCCACTCTACAAAAACTACTCTTCTCTTTTTACACCTAAGTTTTCATGCTCGGATGTATTTATTTACAATTAAAATGGACCCAAATTCACACAACAAACCTTCTATACATTAATCCTTGCCTTTTCTCGAACCCACTGGAGCTTCAATCGATTAGTTCACTGATTGCTGAGGTGAGACTTAGCATACCCAGAAACAATTTATAAATTTCATTCGGAGTGATCCCATTACAATTGAAATTTCTTTGTTTTCATTAACCCAACACCATCTTGGGATTTTTTTTCCAACGTCATTCGACCATGTATTGATAAGCATTTAAGCTCATAAGCTATAGGATAAACAACCTATTGTGTTGACACATTGCCACGAGCATGTTTATAAATATTAAGAATGGTGTTGACCTAACAAAGAATCTCTCAGGAATCAATTACGTCTAAAACTAAGAATGTAAAGGCCAGCTTTATTACAAGCGTTTCCTTTGAGTTGAGTCCCTTGCATGACATCCTTCCCTTCGTTGCGAAGAATACAACAACCTAATTTCGAGATATGAATGCCTTTGATTTTTTTTGGTAATGAAGTTCCATAAAATGCATCTCATCCCGTCTTCAAAGTTAAGGAGATCTTAACTGTTGTCTGCAAACTGTTCCGGTTCTGTCCCCTTAGATTAATTGTTAATAATTGTTGTGCTTTCTTTGTTTTTTATTTTTCCGTTCATAAATAGAATGAAATTCCTCCATTTGACTCAAAATTCGCTCATCATCATCACCCCAAAAATATTTTTCACTTGAGGAGATAAGGCCTTCCAGATGTGCAAACACCGATTCAAAAAAAGCTTCAATTATTGTTTCCCCAAAACCCACAAATTATCTCATAGTAATGTTATCTCGTCAATAGTAAGAGAATGATCCCTTAATGTAGAATATGCTAGATCCTCAAATTAAATTGAAGTAACTGAGCTAAGGACTTCCAAAGGATTATCTGACCAAACAAAAATCTGAAGCAAGGCCTATCTTTCGTATTGTTGCAAGTCCTTCTTGATGCTGCTCCTTTTTAAACATACAACTTTGGTTGAGTTTGGTTCTTGCTGAACATGCCTTTTTTAGGTTACACTGCCTGTAAAGGCTAATATGTTAAATTTGGGGTTTTTCCAGTGTAATATGGGCATTACATAAATGTGTGTGAGTTTTCTATACCTCTCAAAAATGAATTCTTTAATGTCCCAAATCTGAAAATGAATGTCCTTCCATGTCTTAGGACTAATACATGGACATGTCTCTTTGCTTGATATGGCAACCTTCAATCTCAAAATGAATCATCTCATTTTTATTTGTGGGTATGGACTGTCATATGGACAGGGGTTTTATTCTGTCATATTTTTATAGTGTTCTTTAATATTTATGCCCATGTCATGTTCCTGCAATGCGAAATGCTTATTTTTCATTCTTATTTTCTTTTAGTTATTATAAGTTGTATTTTCTCTGGTCTGATACACGTTTCCAATTCTTGCAGAAAAGGCACTGTTTGGAGAAAAGGAGTGGTATTTCTTCACTCCCAGGGACAGGAAGTATCCAAATGTTTCTCACCCCAACAGGGCTGCTAGCTTAGGATACTAGAAAGCCACGGGTGCAGATAAACCCATCACTGCTAAGGGCAGCAACAGGCATGTTGGAATCAAGAAGGATTTGGTTTTCTATGTCGGAAAAGCACCTAAAGGAAACAAGACTAATTGGATTATGCACAAATACTGCCTTGCTGATGTCAATAGATCTACAAAGAAGAAGGGCAGCTTAAGGGTAAGCAATTGTTCCTGTGTATTGTCTTCTGTGCATATTCTTGTGTGTCAATAGACAGTGTAGGTGTTGTTTGGTTTAAAACACCTATTAGTATGGACGCCATTGTGGCCTAGTCGTGATAGGGCCCAAGTCAGCTAGACTCGTCACTCTAGGGAATAAATCTATCTGGGAAAAATGGGTTTATCATTTAAGTTATAAAATCCAGGGTTTTCTCACGATCATATCATGATGAATTGATGCTACAGTGATATCATAATGAGTCTGTGGATAAATTTTGACTGTGGATATCATAAGGAGACTCTGCCCGCAAAATTTATAAAAAAGGCTCAAGCAGAGCTCTTCAACTAGAGGGGCTAAAGGATGAGATAGCTTGGATTGCAGATACCATTTTCATTGTTGAAATCCACTACTAATAGAACTTGAAGATTAGATGATTGGTTCATGGGCAGCATAGTTACTCCGGCATGGCTTAAGTAAGGTTAAATTCCTTTTCTGTTTTCTCAAAGTTTCCTCTACTACGGAAAATGTAATTATATTAATTTTTTTCCATCGATATACGGATTGGATCTAATTAGATGTAAGCCCTTGCTACAATGGTTATTCGAATGGATTAGAATGTGCATTGTTATTTTTTTCTTTTGAAATACATGCATTACCACTACGTGAGATCTTTGCATTAATTTTGAAATGTTGAGATCTTTGCAGTGATGTTGCCTCTGCTTGGTGGTGTCTCTGAGATTGAGTTGATCCAAAGGCAATGGATGTGCATCAACGGTTGATTGCTCGTTGCTAGTACTGTAATTCAAATCCTTTAGCATGAAAACAGGTGCCGCAGCAATTATATCTAGAATTGATCATTTTTTTCTCACCTTCACTTTAGGCTTGGAAAAATTTGTTCTGGATTTTTTAGCATTTGACTCACCTGATAGATAGTGATCTGTGTGGGCATTTAAGGCTATATTGGATGTAGATGAGAAATATCTACAAACAGGACAAACCTTTGGTATCATGGCCTCTGGAAGAGATCCTGGATTCCCAAATTCTTCATTCTTCCCAGGATCTGCCTTGTAGGCTCCTGCCTCTTCTACACTGCTTGAATTGGAGCACCTCCATTATGATATCAAATCATCCGCTACTATGAAATGACACAGGTCGCAGATGCTTTGATATACTTGCCTTTTGGGCACTTCACCACGAACCAAGTTTTAAAATGTCACAACCCACTTGATATTTATCCCTAGCAAAAGTGTCACATGTGAAGATCAGGCTTTTGATGAAGTGAATAACTTGGCAAAGAGAATTTTTGATTACTTATGTATTCGGCCCAACAATATAGATTATGATGCACTATCATTTTTAACCATGTGCTGAAGAACCATACAAAAAATTATGTTTTAGTGAAATTTGAGTTCACAAGAATCGATGCCAGTCAAAATCTAGACCTTGCTCCCAGCTTACTGGTAAAAGGCGGTACTCATATTTCATGCAAGTAATGGAATGCCTTTTTCATTGTTTTATCTCGTCTTATTTGAACTTCCAAGTATAGCATCAATGATTGTCTTATGCTTTAGAAAAATGGTATTATGCTTTAGAGAAGTGTATCTACTTCTTATTATACTTCTTAACTTCCAAGTCTAGCATCAATGATTATTTTATGCTTCACATATAATCTACTTTTCATTATACTCCTTGAAAAAAAAATTATTAGTTGAATGAGACAAACTTAAAAGGAGTAAGCTAATATATTAGCAAAAGGATTTCTGTCACAAATCTAATATTCTTATAGGAACTCAATCGAAATTTCAGGCATTACCTGAGTAATCTTCAGTGTCCACAAATTTTGGCATCCAGAGAGAAGTTTGTTACAAAATTAGGCAGCTCCTACTTGAAAACATGTTGATGTTGATGCGTAGCAATCTCCTTCATTTATAGCCATGTTGAGTCTTAACATATATTAGTAAGGAGTATTATAGTATTTCACACCTGTAATACTCACAAAGGGAATTCAGACAAACCATCATCTCTCTAAAACAGTGACTAAGATTTTCACAGTTTGTTTCTTCAGATTTATTGATGCCACAATACCATGTCTCTTTCAAATTACTTTAAATTCACTGAATGCTTTCAAGCGATTATCATTATGAATTAGTCAAAATAGGTTTCAGCATACGACAAGGATTTATATGCACTGGATTTGGATAGTTTAACTACCACTTCGTACATTTCCAGGAGTTTATATGCCAAGAACTACTGCACTTTTAATCAGGCTGGATGAAAATTTTGTTTCATATTTTGACATTATTAATGCCAACCCTGACTTGCGACTCTTCGAAATTAAGATTCAAACAGTTGAGTAATGTGGTTATTAAGGGACAAGAGTTAGATTATACTTGTATCAAGGTAGGCTTGATCCAAATGAACTCCACCTGCAGATTACATATGTCTATCAACACTTGTATCCTTCAATAGTGTAGTTTGCAATACCATCTCATTCAGTATTTTGGTGTTCAAGAGTCAAGATCAATAAAAATGCATGAATCTTTCTCGAACTGCTTGAAATCATCAACTCTAAATCTTTGAACACCATGCAAACAAAATTGAGCACCTGGTCACTGGATTAAAATTTCTCGCATGGCTACATTGTGTATAAGCTTATCTTACCCCAAACATATCCCACAATCCCCCATAAATAGAAAATAATGGAAATGGCTTTCATCCCTCTTGATGCAGGGGCATTAGGAACTAGCCGGCAATGTAGGAAATTTGTCCACATGTTGTGGCTAGGAGCACTGAAATCATTCGAAATTGTAACATCAAGGTGTCAATACCTTAGTTGTCTATTGCTTTTAGAACAGTTAGAGTTAGTAGAAGCCGAATGGGTTCGGATTCAATCCATCTGTCCTATTTCAGTCATTTTAATAAATTGTAATTATGCCTTTGATTAGACTAGAAACGGTCCTCAGAGAGGAACCGAAGAGGCATCTGACATGCATATAATGTAGCCCCGGATACTTTGAAAGGGGGGATTTCCACAGTAAATATTGTGTGTATTAAACAACGCTCTCTGTTGAATAAAATTTGGTATTTGTTGATCATTAGTGTGGGATGGTGTGTATAACTGTCTTGATGCGTAATTGCTTAAATTCCAAGATGTTAGAACCTCCAGTTCTGAGTTAATTTCGATGAAATAAATTGTTGTGTTAAACATCCACAAACCTCTGTCTATATTGAATCTTGATTCCCCTTTAAATTTCGAGAGATGTTCTGTCGTTATAACCCTATAAGAGGCCATGAATAGACGTATTGAGCTTCGTTTCACACTTAGAAATGTGGTTGCTGCAGAACTGTGGACTTTCGTTTGTAATGAAAAAAAAACCCGCTCATAAGAGAATGGACTGTCTTATTGTTATTTGAAGACCCTGCCCCGAGGTTAGAACCCTAAATTGTGAGTCGGAAAGAATACAAGGAGTAGTCTCAACCCCGGTGAAACTCTGGTCAATCATTGTTCTAAAACCATGAGTAGTTTCGTGAAACCAATTCCACTACCATCACACAGCTTTTGGCTAGAGCAAAAACCGCTCAAGAAAAACGCGATTCAATGAAATGAAGCCACATCATCGGTCTTAAACCACCCTCATCGCGTTAGTTGGAGGTGTTAAAGGCAGGTTGCAGAAATAACGTGATGTCAATGGAGGATGTCTGATCTGAGGGTAGGCAGATCGAATGATGATCGCATCTGAATCTGCGCCAAAGATAAGTCAAGGTATGGGTGTTAAATTTAATTGAAATTTAATTGAAATCCATCGATTGTATATGTGGTCCCGGGGCCTAAAGTACATTAGAGTGTTTCATTGGTAATATAGTCGGGTTATTCACATAAGCCCAGAAGTGTTTAACCTTAGTGATAAGGTTAAGTGCGAGGATAATTGGTTGGGTGTCGACATTTAATATATTTTAATTCCTGAAGTTAGTGCCTAAACTCTACATTGGAGATATTGTGAAGTATAAGGTCATTTACATATACTTGAATCTCCAAATTCTTTAGCAAACGAAAGGGTAATATGAAATGCATGTGTTTATGAGTTATGCGCGTGGGAATAGAGAATGAAAATGGAAGTGTATATATATATCTGTGTTGGACTTTAAATCAAAGTTGATCTAATGCATTTATTTGTCAAATTCTCTAGAATTGATAAGAAATTTTGTAAAATAAATTGAGAATATTTATTCTGTTGAGCTAGTCCATTTAGAGGCTAGCTCTCCTCAGGGCCCGGTTTTCAATTTTGTTGCTCTCACCTCTTATTTGACAATTTCTAAGCTAACTTTATGGAACTGTTCTAGTTACCATAAACATATCTTGGTTCATTGGGGATCTTGGTTATAACGAATTTGATGTCTTTGCAGCCTTCAACTTTCTTAGAGCACATGGACTTGTGGTAAGTGTGTTTGTCATTTTCTAAGTTGTTTTTTTAAAGGGGAAAAAACAAATAATATATCATCTAAAACTAGAATAAATGTGTAAAAGAAGCCCAACTTTATAGAGAGATTGAAAAGCAGTGAGAGTAACATCTATCTTGCATCTCACTTTTTATCTAGAAAAAAGATTCTTTGAATCAATTGATTTAGTCAAGCTATGGATAGGAGTGCCATTTTAGTCTATGTTTATTTGCAAATATATATGGTGTTTTCTACAGTCATCTTTTTCTCTATGGCTCCTTTTTTCGTTTTGTTTTTGTAACTTGTTTCAATATTCTAAACTGAGAAATCAATGCAGTTGGTTATAATCTTACTGGTTAAATGAACTTTTAAAGCATTATATTGGCAGAAGTTTCTTTATATGAACAAGTCTGAATGTTTTTTTTGTCTCTCCTGTTGAACATATAGGTGAATAATTTAACGTGATTTGTGAGGTTATATTACTTACTTTTCCGAGGTTTTTGACTGGTCCTTCGTCTGTTATCCATTACATAGGATCTTGTATTTTTTTTAGCTTCATAGAATTGGATTTTATCTTAGCCATTAATTTAGTCGGCCAAATCGTGGTTAAGTGGTAAGAACTTGTACTAGGTTGGATCTCTATACATTTGACATTGCCATAACATAATTTTGACATTGAGGAATGTTAAGACCCCTCCACTTTCAAGTTTCACTATGCCTCTTTTCATGAATTTGTAAGACCCACAAATGCAAATTCTTTTTCCAGCTTAAAAACTTGTAAAATACCTTGAACAAACATTGTTTTAAGAGTCTTTCCCCCTCATAGGCTATTAGTTTCTCATTGAGATTGAATAAGAAAATCTATGATAAACATCTCATACCTTCAAGCTGATTACTTAAATTCTTGTAGATTCCTCTTCAATATTGTGATCATGGAACGACGATAAACTAAACTTTGCTCCTCAGCCATCTTTGCTTTAGCTGTGTTGTCATACTTTATGAGATATTGAAAGTCTTCATTACTCTATTTTCCTTCTAGTTTGAACTGAGATGATATCCTTCATACTCTCATCTAGTACTTAATATGGTATTCTTGGTCTTCAAGCTCCATACCTGCATATTCCAAACGCCATCCTAGAACTCCATTTGCTTTTTCCAAGTTTTCTTCATACTTGGGTCAATGTTCTTCTCCCTTATGGTTTTTCAAAGGTCCTTCAAGCTAAGACATAGGTTTTAGATGGATCAAGAATTCTATTTCTTGTCATATGACAGAATACTAGCTACTCTTGCATGTATTATTACTCTTACTATATGGAAGACTGGAGAGTCACAAGTACAAAAAGGTGTGTACATCAATCAAGGCCCTTTTGTAATTTTTGTATTAACTGAAATATATATGTGTGTGGTGGGGGAAAGGGGATTGAAGTAGAAATATGTTTATATCTGGATTTCCCTTTCCATATGTTCACACAGTGACAAAATTATGGTATATTCTTTCTTGTGAAGAGTTTTTTACTTGTACATATTTCAGGGATTGAATTTTTCAAGACACAAGCTAGAAAAATAGAGGAGGAGGCTGATAGCCACAGGCCAAGTGGATTTGAAATAGTATTCCCTGCAATGCTAAAAGAAGCTAAAGCCTTAGGTCTGGATCTGCCTTATGAATTTCCTTTCATCAAGCAAATCATTGAAAAGTGGGAGGCTAAGCTTCAAAAGTTAGAATCTGATCACCATTCTCCTCTGTCATTGATAAATTTTCCATCTCTCAAAGTGATAACTGACTAACTTTACCTTTCACCTTGGTGGTGTTTGGATCAGGCTTCCTCCTGATCTTCTCTATGCCTTACCAACAACATTACTCTATTCTTTGGAAGGCCTGCAAGAAATAGTAGACTGGGAGAAAATGATGAAACTTTAATCCAAGGATGGATCATTCCTCAGCTCGCCGACATCTACAACAGTTGTTTTCATGTGTACAGGGAACAAAAAATGCTTGGATTTATTGAATTTTGTCTTAAATAAATTCGGAAACCATGGTATGGCAAATTACAATATGATTTCAAGAAGGCCCTTTTCTTTTTATAAACTCTGTGAAAAATGTTAAATTTTAAATTGAAGATTGAGAATGAAGAATTTAGGGTCTCTAACTTCATAAATAAGCATGTAACCTGGAATTTAGGGTCTGTCTAATGCATTTCTCCATTATTTTGGCTTGTAACAATGCCTCCACTATGGTGAGTGAGGGGGTTGGGAAGCCCAAGTCACATGTACCCAAAGATTTAGAGTTTTTTGTTTCATTTCCATCCCCTATTTGAATAAAGCCTGTTGGGATTTCATCTCCTCGTGCATATTTTCAATGATTAAAATTTTTCATATTGTATTGTGGTGTAGCCCTTGAGTGAGTTTTGGATTTGTAAGTTTTCTTGGTGTTTCATTTATAAAAACAATTGTTTCAAATTAAGATTTATGGATTCCACTTCAATATTTGGATATTACTTGTTATTTCATATTTAAGGCATTCCATTCTCACTAGCAGATTTTTGATGTGTGCTACCTAGTATGAGAAATCCGTTGGAGGTGAGAAGGCATATTGTCTACCAGTAGATTGACCGTGGAGTTTCCATCTCCTTGATTCTCGTTGTTACCACTATCTATCATGTTGTTAATTTTAGGGCATTTGTTGCAAATAGACAATTTTAGATTTTTATTTTTATTTTTATCACAGTAATTTCCTTCCACCATTATCAGTAGTATAAGGAAATAATTCCATGCAATAAAGTCCATGCTAAGACATATTACAGTACTCCAATACTTTTTTTATTATGTATTCCAATACACTATAGACCCTCAATTTAGGTGACTTGAATTGGGTAAGAATGCATAAGACTTTAGTTACAGCATCCTCCTAGTAAAGTAGGACAGTCATATAAAAAGCCCACAATTTGTAAAAAGCCCACAATTTTGTAAAAAGCCCACATTCTGTAAAAAGCTCACAATTTGTAAAAATCCCACTTTTATTTTCTTTTTTCTTATATATTGAGTTCCCATTGAGTTCAACAAGTCTTTGGTTTTCTACACCATTGAGAGAGATAATTGTGAAATATAATTATTATTTTCTTTATATGATAATTTGCATCAATGGAAGAAAACATTAGAGGTGGAAAAAAAAATCAAAATGGTGAAAGGGGTGATGGTAGAGTTTATTGCCCTTGCAAAAAATGTTGTATGAGAAATAATGTTAGAGTTTTAATTGCAACAACAACAATGCATCGTAGGAAATATGGGAACATTGATGGTGGATTGAATGACTATCGTCCCGTGGTAATTAATCATCTATCTTCATTATCTATCTTCATTTTGATTATATCGTAAAAATTTATATTATTTTAATATTTTTTATATGCGCACTAATGTTTAATTATTAATGTTTGTAGTTTTCATAAAGGCACAGTTTCCCCCCAACTTTTTGCAGATGATCAACCAACTTCCATAGCTAAATAGTAGTAGATTAGATGATGTTGCACCAGTACAAGAGAATATTGCAGCAAATATTAGTATTGGAAATGATGTTGTACAAGGTGAAGAACATGAAGCAAATGATGAAGGTAATTTTAATGATCCCATGGAGGTAGATCATGATGACAGTAATGAGACAGTTCACATTAATGATGGGACAAATAAAATGCTCCAAGACTTGTATAGTGAGTCAGATGATGATGGTGGAGATAGCAGTGACGATATTTATGATGTACCTCTGATTAAAAGGTCAAGTGAACAACTTTTTGAACACTCAAATGCAACTCTTCTCTCTGCTACATTGTTGCTGGTGAACTTAAAGGTTATGAATAATTTGTCGAACAAATGTATGACACAACTCCTAAGTTATACAATATGTATATATGATCACATATATGTAAATGTTGATTATTTTCCCTTTTTTTAGTTGTAATAAATGTGTAAAATAATAATTCAATACTTATATATATATATATATATATATATAATTAATAATCTTTACATTAACTAGTTTTTGTTTATGTTGTAGATTTTTGTTGTGTAACCAGCTCCAAAAATAGAAGAAAAGAGATATGAACGCCTTATAAATAAGCCAATTCGAGGGGGCAACCTCCAATACATTACATAAATGATCAATTCTTGGATGATACAATTTACAAAACCTCCTTTCTATATATAGGAGTCCATGGGGCCATAATGTAATCCTAGTGGGCCACAATGTAATCCTAGCCGACCTAACAATAATAAATTAAGGGCACAATAATAACAATATGGGGGTTACAGGGGTAGAATAATAACAATAAGGGGGGCTACACTAACATAATAAGGGGCTATACTATTTAATATAGGGACTTAACATGCCCCTCTCCTTCAAACAAGTGTTGTCCTCAACGCTTGATTATTTCTTGATGCTTCTGTATAAAATTCTCATCCTCCCATGTGAAATATTTTACAGGAAAGTTCTTCCACTTGCTGAGATACTCCGAAATTGATCGTACTTGTCGAGTTCTTGTTTCTATGACTGATTCATAACTTCTTTCGATGTGATGTTGATATTCCTGTTGTTTCATTAGATTCTGCACCAAAGTTGGGTTATCCTTTGAGAGTTGGAGGAACTGTTCGTTGATGCTCGATGTGATCTTCCATTAATTTATCATCCATATTTGCTATTATTTGATCCTTCAAACCATCCAACTTAGCTCCATTTCTTCTTTTAAACCATCTATTTCATCTTCAATTGCTCTTCGTAAGATTGAAACTTGTTGCACTTGGTACCGTAATTTTGATATCTCATACTGCAACTCTTCCTCTTCATGCGTCATGGTATAGCTTTTTGAGGGATTAATGGGTATGGAATTATTTTTTGGAGGCATTATAGAACCCAATACTGATAAAAATTCTAAAATATTCCCTTGGAATCAATTCAAATTGATTCTTCAAACAAGACTTATGCAATTCGGAAAAATACACAACTTTTTCTTGCTTTTGAAGTGCTCGATATTGAAATTGGATTATATCTGCGATTGTAGATCTTCAATATATAAAATTCACCACTAAAGTATCCCTCTGAATTATCTTTTGAATGCCACAGGTCTGACCTGATTTGGATTATCCAGGACAAATTTGTGTCCAATCTCCCACAATGACCTAATTATGGACTGGTTCAGTAGAGCGAACTTGTACGACTTGCCACGTGTCACTGTTTCGTCCTTTCTCTCTGAAATTGATATCCAAGAAACTACAGTCTGTTTAATTTCAACAAATTTTTACGGCACTCCAATCCGATGCCCAGAGACAGAGTTATTGAACTTTTCCCACGATCACCTCTTTGAGATGAAATTAAGGAGCTTGAAAAAGCACTACCTTCCACAGATCATATCTCCAAAAATATTGTGAACCAAGCTCTGAAATTTTTTGAAAAATTTCCTCAGGATTTCAGCTTCGTACCATATGAATTTTAGACTCTGAACCTTCGTAAAAAAAACTTTATAGCGCAAATTCCACGATGACCTGTTTAGGAGCCTGAAAAAAATACCTAACTTCCACAGATGATATCTCCTCAAAGATTGCGAACCAAGCTCTGAAATTTTTAGACAAGCTTCCTCAGGATTTCGGCTTCACACCCTAAAAATTTCAGCTTTTGCAACTTCGTAGAAAAAAATTTATAGCGAAAATGCCACGATGACCTGTTTGGAGCAGCGAAACCCTAGAATCCAAAGCTCTGATACCAAATGTTGTGTAACCAGCTCCAAAAATAGAAGAAAATAGATATGAAAGCCTTATAAATAAGCCACTTCGAGGGGGCAACCTCCAATACATTACATAAATGATCAATTCTTGGATGATACAATTTACAAAACCTCCTTTCTATATATAGGAGTCCATGGGGCCATAATGTAATCCTAGTGGGCCACAATGTAATCCTAGCCGACCTAACAATAATAATTTAAGGGCACAATAATAACAATATGGGGGTTACAGGGGTACAATAATAACAATAAGGGGGGCTACACTAACATAATAAGGGGCTATACTATTAATAGATGGACTTAACAATTTTTGGGTGAATATTTGTTACCGTCGCCAAATAATTTACCTCGAACATATCGAGATCTACGTGCTCTTATGAAACACTTTGGAATGGAATATAACACTATATATGCATGTCCTAAAGATAATATTATATATTATGGAGAACATGCGTTGAAAACAGAATGTCTGAAATGTGGTACCAGTAGATATCGAACAGATCAACTAACCAAAAAGGTGCCTCAAAAGGTTCTTCGTCATATTCCCATAATTCCACGTTTGCAGCGAATGTTCAGGTGTAACAGCATAGCATAGTTTATGGATTACCATTCAAAGAATAGAAGTGGAGATGGTGTTCTTCGAATGCCTGCAGATGGTTCTGCATTTAGAGAAATCGAGAAAAAATATGTAGATTTTAAAAATGAACCTTGTAATGTCAGGATTTCATTGGCAGCTGATGGTGTTAATCTATTCAAAGAGCTTAGATCTACTTACTTAGTGTGGCCTATTTTCATTATCAACAATAAAATTCCTCCTTGGATGTCAATAAAGAGGGAGCACATAATGTTGACTATGATTATTTCAGGTATTTAATACATTATTTTTTTGAATGTAACATTTTCATTTCTCTTGTTGTTTGCATAAATATATATTTTATTTATTTACTTACTTATATATACATATATCATGGTAGTAATTATTATGTACCGTAATTTTGAACAATTAGGTAAGTACCAGGTCAAAGATATGAATGTATATATTGAGCCTCTTATCGATGAGCTAATACATTTATGGCATGGCATCACTATGTATGACATCACTAAACCAATCAAGCAGAAGAGATTTCAATGTCGTGGAATGCTTGTATGGACAATTCATGATGCCCCAGGACTAACACATGTTTGTGGTATGTAATATTTCATTGCACTTTAATATAATACATAATTATCTAAATTAGATATACCATATTGCATGTTTTAAAAATGATCTCATAATATATTAATTGTTATTGATCCATCTATTGCAGGTCTTCAAACAAAGGGTAGATTTTCATGTCCAGTTTGTGGCCCTAAGATGAAGTATCATCATTCGCCAGACTTAATAAAGATGGTGTTTGATGAGTTTAGGCACTTCCTCTCTAGGAACCATAAGTATCGTACTATTGAAAAACATATTTTCAATGATAAAGAAGAAACTAGATTAAAACCACGAAGAATGACACCTCAGTTGTGGACGTTGGAATATAACATAATTAATAATCGTCAAGCAGCTGGTACGTAATTTGTGTGTGTGTGTGTGTGTGTGTGTGTGTGTGTGTGTGTGTGTGTGTGTGTATTATTTGTTTATGTAATGTTTGGAATTTTTGTTTTAACTAATGAATTTATTTTATTGTATTTTATAATTAATATTGTTCTGATTTATTTTATTCTTTGATATCAAGGTCATCGTCGCGGTGAAGGTACTAATATTGTACTTCCACCTGGAATGAAATGTTATCCTTCTCAATTCGCGAGGTTTCCCTACTATGAGGACTTAAAAATAGTTCATTTGTTTGATACAATGCATGTCGGGAAGAATGTGACAGAAACATTATGGCGAACCATAGATGGTGCACATGATAGAGATAAAATTGACAAAATTTGTGCTGACATTGAGAAATCGAATCATGTAATGAAAAGTGTGATCGACAGATCAAATAACAATGGAGGTTTAAATTATCATAATATTCCATGGTTATTAACAGAACAACAAAGAAATGATGTAAAAGAGGTCGTTAGAAGAATTAAATTTCCAACAGGTTTTGCTTCAAACATAAATAATATCTTAACAAAGAAAGGTGACTTCAGTGGGGTGAAAACACATGATTGGCATACCTTTGTTAAGATATTTGTTTTTGGTATATGTTTTTGTATCTTATTGCTTGAATACATATTTTAAATTTTCCTTTTTTCTTTTTAATTTGGAAACCAATAATGATTCATTTTTTATTGTTATAGTATGTTCTACCTGTATCTCTCCCAAACGACTTTGACAACAATGTCAAACAAGTTATATATGGTCTTAGTAAATACATGAGGTAAGTAGTTTTGATTTATACGCAAAATCTAATTGCTACAATTTATTTTCGTACTTAATGAAATGATGTATTAATTTACTTGTAATGAAATATATATTATTTTTCATTGAAATAACCTTGCGTAATGATTTTCAGATGGTTGTCATTGAAAGAAATCCATCAAGATGAAATAAAGTATTGGAAGAGAGAAATTCCTCGGCTAATGTGTGAAATGCAAAAGTATCTATCTCCAACATTTTTCAATGCACAAGAACACTACTTGATACACCAAGTTGAGGAGATTGAAATGTGTGGACCAGTACACACAAGGTCAATGTGGATGGTCGAGAGGCACCTGAAATCCTTGAAGGATTTGGTTAGACAAAGAGCACGACCTGAGGGTTCTATGGTGGAGAGATATGTGGTATTTCAATCCATGGTGTATATTAGTCATTATCTTCCTATATTAGCTGCGCCAGCTATGAAGGAGGTGGATTTCATTTGGGATGTGAACTCCATCAAAAAATTTGAAGTGGAGCACTTGTTGGGAAAAGGTAGAATGAAGAAAGTGAGAGGTAAAAGATTTATTATGTATAATACATATAATGTTTCATTTTTTTACATCATGTATATGATCATTATATTCATTTAGGTCTTATTCTTTCATAGTTTATTAGTTAATATAATTTACCATGGTTATCAGTAATATTTATTAATATTGGTGAATTATTTTTTTTTTATTCAGGTGCTCAAGATTATGAGGCACTAATTTTATACATTGCAAACAATCTTGAGTGGATGAGTGAATGGATTGAAACATGTAAAGCACGTAACGACGGTAGGTTATCATGGCAACTACTATCTGAATTGATTAGAGAAGCGTATCGTAGTGGAGATGGAAATGTTACGGACAGGGAAATCGATTTAGCATATGGTTTGAAAGATAGAAAGGTAAGCAATTAATTCACCTATTTTATTCATTACTTATTTTATACTATATTTATAATGTGACAACAAGTTTGATTTTTCAGATAATTTTCATGTTGTGTAAATTATATGATTAATTATTAATTGATGTTGGGTATGTGGGTAGTCCGCGTCCATGGTTTTGTGCATGGTTTTGCACATGGTTTTGGGGTACGATGGCTTTCGGCCCCTGGTATTTTTTTAGATCCGGTCAAGGGAACTACGGTTATGTTCTAATCCAGGGTTTATGGATTAGGGTTTATGTATGCTTCGGCATGTATATATATGTGTTGTAACACTAAAAGGAATATAATGAAAATCAAGTTGGTCATCCCGATTTGGGATCCAGGGGAAAATCTCTGTGTTTATCTGTTTTATGTTTTATGCTCTCGCTATTGTTTATTTTCTGTTATAAGATTCGTGTGTAGATAATTTATGTTCAGGGTTAAAACCTACAATTGAGAATGCATCTTTTTCATGTTTTGCATATTGCAGTTGAAACACCACAAGGCTATGTGGTGAAATGGTCGTAAATTTCGCGTTAAACAGTTGGATGATAACAAGAAAACTTCTAATAGTGGGATAGCTGCAGTATTCCAAGTCACTAATGTTTCCTCCAGGAGTGAGAGACATCCTCGAGAATCTGAAAATAGATATTATGGGTTCTTAGATGATATAGTTGAGTGTGGCTTTAATTCCTTCAAAATAGTTTTGTTCGACGTGAAATGGTCTAGGCTACGAATGAATGAAAGTGATGATGATAAAACACTTATTCAACATGACAATGGATTTCCAATGGTTAAAACATCGCAGTTTGAAGCAAGAAAAGATCGCTATGTTTTTCCAAGCCAATGTGAACAATTCTTTTACTCAAAGGTTCCAGGTGAGAACGAAAGGTCATTTTATATTATATATGATCCAAGAGGAAGGCTACTAGAGTATATTGTAGAGGAAGAAGATGATATTGATCAACAAGAAGATGATGCAGTGGCAGATGAGCAAGAAGATGCATTGACAGACGAAGAAGATATATTAAAATATGAAATAGGCATAAGAGATGAGGCAACAATTATTGATGATGATGTCGATGAGGATATTATTGAAAATGACATAATTGATGATGATGATGATGACATGGTCAATCATTTCAACATTGTTTCTGAATTAGATGTTGATATAGATGTCGATCCGTTGGATGAAGATCAAGAAGATATAGAAGAAGAATATTGATACAAATTTTATGTTCGAGTATGAGCTGGTATGTTATAACTTTATATTTTAATATGTAGGAATTATTGTCTTTAAATAATTTACTAATTATGTGGGTTTGTTTCTTGTTGTTTATTATTTCAAACCAATAAATAATGGCCTTCCTATTGTTTATTATTTCGCAGGATTCACAGGATTCATTTGATTCTATTGTCAGGTCTCTGAAAAAACCAATTAAACGCTTAAATAGTAAAGATATGGAAGACAGGCTTTACCCCCACCAAAAATTGCTGAAAAACCAGCCTTCAGTTCAACTTGCTGTGCTTAAGACGAGGGTGGATTTGCATGATCAGTTGAATGAAAATGAATAAGATATTTGGGATGTTTTTGAGGGCAGATCCATAAGCCCCATAGATGAAGATCCCATTGCTGTAGAATTTATGTTTGCGTTGAAGCACAATTATAGTGTTGTATCGGAATACAAATCAGAGGACAACTGAATCCAGTTATAGTGCTCTTGAACTTACCGAATTAAAGCCAGAAGCAGGATTTACAATCTCTAATGGGAACGGGTATGGCAGTTCCCATATTGGATTGGATGTCCGAAGCTCTGCAATAGGCACTGGACCTGATCATAATGAACCCCAACTTTAATGTGATGAAAATATGGACTTTGATGATCAGGAAAACAAGCCAGATCATTTTGGAAATATTGAAGAAACTGAAGAGGTTTCCTTTGATCGATTGAATCAACTCAGCCATAAGACATCTACTGCAGGCTGGTTTGTATCAGAAGGAGAATCAGTTTTTCTTGCCCATGATGATGGATGCTGCTCTTTTCACGATATAGCAAATTCAGAGGTGTGGAGGTTTTAATTATTGTACTTAATTTTGGGGTTTATGGGTGTTATAATTAATACATTTTGGGATTTTCTATTAGAAATAGGGAAAATCCTAGGGGTTAGATTATTCTCATGGTTTAAATTTCTATATTTGAAATAAAATTCACCAATTTCAATTTAAAAAAATGATTTTCCTAAATATTTGATGTAGTTTAAATAGGATGTATTTCATTTCAAAAACTGTTGAAAATTTCTAGAAACTCTGATTGGGATTTCAAGAATATTTATGCACTCTTTAAATTTTCCCTTAACATAAAGGGCAGTTGATGTATGAGTAATAATCAGTATTTTTTTTTCCAATATCCAGGAGAAGGCTGAATATAAAGCTCCATATGGGCTTACCCCAAACATGTGGGGTGATTGCTGGTTGATCAGAGCAGCTGGCTCAAATGGTCGCTCTGGTAAATATGTTGTGGCAGCATCTGTAGGTTGTACATTGGACTCAGGTTTCTATTAGTGGGACTTTTATAATAAATAAATGATGGAATTCCATACTGAATCATAGGCCTTCACTTCAACATCCAGTACCATCTCTCCAGTTTTGGCAGAGAGGGATGTCTCAGGGAGAAATTTTGGCTTTGGTAATGTTGTGCCAAAGAATCAACATTGGTGGTACAGGCCATGTGGGCCTCTTATGGTATCTACTTCCAGTGCCCAAAAGACAATTAATATTTATGATATTTGTGATGGAGATCCTGTGATTTCAATGTGTTTGTTTTGAAATTTTAGGTTTCATAGTAAATCATCAATGGGCTCTGAAATAAGGCACATTGAAATCTTGGATACATGTTTCATGCCAAAATCAGTTGTATCTTCCATAAATACACAATATTGGACCACTCTGTATAAATTTTCTTCTCAGACAATATTACATCTCCCTCATTATACAGGTGGTTTTCTTACATGCATATCAAAGGCATCATTTTGGCAATCATTTTATAAGTCACTAGATATTGTGGGTACAAAGATCTAGGGTCTCCACATGTAACTGTGTTGCCCAGAGACTCACTCCGCCTGTCCTTAAATTTTTAAACATAGTAGTATTCCAATGCTTCTTTCATTTTGTATGCATAAGATGATTTTTCGTCAAAGTCCATAATTGTTTTTAAGTTTTGTCCATCCCAGTTTTGTTGTGAATGCACAAGTTTTTGTCTCAACACATATCTGTTATATCTTTGTACTTTTCCTTTACTAACTATTTGAAATTTCTAGCTATATTTAGAGGTGTCTTTTAAGGGATGATGGGATTTACTTGGATTTAGTGCTGCCCACTCTCAATAAAGGCTTACAGTAAACTATGACGCATTATGATGTATATCAGTGGTAGTTGGGGCAGTAACAAAATCAGTTTCATGCTTTAGTAGATTTATTCTTCTTGGAAAGCTTTCATCTGACAAAAAAAAGGGACTGAAACACACAACTAGTCCCCTTCCTTTTATTGGACCACCTTCTTTCTTTTTATGAGAGCATCTATTGGCTAAAGTTACTAAAAGTGGTCAAAATTGAGTTTGGTTAGTTGGCAAAGTCCAACTATTCTTAGCCCTCAACAATGTTTAAATACTTAATAGGCATGTTAACCCCTCCTAGACTGTGTTGCGTGAGTGGGTTTTGCAGAATTTTATTCACTTAGGGTTAGACTCAAATTTGATGTAATTAGGATTATATTCAAGTGTTGGCCAAATTGGTAAAATTGATACTCAGTCATAGCTGAAAGGCAGTAATATGCAGTGGAGTCATTCTATGAAATGATTCAATTTGCCATGTGAATCTCACATCTAAGGGCCATTAAAATCCCATGGATGGAGACTGATCAGGATTCAACATTGTTGTTACTATTAGTGGAGTTGGGTATGGCACAAGTACAATAAAAATACTGGCAACAATAGTAACATCATATATTCATAATCTTAATCTCTATATTAAATGAGCATTAGAATGTAACTTGATTTCAGTGAAATCTCTAACAGGTTTGTTCTAAATCGAACCTGAAATGCTCGCTTGTAAATATGTTTGAGGCTTGAGGTTGTATGACACTGCAACAATTGACTTATTGAGTACATGATGACATTAGGTCATTGTGAAACTGAATATATGCTACTTCAGTATGAAGATTGATGTTATAAAATGTGTTTTCTAAATAATGTTTCCAATGAAACCTGAAATGGCTCTTGTTACACTGAAAACATATGTCATCTTTAATATACTATCAATTTGAGTGACAAGGGTAGCTAAACCACATGAAAATGCTCTGAAGATGTTACAGATGCATGGAAGCTCTGGAAATTTAGCCCCCCACTATGTTATCTACCAAAAACAAAGCTAAGAAATGCCTCTCGGATGATATCAATTTTAAGTACATGGATCATGTCTCATACATCTATGCGAAAGGTAGAATCTACTTTTATCATGGTATTTTGAAGTCAGGCTTAGAAGGTTGTTAACATATTAATATTTATTTTTGGTTCATAGAAGCCTAATTTTTATGTGCCCAATGTGTTCCTTTTATATTGATGGACCTTCTAACAATGACAAATATAGATTAACTCAAAATATGGAGTAATTTTTGGCCTTGGTATATAAGCATTCATGGCTTTATTCCAAACACGAACAAATATTAAACCAGATATAGCCATCGGTAAAGTAATCCACACGGAAATTTTCATTTTTTTTTTAAATTAACTATTCGTCGAGATACCGACGCTCTATAAGCATCGGTCTTGTGACACCCAACAAAAAGGCATCGATCTTGCAACGTCCTAGAAACGTCGGTCTTGCAACGCCCTGCGACAAAAACGTCGTTCTTGTGACGCTTTGAAAGCGTCAGTATTGCGACACCATAAAAGCGTGGTTAGCAAATGTCGGTCTTGCATCGTCCTAGAAACATCGGTCTTGCGACACCTTGCAACAAAAATTTCAGTCTTGCGACGCTTTGAAAGCGTCGGTATTGCGACACCTTAAAAACATGGTTAGAAAAAACGTCAGTCTTGCGACGCTTTGAAAGCGTCGTTATTGCGACACCTTAAAAGCGTGGTTAGCCATAGAGTATTGCGACGCTTCGAAAGCGTCGGTATTGTGACACTCTGTAAGTGTCTGTATTGCGACACTTTCAAAGCGTCTATATTGCGACACTTTGTAAGAGTCGGTATTGTGACGCTTTGAAAGTGTCGGTATTGCGACACTTTGGAAAACGTCGGAAGAGCGATGGTTGTTTGGAAACGTCGGAAAAAGTGTTGATATTGCAACACTTTGGCAAAGCATCAGAATTGCGATGTAATGGCTAACCACATTTTTTCCGACCTCTAATTGTTTCTCTTGTGACTACTATGTGTTAGAATAGCGACGAAGTGGTCATCAGAAATTGGGCCAAATTTTCTAGTGCCATACAAAGAATTTTTAACCTACATACCAGTTCTTTCTTACCCTTCACCACAAAGCCTCCACGTTGCTTCATGTAGATCTCCTCTTCCAAATCCCCATGAAGAAATGATGTCTTCACAACCATCTGTTCTATCTCAAAAGCGAATGTAGCAATAGCATATAAAAGTAATATAATAGAATTAACCTTGGCAACAGGAGAAAAAATATCACCAAAATCAATTCCCAACACCTTGGAATAACCTTTTTCCACCAACCGAGCCTTGTATTTCTTCACCTTGCCTTTTGCATTCATATTCTTCTTAAACACCCATTTTCTCCCCGTGGGCTTCCTTCTAGATGGTAGCTCCACCTAATCCCATGCCTCATTTTTGTGCAAGGATGCCATTTCATCAACCATGGACCCCTTCCATAGTTTTGCATCATCTGAATCCATTGCCTCCCTGATAGTTCTGGCATCATCATGAGTGATAGTTAAAGAAAAATTTGAAAAGAAAGTAGATGGATTATACCTTTCTAGCTGCCTTATTTTTCGAACTAATATTTTCACAGCTGGAGTTTGTGGCTCTTCCTCTTCTGAATCTTGTTCTGTTGTAGGATCTGATTCTTCCTCCTTTACCTCAAACTCTATCTTCTCAAGTTCCTTTGGTAGGACTTCATGTTTAACAACATATTTCACCTCTATAAACACCACATCTCATTTTTACATAACCTTCCTTGTTCCTGGGTTCCAAATCTTGTAAGCTTTTAAACCATCCTTATACACAATAAAGATGCACCTTTCAGATGTATTATCCAACTTGGTCATTTTCTCCTTTGGATCATGTACATATGCATCACATCCAAATACCCTTAGATGTGAAAGAGAGGGTTTCTTACCAGTCCATACCTCATGTGGAGTCTTATCCTCCAACGTTAATGAAGGTGATATGTTAACCAGGTAACATGAAGTCTCCACTACCTCTGCCCGGAATTCGTGTCCTAACCCAGTACTATTGAGCATGCTTCTTGCCTTTTCCATCAGTGTTATGTTCATTCTTTCTGCAACGCCATTTTTTTTTAGGTATGTATGGAGTAGTCTTCTATCATGCTATACCACACTTCTTACAAAACTCTTCAAATTCCTTCTTGTAGAACTCTCCACCATTATCTGTCCTCAACACCTTTATCTTATTCCCTATCTGGTTTTCCACCAAAGCCTTAAATTCTTTAAATCTATTAAAGACTTCAGATTTATTCCTCAAGAAATATATCCATGTATTCCTTGAGAAGTCATCTATGAATGAAACATAGTACACAAACTTACCCAGTGATGCATCTGACATAGGTCCAAACACATCACTATGCACAAGCTCTAATATATTTTTTTCCCTCTTAGCACTAGAAGGAAAACTCAACCAATTTTGCTTCCCATATACATAACGTTCACAAAAATCGAAATCCAAAGAGAAATTAGACATAACTTCTACCATACCATTACCATGCAGTATTCCCAGGCCTTTAATGCCATAACATGGTCTTTTATCCAGAGATCGCTAGGCTTTCTGCTCCACCTTCAGGAACCATAGAACTATTGCAGCCATCAATAACAATGCTACCCAAAAGCTTGTACAGAGAACTCGCCGCATTAATACCAGTGATCCCTAAACCATCTTGTAGGTATATTTCTTGAACATTGTTTTTACACTTGCATCATCTATCTTGCTTACAGAAATCAGATTTCTCGCCAGTGCAAGAATATGCAGAACAACAGGAAGTGTTCTAATCCTTCCACCTTGCATCTTCATCTTGAATTTTCCACATATGATGATTCTGAACTTCCTATCATCCCCTAAGAAGAATTCAATCAACCATGCCTCATGATCTACATGTGTATTTGAGGAAGAAGCCAAATACACGTCACCACCTTCATCTGAGCTGGTTTTCACCTCTATACAAGGAGCATCATCAGATCCCTTCCCTTTCTTTGGAGCTTTAGATATGCAGTCCTTTTTGAAGTGCCCTTCCTTTTCACATTTCCAGCACACCTTTACAGGAATTTTTGGAGATGTAGATATCCCTCTAGGTTTAGATATCCCACTTGAAAACCTATTTTTTTTCTATGATGAGACCTTCTTCGTACAGATAAGGCATATCCATTCTATCCCTCCATATTTAACTATCTCATATCCTCCGACAGCAAGGCTGAGACAATTTCATCAAAATTCAAGGTAGTTGTATTGCTACCTATTGCAATAACCAAACTATCCCACAAATCTCGTAGAGAACACAACAAATTGATGCAATTATCTTCATCTGAGATTTTAATATGAACATATGACAACTGAATTACCACAGTATTGAAGGTCTTCAGATGCTCTGTCACCGAGTCTCCATCCTTTATCCTCTGGTTATACATCTTTTTCCACAGGAGAAATTTATTCACGAGAGACTTAGATTGGTACAAAGTCCCTAACTTGACCCACAAAGTCTTTTTTGTAGCCTTCCTAGATACATTCAATCATACTAAATCTTAGATACACAACCGTATTATGCTCTTTTCCTTCCGATCCAACTTCATCTAGTCTTCATCTAACATTGTTGTTTGTTTAGTACCTGGATCTACCGTGATACACTGATCTTTATCCACCAGCAGATCCTCCATCTTTAGATTCCACAACTCAAAACTCTCACCATTAAATTTCTTTATCTCTATGTTTCCACTACTTTCCATATTCTTTCACTACAAGAATCAATCCTGTAGATATCCCTTGAAGTTGAAACAACTCTCATACGAAATGTAGGTTTTAACCCTATACAAAAATTATCTACAAATGAATTCTTAAAAATAGAAAATAAATAATAGCAAGAGTATAAAACATAAAACAGATATACACAGATTTTCTCTTGGATCCCAAACCGGGACTATCAGGTTGATTTTTCATTATATTCCTTTTGGTGTTACAACATATATATATATATATATATATATATCGAATAATTCATAAACCGCAATACATTAACCCTAGATTAGAACATAACCATAGTTCCCTTGACTGGATCTACAAAATACCATGAGCAAAAAATAATGACTCCCAAAACCATGTGCAAACCCATGCAAAAAACCATAGGTGAGTCCGCCCACCTAATATAGGGTCCAAAAAAAAATTATTGGGGTGCTACCACCCACCCTGTTGCGTGTAGCACAAGCGAAGGGGGGCTACCACCCCCTTCACACCCCCTCCCCCTCTGCACCTGATTCTAATCATGGAAAGAATATAACACACAACCAACAATGTAATCCATGGAGATGGACTCCTAGGGCTTGCTAGGAGTAGGTAGAGGATTATACATTCCTTGCTTCTTGATCTATGGTGCATGCAACATAGGATATGATTTTCTTCCCAAAATCATGTCGAAGGTTCGGCCAATAAAAAATACTTCTACAACACTACCACTAATTTTTATACCCCAAAATTTCCAACGGTCAGACTGTTGTATGCCTCCCAAAACATCTTGGCACACTTTCTTGAAGGAACAAAAAGGTATCCCAGGTGCTATAACAGTATTTCCTTGAGGTGAAAGTATAGAACTTGATTTGCTTCAAGGAGCATCTGGTATGTGTGTTAGTATGAATCTTAATCACAAGTGTATGAAAAAGGCTCACTTTAACCGTGCATAACAAACAACCCTAACAGCAAAGATGGCTGCCAATATCTTTAGATATGAAATTAGGTGACCAAGATAAATGTTGCAAAAATCTATATCTATGCATTAAAAGACATTAAGCAGTAAATAAAAAAAAAGAGTTGCTCCATGCATCCAATAGACAAGACAACAATATGTTGAATGAATTTTGTATTAATGGCACCAGGGAGGAAAACATAGAAGGATGTTACCAGTTCTCCTCAATGGGATGGGTTCGTGTAAGTCCTCAGCACTTTAGATCTAAAATCCCTCTCTCTTGATGGTCTAGAAAACCCAGACAAAAATGGAACTCAAAGGGAGCTCACAAGCAAAAATATAGAAAAATATGACAATGATGGTGGATCAATGTCAGACCAAAAGTATAGATCCAGAGTGATCTTTAGGCAACAAAAGATAGTGAGTGAATGGAAAATCCTTCTATTTATAACAAAATATTGAGTTAGTCTGGATATTGGTGAATAATTAAAATATTATTAACCAAATCAAGATCCAACTTTTATGGAATATTTTATTATATTTGTTGGAGGGAAAAAGAATTTGAATTGGGTCAAATCCCTTTATTTGTAAATAATAAATAAATAAATGATTTATTTATTATTTTAAGGATGTGGTTGAGTAATAATCAAATAAATAATTATTTATGAATGATTTAGTCAAACTTAACAAAGAATATTATTTAAATAGGGTTTAAATAATTATTCCTAGAAAATAATAAGATAAATAATAATTTATCTAATTAATTTTCCTGTTTTGGGTTAAATATGACCAGGAATATTAATTAAACTGTTTTTTAACTAATTATTTCTTGAGGAAAATCAAACAAATGTAGGTTTATTTAATATTTCCTCACGGGGTTTCTTGTTTAGACCATAAACAACTTAATAAAGGTGGTTTACTAAGTTATTTTTCATAGTGAAAGAAATTTTACTTAGAGTAAAATTAGGGTAAAATTGGCCTTACATGGTGTACTTAGGTCCATCTAATAGTAACAGGTTAGATGACGAAAAAATGGTGTAACAGATTTCCCCCTAGCGTGCGAGTGTTAGGAGCTAATCATATGACCAAAGTACGTTCTAAGAACTAAATCACTAGACACCGAAGGGGAAGTCAGAGAGAGAGAAATATAAGGTAGACCAAAGAGCTAAAGGACTAGACCCTGAGGAGGCGAGACTTATAGGTGCGAAAAGTATCTTTTATGAGTGAGTACCTCTGTTATGGGCGGTGGGGGAGGCATACCTATGCCCGCTGAGACAAAGTGCAAAGAATAATGCGTCCAGTAAACAAGGGACTGAACAATATAGTACATGATTGCATAAACATGAGCCAGGTAAAAACATGATAATGAATCCCACATACATACTGTGCCTGGGATAACAGCCATGACTTATAAAATAATATCTGAGTACATGAGATACAAATAGAACCCAAATGCCCCTGTAAATAGGAAAGGGCTCTGAAAATCTGACTGATACATGCAAACAAAAAGGCGTTGCAAATAGCTGAGGCCGACATCATTAAATCTATGGAGCTACATCAAAGGCTATAATGAAGAGGTCATCTGGGCATGTGGGGGGCTACCTGTAGGGCCACCCCCTCATGAGGGCTGAAACGTCTCACACACACCCAGGAATCACCGGTATCATCTACTGCATCACTTAACCATCAAGTATACGGATCTCGATCATGCTAAAAGGAACTGGAGCTGAGAAAAAATTAAGTTAAAGGGAAATAAGGAGTCCCTTTGCCTGATCTGAGGCATCGAACAAGAGTGGAAGATGGAACCAAGGTACACCACCCTCTAGACCTATCTTCTAGAATGAATGATCTCATGTCGACAGAAGGAGGTCTGCCATGGGTGAGGCAATGAGGGATCCTCAACTAAGGCATGAGAGAAAATAATAGAGCGACTGACAGACTGACACCAGGGATGATGATGAAATGGGGGGTACTGAGTAGCAGACGGACCACTTCCCTTGTTATGGAATAAAGGGCATGGATCACCTGGCAGCGACTGACCCAATATCATAAGGGATAGGGGATAGTAGGACTGAAGGCCATAATGTGCGACACGAGAGAGGAACTAAGCAATGAAGGATGGAGGACTATAGCGGGATACAAATGGACACGGGATAGACTCCATGGATGTAATGATGACTCAACTCGGATGCTCTAAACAAGGGCAACTTGATTATGCTGCCACACAGAAAAGGTCCAGTGGGGACCATAAATACATGAGTACAAGATGGTTACTCACGATGAAATCAACACGAGCATGGAAAAGTATGGAGGAAAAGTGGTGCCCCAAGTACAAGTGTTGCAAGTGGTGAAATTCAATTTTGAGGAGTGGTGAAGGGACCCTTCTTGGACAAAATGTGTCCTAGTTAAGTATCAAATCATGAAAAACTCACAGATACCCATTTGAGGGGTCATTGAGACCTTTCCAACGGTAAAGACGGTTTTTCAAACTAAGCTATGGTTTGGCCGCAGCAGGAAAAATAAAAATCGGGGGTTTCTCTTTTAATAAGGCATTATCTCTCCAAATTCACTCATTTGCAAGTGGAGCTGTGGTGAATATAGAGAGGAGAGAAGGCCCTAAATCTTGCGATGATCATAGCAGACAAACTGACTGTTGGAATCGAGATCCGTCAGTTGCAGGTAAGAGGCCTGACCCTAATCTTTCATTTTAGTGGATTGAAAGTTCAGTTAGGTATCCAGAGCTTAGGAACAGACCAATTCATATTTTTTGGGGTCTTTTCTGCGACCTGGGTAGCAGGTACTAGGTAGAAAATTGTGACTTGTCCCAGCAAATGACCTAAAAAATGTGACTTGTCAGAGAAAGGGGGTTTTAGTGTTGTTTGTGGCTGAGATCTGGGATTTTTATGGTTGAGGGGCATAGGTGCCCCCAAGAATGTTATGGTCATGCCAAAATGTATTTAGAAAGAGGGAATCTAAACACATTTTTATGATGTGGTGCACTATTTGTTTTTGTTATGGTTATGAAGTTCAAGAAAGGGAATGGAGTATTACCAATCTCTTTTGGTAATGCATATATGAAGCAAATGGACTTAAGCTTCTGGGTTGGCATACATGGTGTCACTATCCTATAGAGAGGATTTGGAGATAATGAACTGGTGCTCTCCTAGAAAACCCACAGGTTGGCCAACAACAATGTCTAGGGGACTGGGTTGCTGATGTAAGATGAAGGAATGATGAGGGGTATCATCCCTAGAGTGATTTGAAGTGATATGAGAATCTAGAGGTTCTTCTAAATAGGGAAGAATAATGGTACTATATTCGACACAACTAGATACACTAGGATATTTGTGGAGAATTTCTTCGCCCGGAATCTCAAATATGGGTGCCCCATTACCCAAACATTGGGTGTCAATGTAATGGTCACAAGGTGTTTGTGGTTCGAATGCATGGGTTCGATTTAAAGGGGGATAGATAAAGTCAGGGGTGGTGATTACTTCCATAATATCGTCATCATGATAGAAGATGGGGTGTTTGATGGAGGAAAGACCACCTGACATGGCTACAGTCGAGGAAGGAATATATTTTTTGGGACTATCGACTCAGGGAATGCGACATTAACCATGGGCTTGAGATGAGGCAATTCAGGAAAATTATGGGTGGCACGACTGACAACATCACACAAAGCGCACAGAGGTGTATGATTTGGAGCCTGAGGAGGAGCATGGTTTTTCGAGGTAGCCTTGTCTTTAGATGCCTTATTGCGAGCTTTGCCCCCTTTACCCTAAGCTTTCGCAACAGGAGAAGATTCCTGTTGAGGTGGCTAAGGCACTGTAGCAGTGGGAGAGGTCATGGGGACCAGTTGAACCAAGGTCAAAGAAAGATAAGGTTTGGGTTGACCAGGCGGGGTAGCAGCTGGGGGATCGAGTTACAAGACGAGAATCCTTAGGGTCAAGTTAGGAAGAGATAGGGTAGCCATGACAGGTAACGAGAACACTCCAGGAGGGGGATCTAGGATCGATATATGACCGGAGGGGTAATGGCCAGGTAGGACGGCTCTGATATGGTTAAGGCTCAGAGGAATCATTCCAGGAGGGTAGAGAGGCTCATGGATACCAGCTGTAGGTGAAGTGCCAGGAGGAGGAGGTCCAGAAGGTTGAATCGAAGGGCTAGGAGTAGGCTGCGGAGGGCGAGGTTGCTGACTAGCCAAAGCAGGCTGCTTGGGGGAAGCCTGAGATGATTGTATCATGCAAACATTCAATGAGCTGGGATCAGAGACATGAGGAGGAAGACTAGGGAATGTACCAACCAAATAGTAGTCTTTGTAGACTCCAAGTTAGACACTATTCAAGGGGTCGATGGTTTGCTTATTGGCCTCCGAATATATGATGGACTCAGGGGAGGTCAGAGACTTCGGTTCGTAATATGTCAACTGGTCAATGGTAAATATATTTCCATTATGGGGAAAGGCCATCTTGCAGTGAACCACAGATGGTATAGCAGAAATCGCATAGGTGTATCTACGACCCAATAGAATGTTGTAATCCAAGGGGGCGTCAATGACTTCTACGTCAACGCAAACAGTCTTACCAGTAAGATTAATAGGACAATTGCAAAATAGGCCAATGGGCTGGGAGGCGTGGCCATGCCACACTCGGAGAGTGATCGTGGAAGGGGCCAACTGAGGTGATCTGAGTTGCTTCCAAACCAAAGTGGACATCACAAAGGTGGATGCCCCCTCATCAATGATACAATGGGAAACATTGGTGTTCTGGATCTTGACTAGGATTTGGAAGGTGACGGAAACAGGAATAGGAGGATGTTCTGACCGGTCAACATCGAAGACAATCAATCGATCATCTGAAGAACTACAGTGCCCATGGCAGATAGTAGATCTTTTCATTATGAAGCTTACAACTAGAGGAGTTCCAGCATTGAGATGGCGGCATGAGATTATGCCAAATCATCTACTATATTATACAAATGGGAAGATTTTCTAGAAGTAGTGTTTCGGCGTAATGGTTCCTTGGGGATCTTGGTATGAACCTTTGCCTTAGGTTGAGGGATCTAAAAAGGACCATTAGGTGTTGAAAGAGGCTCTGTAGAACCTGAAGAAAGGGGCTCAGGGACAAACGTAGCGGGAGGCTTGTTGTATTGACGGGACCGAGGCTGAAGGTTGAGATCTACGATGATAGGTTGGTCAAATTTCATCATGAGAATATGGTAATCAGAGGTACCAGATGGAGGAGGCTGAGTGCCTACCTAACTTTTAGGTGGTTGGGTAGCCCCGAATCCTTGCTAAGGGAAAGGATTAGTAAACATAGCCAGCTGACTAGGCGCAGCATTGGGAGGGACATAAGGGGAGGCTTGTTGTCCTCTCAATGTTGCTTAAGACTACCACATCTACCTCATCTATGGTAAAAGAGGAAAATCATGTGTGTAATGACCATAAACACTAGAACAAGAACAAGGCTTGTTCGTGCGAACATGCCTATCCTGCTTGGGTTGAGTGCTCTGTTGCTGGTTAGCAATTTTAGGTGCATTATTTTGAGGATTAAGTCCAGGATTACTGGGGGAAGATTGATTTTTAGTTCCTTTCCTCTTCTTTTTGGAAGGAGGAGGATTAGTCATGCCCTGTTGTGCATATACGTGCCCCTGAGGGGGTGGTGGCTGATGTTGCAGGGGTTGAGATGGAAAGGGAGGTAGAGGTGCTAATGCTGGAGGAGCTGAAGCACCAGGTTGTGGATATGGATAATAAGGAGGTTGGGTAACATTGTGGTAAACATGAGGTTGGGAAAAAGGATGAGGCATGTCGTATCCTGGATACATGCTATCGGAAGAGGGAAAAGTACAGGAGATGTTGGCCCCTCCCTGAGGGAAACCATAGCCCATGGGAGGCTAAGCATATGGATGAGAAACAGCTCCAATGATAACATTGGCGGCATAAGATGTCCCCTGTGCATTGGCACCACTGGGTCTAGGAAGATCAGGTCAAACGGTATAAACATAACCCCACTAAGCGTAGATCAGGTCATATTTTAGCATAATTTGGAGAGCGACTTCTTCGGTTTGAGGGAAATATGATGTGGCATCTTTGCCTATAGCAGGAAAAAGGGATCTAAGGAGCTAATCCATGTAGATGCGGTCTTTGAAGGTAGGGGCTTGACATAGGCTCTTTCTTCTCTGCCATTCCTGGATATGATCGGATAGGCGGGTCGCAGAAGATTGACGGAAAGAAGTCAAAATTTCGGTACCAGTGTCATAACGAAGGGGAAGCTAGAAATAAGATAGAAAAACCCGCGAAAGAGTCGCAAAGGTGGTATGAGAGGATGAGGCCTGAAAAACATACCACTTAGAAGCTTCGTCGTTAAGCGTACGTTGGAACAACCGAAGATGGACAGAGTCATCGGTAATGGAGTTAGACAAAAACCCCATGTGGAAAGATCGAACATGATTTGTAGGATCTTCTCCATCAAGGCCTTCAAACTTGTGGATGTCGGAAGGGAGCTTGGTCGGCATAGCAGGCCAAGTATAGGGTCATTGATCAACTCATTAAAATCAGGAAGACTGAGGCCTGCCATATAGAGGAGCAAGGGAGCAGTCGGGGTAGTTCATGTTGCGGTCCTACTAGTAGTATTCCTAGGATTAGGGTCGTGGCTACCAGCAGCATTAGGTCTTGAACCAGACATGGTGAAGGTGATAGGGGGAGAACTTGGGGCGGAACTTGAAGGGGAACCCAATGAACTAGAATAGGAGTCAAAGTGTGGACTCGGTGGAGGACTAACTTGAATCCTACGTAGAGGAGTAAGTCTTCCTACCAGAAACTGAGGATGAAGGCCAAGAATTCTCCTGGGTAAATGCCTTGGTGGCGCAATGGTGAAGGCACAAACATGGAAAAAAGGGAAGAGAGACCAACAAGGGTGAAGATGTGGAGGATCAACTGATTACAATGTCGAAACAAGGGCAAAGAGATGCAGGATCAATTGATTTCAATATTAAAGTCTTTTCTTGGCGGTGTTAACCAAGCTCTTCTTCACTTAGGGTGTGTGTGTTCAATGTGTAAATTTTAATTTTTAAACCCAGATGTTTGTAGAGAAAAATAAAAAGTGTGTTGTATAACTAGAAATAAACCTACAGATAACAGTATATGAAACTGAAATAACAGAAAATAAACAGCTAATAATGCATGAATCTAAAACCAAGGAGGTAGGCCTCTCAACAAGTAGTTTATAGGTGGGAACAAATCTAGTCAAAACACACCAAAATTTCCAATATATCTAAGGTCGGGAGGGATAGGGATCTAAAGGTCAGATCTGCTGGAAATAGGTGCAAAAAAACAACAAAAAACTAGAGGAAAAATTGTTGTAAATGAGGTGGCGAAAGGATATAACCTAGAGGGAAGCGGAGGGGACCCTAGAGGAAAACCCAAAAAGAACTAAAAGGAGGTGATTTGGATGGATAAATAGCGAACATAAAGTGGATCTGAAGGTAAGGTATCAAATTTGAAAAAAGGCTGAACACTCTGAAATTTTAGATAACCTGCAGCAGCTAAAACTATTCCACAAAAAGTGGGGGGTATTGAAGCCCTAGAGGGCTAGGTTCCCTCTTAGATAAGTAAAACATAATAAGTACAGGTCCAAAACAGTTGGATACGGAGGTAAGACAACCCTGAACAGAGGCCCAAACAAACCCATAAAACTTTCAGAAAAGCTCCTGAAAAAGTCCAAGTCATAGTTTCTGACCTGATTTCTGCAGAGGTCATAGGTTTAGGCCTGTTTTCGGTGCCCTGGAGGTTCAGGTCGCAGGTTTTGGCCCAAAAAGTTTGACCTGCATTTCTGGCACTCTCGGGAGCAGGTTTCAGCGTAATGTGTCATCTAAGCCGCAGCTGATGCCTGTCACCTGCACAATAGGTCTAAAACACACGAAAGTTATAATTTTCAATGTTTTAGGGTTTTATAAGTTAAAAAAAACATCAAGAAAATCAAAACAAGAAGGTAAAGAGAAATCCTAGGGTTTGAAGTAGCTGGATATGCAGGGACCTAAAAAATGACAAAGGTCATAGTCGTAAACCCTTGTGGACTCGCCATTTGTTAGTATGAATCTTTATCTAAAGTGTACGGAAAAGGCTCACTTTAGCCGTGCATAACAAACATCCCTAACATCAAATATGGCTGCCAATATATTTATACCTACAATTAGGTGACCAAGATAAATGCTACAAAAAACTAGATCTATGCATTAAAAGGCATTAAGCAGTAAATAAAAACAAGAGTTGCTCCATGCATCAAATAGACAAGACAACAATATATTGAATGAATTGTGTATTAATGGCACCTGGGAGGAAAACATAGAAGGATGTTACCAGTTATCCTCAATGGGATGGGTTCTTGTAAGTCCTCATCACTTCAAATCTAAAATACCTCTCTTTTGATGGTGTAGAAAACCCAGACAAAAATGGAACTCAAAGGGACCTCACAAGAAAAAAGATAGAAAAATATGACAATGATGGTGGATCAAAGTCAGACCAAAAGTATAGATCTAGAGTGATCCTTAGGCAACAAAAGGTAGTGAGTGAATGGAAAAACCCTTCTATTTATAACAAAATATTGAGTTAGTCTAGATATTGGTGCATGATTAAAATATTATTAACCAAATAAAGATCCAACTTTTATGGAATATTTTGTTATATTTGTTGGAGGGAGAAAGAATTTGACTTGGGTCAAATCCCTTTATTTGTAAATAATAAATAAATAAATGATTTATTTATTATTTTAAGGATGTGGTTGAGTAATAATTAAATAAATAATTATTTATTTAATTATTTATGAATGATTTAGTCAAATTTAACAAGGAATATTATTCAAATAATGTTTAAATAATTATTCCTAGAAAACAATAAGATAAATAATAATTTATCTAATTAATTTTCCTGTTTTGGGTTAAATATGACCAGGAATATTAATTAAACTATTGTTTAACTAGTTATTCCTTGAGGAAAATCAAACAAATGTAGATTTATTTAATATTTCCTCATGAGGTTTCCTGTTTAGACCATAAACAACTTAATAAAGGTGTTTTACTAAGTTATTTTTCATAGTGAAAGCAATTTTACTTAGGTTAAAATTGGTCTTACATGGTGTACTTAGGTCCATCGAATAGTAATAGGTTAGATGACCAAAAAATTGTGTAACAATGTGGTTTCAAATTCTGGAACACTCTTGTAAAGACGTGGTTATCCCGAAGTCTCGTGTCCATAAGAGTCGAGTACAATGGTAAGCTCCATAACCAGTGGTCGACTAAGGTAGTCTGTAACATTGTTTATGATGCCCTTCTTGTACTTAATATTCAAATGGAACTATTTCAGATATGCAGGCCAATTCTTATGGAAATAATTTTGAACCTTTCCTTGTGTTTGTATGAACTGTAAGGGTTGGTGGTCTATGTCGATGACCATTTCCTTCCACATAATGTAATGCTTCCATTGTTAGCAGGCTTGTGGAATGGAATACATCTCTTTTTCATAGGTGGGAATATTTGGGATTGTATCTTAAAGTGTCACACTTTGATATGCCATTGGATGCCCCTGTTAGGTAAGAACTCCATCAATGTCATAGTCAAAGACATATGTCTCAATTTCAAATGGTTATTGCAAATCTAGTAATATGAGCACTGGTGAAGGACAAAGGCAATGCTTAAATCATTTTACACCTCCTCTCTAGATTCAAACAAAATAACTTTTCTTTCGCTCCACCCTTGATGACTTAGCTCAAAGGCCAAGTGATATGAGAGAATCCCAACATGGATTTGCGGTAAAAACTGGTAAGATCGAGAAAATTGCAGAACTCTGTTAGAGTATTTAGGGCTGGAAAATCCCAAATAGCTTGTATTTTGGTTTGGTCCATATGCACACCCCGCTCATCAATGATGTACCCCAAATATTGAATATGTGCATTTCTCCAAACTGGAACACAACTTGTGTTGTCGCATGGTTTGGAGGACCTGTCGGATATGGTGTAGGTTCTCTTCCCAACTCTGGTTGAAGATAAAGACATCTTCAAAATACACTACCACGAATGAGTTGTTGAAGGGCTACAATATTTCTTCCATCATCCTCATGGAGTTTATGGGGGAATTCGTTAGCCAAAAGGCACTACTAGACATTTGAAAAGGCCCTCCCTGGATTTGAAGTACATTTTCGACACATCAGAGGGTATGATTAGTACTTGATGATAACTAGACTTCAATTTAATCTTCTTGAAATATTTTTCCCCCTTGAGATGGTACAGGAGGTCATAAATACATGGGATTGGATATCTATTTCAAGTAGTGATCTTATTCAGCCCCCGATAGTCAATACAGAGCCTCCAAGTTTCATCATTATTCTATACCAATATGATCGAGCTCCGTCAGGGTAATTAACTTGGCCTGATGTGGTCTTTCTGCAATAGCTACTGAATTTACCTCTTAATTTCATCATTCTCTAGAATAGAGAGTTATTAGATTGGTCCATTGGGTAGTAGCATGCTTGAGTTCATATTAATGGAATTCTTGACCTGACAGTGTCGGGGTACCTCTATGGGTGACGTGAAGATGTCCCTGTATTCCTCCATGACCTTGTCCATCTATTTCCACCATGCGATGGAGCCATGTTTAGAGGATGTGGATATGTCCACAATCTTCCTCTTGTTCTGAGGGAAAATCATAAGGAAGAAAATTTTCCCAGTCTAGGAAATAATCTTATTGTATTGTTTAGAAGATATCAAAGAAAATGTGGTATGCAACACTACCTCTGGTATCATGTGAAATTTCTTACCCAAATTAATAATAACAGAACGTGGTCTAGATTCATATACAACATGATGCTTCTGCAGGTATGGCTGACCTACTAAAACATCACATAATTACAAAGGGGAAACATTGCACAATATCTCATCTGCAAAGGGCTTGATGTTATAAAGCAAGCGACATTATTGGCTGACACGGTAATCTTGCCCTTGGTGGAGCCACTCGATGGTGTATGGTTGTGGGTATGATGTTGTTGGAAGCTTCAATATCTTGATGAAATCAACTGAGATCAGGTTCTTTTGGCTCCCACTATCAATGAAGAACTACAATAGTAAACCCTTTACCCACATCTTTGAGTGCAATAGGCACACCCCCTCCTTTGGATCCTAAGGTTTCACCTTTTGGATCTTGGTTGTGGCTACCATCGCAATGGGTTCGGTGTCAATGATCTGCGTTCCCTTATCAGTTCCCTTGTCAATTTCTGACCCAGAATCAGAGTGTGCATCTGTCTCTAAATCTTTTAGCTCAGCCACATGTGCCTACTTCCTGTTACATTCATTTGTGTTGTGAGTGGGAGTTTTTTGGGACTCACATCACCTGCTAGTGTCTTTCTTTGCCTTCCCATTATTCTTGGCCTACGACCTCAAGGAGTTGTCTTGGGGGGTTTCAACCTAACTCTACCCTTTGCTTTGTGGTTTGGGGCCGCCTTTGCTCTGCTTTGGCTTCATTGATCCAAAGTATCACTTCTTCTATTTGATTTTATGCTCAAACTTGGTAGCGTATCGGAATGTTGCACTAAACGAGGAGATTTCTAAGAACTCCATTTCCTCCTCAATGCATTTTTTCAAACAACCACAGTACTTTAGCACCAGATGTTTCTAAAAATAT
This sequence comes from Pinus albicaulis, assembly GCA_034641835.2. NCBI lineage: Eukaryota > Viridiplantae > Streptophyta > Pinopsida > Pinales > Pinaceae > Pinus > Pinus albicaulis. The sequence goes on along the minus strand of CM076583.1, from coordinate 196,509,843 downwards.
TTTATACCCAACTTTGTGCTCAGGTTATGGAAAATATTCATCAGCTCATGCACATCCTTATCCCTTTGCTATCAAAGAATATTCCATTATATGTACTTATCCTCATATCCCCCCATGGGGTAATATTGTTACTTGATGGTGTCTTAGATTGAATTCAACATCGGTGCATCTGAAAACAATGAGGGTTATCTCTCATCCCTCTATTCATAGTAAGTTTCTCACTAGTTCTTGATGTGGGAGGCAACTTTGAGGAGTGCAAAAGTAATATTTCCCTATTGGAAAAATCATGAACCGAAAAAATTCCTTCCAACAAATTTAACCATCTGTCTATGACGTTTGCATCTATCTTGCCTTCAAAAATGGGAATTTCAAAGTTGACTTGTACCTTGAAGGGAGTGGCACCTCCAGAGTGGCTATCAGATGAAGATGCATCGCTTATGGGAATCCGCTAAAGGATATGGTAAATTTTTTCCATCATCGCATTCCTTTGTCACTCGAGGGCTTCTTAAAGCAATATTTTGAAAGTATCTCTTGTTTCCTCATATATCTTTTCTTCCATCATAGGAGGTCTTTGGGGACATGCATAGAAAAACATAGAAAGAGTAGATGGCTATGATACCACTTATGCATAAATGAAATAGAATACATATATAAACATAAACATAGAGACTCCATAGAAATAAATCTTCAATCAATTAATATCAAAGAACTAAAAAATACTTACATACAAAATGGAAATAAACTAGCTCATTCAATCGTAGCTTATCTCTGAGAAGAGATGTGACGGCTACATGACTTTGAATAATTTTAAAATGAGGTTCAATGGCCTTTTTATTATTAAACAAAAAATGGAAACCATAAATAACTAAAAGCGTAGCCCTAGGATATGGAACGTTAAGAGTTTCTGGGCCCTGTAGGGGTTAGTTGGGTAGCTAAATTTCGAGGGTTGTAACGTGGTCATATGATCTTTGTTTGGAGCGTACGATACCTTGTTATAAATTTCTATCCAAGTAATACAATATTTAGAATAGGATATGGACCTACTGCAGACCTAAAAAAAACGCCGTTTAGGGGTTCAAAATAACGCAGGAATTTCAGGACCCAAAAAACTACTAAAAATAGTAATTTGTCTTAAAATCAAGAAAAATGATGAAACGAGATGGAGGTCTAAATGGAATAGGTGTGTGGCCACCAATATCCACAAATCAATATATATATCTATATATATATATATATATATATATATATATATATAGACATATATATATATACACACACACACACACACACACACAAACACACACACACACACACACACACACACACATATATATATATATATATATATTGATTGGTTGTGTAAGGGTGAATGAATGAATATTGGCTACACGTTTTTGCAAGAAAACGAAACGGGAGGGAGAAAAAAGTAGCTCAATCGAGTTATATTTTAGTGCTCAATCGAGCTAAAATCTTGATGAAGATATTTTTTTAAAGTTCACCCCCAAAACACAATAGGGACCTTATGGTTTAAAGGGCTCGATCGAGCCATTTTTTAACTATGTCAAAAGATCGATCAAGGCTTTGTTAATACTTGATCAAGTTGTTTCAAATTTTACCTGAAGCACTCGAACAATCTTTTTAAGTGCTTGATCGATCTGTTCAGGGCCTAAAAAATGGTGTTTTAGCTCCCCTTTGTATATTTCTCTACAACACCAATTTGTACCCTAACAAACTCTAGGAAAAATTTGTCCTTATGTGGTAGAGTTGATCATGTTGGATTCATGAAGGAATCCTCTATCTAATGGCATATGAGCTTGAAATTGTATGATATTTTTTATCTAATTTCTTTTAAACATAATGCTTGAAATATTTTTGGATAGTTTCAAAAAGTTTCAATAAAAAATCAATAACATAACATAATACAAAACAAAAAAAAATTGAAAAAGACAAATATCTTCGTTTACGTTTCCTCTTCAAAAGGGTACTCAAAAAAAAAATCTTACATGAACACATGTGTCTACAAAATGAAATTAAAATATTACTTCACCAAATTTTTAAATAATTGAAAATATAATTTTGCATTAAAAAAAAAAGTAATATGAAAAACTTAGTTCTCTCTGTGTAGATCATGCTCGTATATATATATATATATATATATATATATATATATATATATATATATATATATATATATATATATATATATATATATATATATATATATATATATATATATATATATATATTTTAAGTGCATTTTAGACTAAGTTATGCTACTTGAACACACACATACCTCTTAATATGTGCCAAACTTTCCAAAGACAAACATTTCATTTAATGGAAAATAGGCATATCATACGACACTATTTTTTTTCAAAAAAATATCATTAGGAAAAAATATAATTCTCCACAAATTATCTTTTTACTCTAAATCAAAATTCATAATGCTTATATGAATTTTCAGGGCCAATAAAAGAGTAAATTTTTAAAATTTCATTGCCATATTTGACCCAAAAGTGTAACCTATCTTCATTTATTCGCCCATAAATAATTTTATAAATATAGTACAAGAGATTCCTACATATTTTTCTAATGCTCGATGTCAATTTATTATGACATAACTACAACTAAGTCAAAACCACATTATTTCTATGTGCATGTGATGTGGAGTAGTGTTGTTTAGATTTTATGCAACGGGTTTTGAAATACAATCATTAAACACTTATTTTCCATGCAAAATTAGCACACAATCAAGCAAGAAACATAGGGATTTATGAGGTATTTTCTAACCCTATCGATTGCTTTCAATCCATATATTCTTGAAACTAAGAATGAAAATAACATGAAGACTATCACATACATTTCTTACATATTGATATCTTTGTTATATATAAAAAAAAAAACATACTAACATGAAGAATATCACATACAATTCTTACATATTTATATCTTTCTTATATATAAAAAAAACATACACACGAGATTTTTGCGATTTAGAAGAAATTTTATGGTACTTATAATATGTTGCTGCAAAACCTTGGCAAGGAATCTAGTTTTCCAATGATGATGTCTTCTTTGAGAATAGAAAAATAAAACATGTTGGAAGGAAGAATTAGATAAAACGATAGTTAATATTAGTTCTTTGTCAAATTTTCACAAGTTTTGATGTGGGAGTTACCTTCACACTCCAAAATTTTACTTATAATAGATATACTCTTTTAGTTCTATCGATATACTTGTGTATTCATTTGTATGGAAATAATAAAATAAATAATTGTTAGCTTGTTTATGCATGGAATCTCACTCTAGGATCCCACAAAATGAATAAAGACCATAAATATTAGTATTCATATTGAATTTGCATATTTTGAGTTTTTATGTTAAGAAAACGACCATTTCAAAAAACTGAAGATGAATATTAATAGTTGAATATTGCTATATATCATAAGAATTACTATATGTCTACTAGTGCATGCTTAGATAGTTTGTTTTCTCCTTTTAATGGTCAATACACACTATGCTCATTGTTTATGTTGATGCATACAAACTTGTGCAAACAATCACTAGTTAATACATGCTTTAACATTAATGATAACATAATAACAACGAAAATATTTCTACTTATCTAAACACTTGAAAATATAATAGGAACATGCACACTCCTCGAAACTAGTGAATTACAAAACATAAAAATCCCCCCCGAGACTCAAACTTCTCTTATACAGGTAACCAATCATCATTCAATGGTATTTTCCCTCTCTTCCCATGTTAACTCTCACAATGTCCTACTTATCCTCGTTGTCTATGCTCTCTTTCTTTTCGGTACCTAGGATTTTTATAGAATTTTTTTCTTTTTTTTCCTTTAACATGGAGTTTTTTTCCAAATATGTTGCTCCTTTCATCTTTATCTCACCCAACATAATTCCTATCTTTGGGTTCGTTGTCTCTTGGTGGTGCTTATTCCTCCTAGAATCTTGGGGAGTCATGTGAATTTATAATTTTGAGAACTACCAGTTAACCTTTCCATGATCACGGACTCGAACCACTTAAACAAATACTTGACAATAGGGAAACCTGACTACTCACTTGTTGGTTCCCATAATATTTTAAAACAAAAATAATATTTTTTTATAACTCGACATAATTATTTACATTTCTCATTCAAAAACGTTAAAATGTATTCTTGGCCCCATGACCAGTGTCTCTAACTTAAATATTTACAAGTAAACATAAGAACCATAATATCTTGCAAAAGTAACTGCAACACGGGGTATTACATTTCCCCTCCCATTAATTTGACACCATCCTCAATTTTTTCTTTTAATTCATCACTATTGAAAGAGTGAAGGATATGCTTATCATGTTTTACCTTCCACCTCCCATGTGGCCTGCTCGGGCTAAATTACTTCCATTTCACTTTAATGTGGACAATGTCTCAATTCTAAAGTAATTTTCCCTCATGTCTAAAATTCGCAGAGGCTCAACCTAGAGCTCACCTTGTAAGTTGACTTCTATAACATTCCAATCAATTATATGAGGTAGGTCATGAATATATTTATTTAAAAATGATACATGAAATATATTATGCAATTTTATGTGGGTCAGTAATGCTAGTTAGTAGGCCACTAGTCATACTATGGATAATATTTCAAATGGCCCATAGAACCTAAATTCTAATTTAGAATAGTTTATGAGCCTCTAAGTGCTCTTCTTTGGTATGACTTTGACATAAATATGTTCTCACACTTTTTATTACTTATGAATCCTTTTCTGATATATACATATTTTTTTCCTGTCGATTTATTTTAAACTTTTCTCTTACCTTTCTAATCACCTACTCAATATCTCTTAAGAGATAAGGTATTAAAGATAGTGTTTTCTCTAGTTGACTCTGTCAGGGTCCTATATTTCATAGGATCTCAAGGTGACTGATTTTATTCTTTCAGTCAAATTTACTTTGTAAAATGATTTTCAATTTGAAATAATTTTCAAAATAAAAACAAAAAGGATATAACATAAAAAATCAAAAGAGGTTATATGTTATAGATTAAAATATAGAAGATGTGAACCCCATCAAAAAGAAGAAAAAACAATAAATTCTGAAAGTGTTGCACATTTAAATGCCACTACTCTTAATTTTAGCTTACTTTTGAAAATAAATTGTGTGCAACTTGTTGAAAATGCCACAAAATTTCAATAAAATTCAATCATACAGTTTAATCATGATTGAATTAGGTTTAAATTTCTTGTCAATAGGTAGTGAAAAATAATTTGTGAAATTGTTTAATCTTGATAGATTGATTAGTTACATAGAAATTAAAACTGGTTCAATAGTTTAACCTGAACCAAGGAAGGTGTCATAATATCATTTGTTTTGATAAGTTACCATAAGTATTTGAATAAGTTAAAAATGACAAGGTATGATGTGGATGCAAAAGAATCAAAAAGTTGAAAATGTTAGGAAGATTATTATTTTTATAGGAATCCATGTCAATAAAATGTTAGATGTGAGATGCCCTAAATAATAAATTTTTTGTTGTTAGATGCTCTAAACAAAGGAGGAAAAACAAAACGTTAGGGAAGCAAGAAAGAAAAATAAAAGCTTCATTTTGTTTTAAAGGTTTTGATTGGCTGCTAGTCTAAATGCACCTATGGAAAAGTTATTTGTATGGTTTAAATTTTGATTATTAATTTATATCCTAAAGTTTTAAACCATAGCATATTTTCCCACTACTTTCATTTCATTCATTTCCCTTTTCATTTCCTTCCCCACTCATGTATTTCCACACATTTAATTATAATCTTGCACATTCAAAATCACTTTTCTCATAGACCAAAACCAACATATTTAACCTTTCGGGACTCATTATTCTATAAACCCACTTATATAAAAGTCTAAAATTTTTAAATTTTATAAGCTCCGCCACCCATCGAACATCATGTTATATAAACCATTGGAAAGATCCCTTGTACCTTTATCGCATATCGTCATAGCAAAAATTTGTTACAACAATGATATGCTAAACTTATAAATCGTGGATGCGATATGAAGTGGGACCCATTCCCCACCACACATCCCTTCCATTTCATTTTCCATTTAAATATACGTTAACTTGCCCTTTTTTCCACCTTTCTGATTTACCCTTCCACCTTTACCATTTCATCGAATTTCATTCTTGATCGTGATCAAAGTGGGGCCCTCATCGAATTTCACAGATTTTGCATGTTTTGCATTGGAAACTAAACTTTAAATAATGTGATCATTGATTTGTGATATCACATCGCATATACTTTAACTTACATTTGTGAGTGCCTGCAACATATTTATTTTGCGATGCGGTAAGTTGGCCCCACCTCCGCAGCTCTGCCCCCCCTCACTTTACAACCATTGCAATACATTCATATATCATATAAACTCCATAACACTTACCGCTTAAACCTTTCGTCGAGTCATAACTCTTCGCCTGATTTCCAGTGGGTCCCTCTTCCGGACACTTCGCAAAGTTTAGGTGTTGACCCCATAGCTTATAACTACAAGCTAAAGGTTGTGATTTGCACCTGTAGTCTGGTCCTACCTGCCCTCCACGTCAGTTCCATTTTCGCATCGCACCACCGATTCCTTTTTATATTGTAAATTGTTCAATCTGTGATATGCAATAATTATATGGATGCAATAAAGTTCAGAACTAAAATCTAAAGGATTTAAGGTCCAGTATAATGAGTTTCTCAATATTTTGTTTAGAAAAAGGGTTAATCATGGAAAAATGGATTTGGCTGACAAAACAACAGAAAGGTTGGGTTGAGCAGCAAAAGGCGTTTAGCACAGGGCATTCATACAACAATTCATCCACCATCACAATATTTAGTTTAGCCAACACAACGCTCATTCTACCAGCATAGCAGTAAAATGTAGTCAACATCCTAACTTTCCCACTACATCAGCACCTGCTTTACACAATGCATTCCACTGAGACTATAATTTTGTAATAAGTTAGAGTTTTAATTTCAAGTCTATTAGAGACTATATTATTGTAATTTTTGTGTAAATACTTCAGCTTTGGAAGTATCAAGGGTCGATTGATTGAGATCAGAATCATTACTGTCTTTTGGAGTACTATAAGCTTTTCCAAAGCACTAGAGCATCAATAATAATTAGACCATTCACAATATTCTTGTGGCTTAAATACTGGTGATGTTTTTCTTCGGTTAGTATTTTTTCATTATCCTCTTTCATTGTAAACATCTGAATTCTATTTGTGAAGCAAAAAGCGTGATGAACAGGATTTACTTTTGAGTACCTTATTCTGGGTGCCTTTACAATCATTATGTTTTCCACGGAAATTCAAACTAAAGAATTCTTAATTTCTCTTTATTTTTGCTGAATCTATTCATATTTCTGTCATAAATTCTTATATAAATCCAAGAGATCCAGTAAATATTCCTAGCTTTCCCTGTGTTTACTCTGTGAAATAATGATGCAACCTTATAGTTATATTTTGACTCCATTTCCCAATAGATATGAAAGAATTGAATACAATCAAACTTCCAAAATCCAAAACAAACCCAAGTACTATCATAACTAGCCTAAAATTTATTTAAATAAAGATAAATTTTATAGAGAGAGCCCTCTCTGAATCTAGGAAGGCTAGGTCCTGGATTCCAAAGTTGGTTTTATGTTTGCCTATGTGATTATTTCTCACAATCTCTAGCAAATTACAGAATGCTAACAGTCTCCAACTCAATGGAGTATGAAATTTTCTTCCATAAAGGACTTCAAAAGGACTGATTTTAAGGAATTCTTGATAACTATTATTATATGCAAATTCAACCAGATGTAAGTAATCCTCCCACTCAGTGGGTTGATCCATTTCATGCACGTGAAGCATGTCTTCTAGGATATGGTTGGTTATTTTAGTGTGTCTATTATTTTGGGAATGCTAAGTAGGACTAAAATTTAATTATGTCCCTAGTCCTATGAAAAGGACCTTCCAAAAATTTGATGTGAATTTTTCATTTGTCATAAATGATTGTTTTTGGTACACCATGAAGTTTGAGTATTTAATTCATACAAATTTTAGCTATGTGAACGACTTTGAATGTTGATTGCATCAGTATAAAATGATATTTCTTACCCAATTTATCAATTACAACCATGATATAATCATGTTGTATTACTTTACACGACTAGAATTCCTATCTTAAAAAGCTTTATGAATCTCCAAATGCCAGGGATTTTGAAACCCTACTCGCAATGAAAGAAGTTTTCTCATTAGAAGACATTGATTTTGGGGTTAAATGCCTGGAAAATGGGAAAGATAAAGTCATTGAAGGTTACCAGGTGGAAATCTTAAAAATTGGAGGTCCTATCCTCATCCCCCACATCCACAAGCTTTTCAACCAAGCGGTCAAGAAAGGGTTCCCTAAACCTTGGACTCAGAGCATCATTATCCCTACTTTTAAAATTGGGGATACAAATAACCCCTCTAATTATCGAAAGATTTAGATGATCCCTCTCTTAGCCAAGTTATATGGTATTATTTTGCAAAATAAGTTAAGCATTTGGCTTGAAATTGAAGGTAAGTGGGCTAAAGGCCAAGCAGGTTTTATAAGGCAGCACTCAACAACGGACCACCTCTTTACGCTTAGCATCATTATGGAGGAATGTCGCAATGATAAATCCAATCTCTTATGTTTCTTTGTGGACTTTAGAAAGGCTTTCGATACGGTTCCTAGAAATAACCTATGGAATATATTAGAAGAGCTAAACGTTCCTTTCAAGCTAAGAGTGGCTGCTATAAGGTTATACGAGAATGTAATTTCCAATTTAAAGAGAAATGAGGGGTGGTTGAAAGATATTAAGTGTAATATCGGAGTTAAACGAGGTTGGCCCCTCTCCCCTACCCTATTTGGCATTTACCTTGAAATGCTAGAAGGTTGTTTAGAGGAAGCAGGATGTGCTGGCACGATCTTAGCTGGGATAGTCATCATCCTTCTTCTCTATGCTGATGATATTGTTCTTCTCGCAAGGTGCCCATCTGATCTTGATAAGCAACTTAGACTTCTTAAGGATTTCTTCTCTACCATGGGTATGTCTGTTAACACTAACAAAACAAAAGTTATGATTATCAAATCCAAGAAGGACACTTACGCTAATTTTATGTATGACAATAATAACTTGGAGGAAGTTTCTTCTTACAAGTACCTAGGAATTGACATTCATCATAAGCTCAACTGGAACTATAGCATTCAGAAAAGGATTAATGGGTGGTGGAAAGCTTATTTTGGTCTTGAAAATAATTGTAAAACGACAAACCTCATAATGTGGGATAGAAAGAAGTTTCTCTTTGAAACTTTACTCACTGCTGTTATCTTATATGGATATGAGGTTTTGGGTTGCAACATCTCTAGAGAATCCTAGAGAAATATTGAGTAAATCCAGAAGCATTTTCTAACATATAACCTTAAAATTAAAATCAATACACCCTATCCTATTCTCCTTATAGAAGTGGGTCTTTCCCCTATTGAGAGCCTAGCTATGAATAGGATTATGTTGTACAAGCACAAGCTCAATAGCATAGGAGACCATAGACTTCCTAAGCTAGCTTTAAATTCCAGCCAAAACCACCTAAGGCTTAAACGAGGTTCGTATAAAGACACTAGGGCCTGGTTAACCCATTGGGAGATCGACGAGAATGTTGCATTGCAAAAAATCAATAACATTAAAAAAATTATTACTTCTAAGTTTAAAGAAAAAATGTGGTGTGAGAAAGATCTAGCAGCTAAAAGAAAATTAAGTTATTATAAGGAGGTCATCAACCCCACCTTAGAAGATCAAAAGCATATCTCTGTTTTAACTAGCTCAAAGAAGAAAATTAATATAACCAAGATTAGAACGAAATCTCATGAGCTCCATAGTGAAACAGGTCATTGGACAATTCCTAAAACACCATGAATGGAAAGGATCTGCCATTTCTATGAGCATATGAACATCTAGGATGAAAATCACTTCCTCTTAGAGTGCCTCACGTACAACCACATTAGAGCTCAATTTCATAATCTTTGTTGCAATACTGACCTTCCTAGCCTTTTAAGATGTCCAAATTATAGTGAGCTTGGGAGGCTTCTTTCCAAGCTTTTTGAGCACAGGAATAAAATCTTAAATCAAATTAAATAACTCTTTTCTTTAGGTCTGATAGACCAAATATTGGTCTCAGTGGACGTTAACCATCATCATCATCATCATCATCATCATTCTAGTTCTGGGTAAACCTATCGTAAAATATAAGGAGATATTTTCCCATTTCCACTTAGGAATAGGTAAGGGATTTAGTAACCCACTAGGATTTTGGTGCTCCACCCTAATGTTTTTACATTTCAGACATTTTTCTAAATAGTTATCCACCTTTACTTTAATCCCTCGTCAATAATATCATTTTCTAAGTGTTTTGATAAGTTTTTGGTAGCCTAGATGAGATAAAAAATGTTCCATATGATGTTCATGTAGGATTAGTTGTTTGATTGCACATTTGGGATATAATTTTTTTTTTTGAAAGTCAATAAACCATCACAATTCAGAGCATAATTTGATTCTTCTACTAGATCAATATCATTGAACAATTTTTCTTTCTTTTTTATTTATTTATTTTTGATCTCCTAAAGTTGAAGTCTTGATTTTTTCATTAATATATATTTTAACACTACTAGTAGAGATTCCACAAATCTATTTTAAACGTCTACAATGCATTTGCAATTTTGTTCGCTTTTCCCTTGATGTGTTTTATTTAAAAATTGAATTCATTAAGAAATGACATCCGCCTTTCTTTCCTTGCACTTAAATCCTGTTTACTAAATAAATATTTCAAAATAATATGATCACTTACTAAAGTAATTTTATTTCTCAAAATGTTGTGCCGACACATTTTTAACGAATGAATTAATACAGCTAATTCTAGGTCATACACAACATAATTATTTCCATTTTTTTTAGTTTTTTAGATTCATAAGCTTACATGGTTATCTCCCATTAACACCCAAGCTAATCCCTCCAAAAATTTATCTGTGCACATTGTATAATCTTGAATTGAATCAACAATATTAAGTATGGGAGCCATAATTAGTAATTATTTCAACCAATCAAAGCTTTCTTGACACTTTTCAGTCTAGTTAAATTTAAATCCTCTCTTCTATAAGGATGTGATGGGATAGGCCAATTTGGAAAAACCTTCAATGAATGTATGGTGATAACATAAAGTTCCCATAAAGTATTTGATGTTATCTAATTCATTAAGAACATGCCAAGTGAGAATTTCCTAATCTTTCCATGGTGTAGCATAGTTTCTTCTTTGGATATTACATGCCCTAAATATTGAATATAGTCTTGATAAAACTCACAATTACTAAATTTTTCATATAGTTGATGCTCTCTGAGTGTTTACAACACTATTCTTAAGTTTTCATGATCTTCAGGTGTCTCAAAGTATACTAGACTGTTATCAGTGGAGATTAATACAAATTTATCTAAGTACTGGCTAAAAAAATTATTCATTAGAGACATAAATGTGATTGGGGCATTTGTGAGTCCAAAAGGAAGAAAAATGAACTCATAATTGAAATAGTTGGTTCTAAAAGCATTGTTATGAATATACTCATCTTTAATTATTATTTGATGATTACTAGATCCCAAGTCTATCTTAGATAATAATGTTACTCCCCTTACCTAATCAAATAAATCATCAATTCTAGGTAATGGGTATTTATTTTTTATTGTCAACTTATTCAATTGTCTATAATTAATACATAATATAAGTGTATGAACTTTCTTCCTTACAAAAAGTATCGAATCTCTCCAAGGTGAGACACATGGTCAGACATATATCTTGTCCAGCAATTCCTAAAGTTGCAACTTTAAGTCAGTAAACTCTCATACACTCGTCCTATAAGGTTCCATTGATATCGGATTTTTATACATGTACCAATTCAATGGTAAAATAAATATATATTTTTGGTGGAACCCCTAGAATTTAACTCGGAAAAACATCCTTGAATTATTGCACCATTGAAATTCATCCAAAGTATCATTTTATTTTCTTGTCTTTAATATTCCACCTTTGTTGAAAACAATTTACACCCCTTCCTTAGAAAATTTTTTCATTACAAGGCTAATATCTGTGTTATCGAGATTGGTATGGGTATGCCTCTAATGGTCTATATTAATCCATAATCATTGGTACATGTGATAGTCTTTTCAAAGAAGTTAATAATTCCTTTATGTGTTTCTAGCTTATACATACCCACTAACACATCATATGATACTAGAGGTAGAATATTCAAACTCATTTATGTTTTTAGCCCATTTAAATGAATACGACAGTCCCTAACCAAACTGGTAATCTTCCTTTTAGTATTATTTGCTACTTGTACTCACCAATAGTTTTCATGTTTTTCTATTTTCAGCTTGCATTTCTCCACTTTTTTTAGACTAACATACCTTAAAATAGCTCCTAGGTCTATTAGAATTGACACAAGTCGGTTCAAAATATTATCTTCTATCTCAATCATAGTGTATTTATGTTCAAATTATCGATCCTTCAAGGTTGCATTGATTGTGGGAATAATTCTAACCACATCATTTATTGTGGAAGCGTCTTGTAAATTACATAAATATTGATTAGAATTAACATTATATGGACAATTTTGAAATTTATTAGGCTCCCCATAACCCCAACACTTCAAGGGTTCTCTTTCCTTCTCATTGGCTCTTTTACCATTTATATCAATAGTTCTGGATCATGTTTGTAAATGAGTCTTCTGCTGGTTATTTTTCATGTTGAAATTTCTATTTTGATGATTTTTAACAAAATTAATGAAAGAAGAGGATTTGAACCATTTATTCCCTTGCATGAATCTATCTTATTTCTTATTTTTCCAAGGTTTCGAGTTATATTTCCTTTGTTTAGATTGTTGGTAACATATTATATCCATTTGGATAGTTGCATCCATTTCCTTAGGGTTGTCATATTTAATATTTTATTTGAAGGGAAGGGGAAGACAACTGATGAATCATTGAATTTTGGCCTTATCCTCATGAATGTATGGTACATATAGGATGACATGGGTGAAATTAGTGAATAATTCATCTATGGTCATATAACCAAGCTTCATTTCATTGAACTCTTTAGCTCTATCAATACCTTTTTGTCAGATATTTTCCTTTGAAATCTTTTTGAAAATCCTCCCCAACTCATATTCTTATCTTCTATATTATGTAAAGTCCTAATTTAATCCCACCATAAGGATGTCTTACCTTGCAATTGGTAAGTGTCCATTATGGATTTAAAATTACTCGGATATTCATATACTTGAAAAATTTTATTCATGTTTAACAATCATGCTTCAACTGCATCCTGTAATGCATCATAAAATACAAGAGGCCTAATCTTCTTTAATTATCCCAGAATTTCTACTCTCTATTTCTTTACTTAGTTAGGCACTATTTGTGGCATTTTGGTTGAACTTTGTTCAATTTCTTCTTCATATAGTTCTTTTTCATTTTCTCTTCCATACTTTCACTGATCCTTCATTTTGTGGATTCCCCTTTATATCCATTATATTAGGTTTGTCGTAATGTTTTATGATTTGTATTTTTAGTTATAATTTTTATGAGTCTTTCCTAATCGATATTGGATTTCAATAATTTTTAACTATCTTATTTAATAATTATTATTTTCACTTTCAAACGTCTCACAATCTCTAACAACTCTATTGTATATGATGATGCCTCATCGCCAAGTTGCACCCAAATTTTGTCTCCGTCAAATCATGTTGAAGATGGTTTTGTCATGATTTTTCTCTACTTTGTTACTTAGTATGTAAGATAATATTTATTATGTTGAATTCTAACTATGATCTGGACCATAGGTGTTAGTGCTGTGATATACATATATATTATCACATGTAATGTAACTCTAATTTACACACTATTTTTTTTTACAATTACTTAATCCAATATTAACATGATCTCATTGACATAAAGTGTAGTTGTGACAGAGGAAGAGGGAGCGTGCAGAGCTCTCAAGAGAAGGAATTTTCATAGAACCCAACATCAAGATGAATTTCTTAGGAGGAAGAGGACAAGCAGACGTTCTCAGTAAGTGAGTAAGGTGAATGAAAAAACCAAGAGCACAAGGAGTGCTCATAAATAAGGTTTAAGCGAAGTGAATCATTTTCCATTTTTAAAGGAGATAACTTGGTGAGTTTTTGGCTACAATTTAGCTCACAAGTGGACAAGGAGAGTTCAAAAAAGAACGAAGTGACAATGACTAATCATAGTCCTATCAAGGGTTCAGTGAGAAGTTACAATCAGATGAAATAAAATATCAAAGAAGTTTGCATGAGGAAGATGAGAGATGAGGATTTTGAAAAAGATATTACTGAGATGAAGGAATGTTTGAATGTTCTTATGGAGCTTCTACAACAATATTTTGAATACCATATATGTGGATGGGTGCTATGGAATAAGGTGAAGTGGAAAATGTAGAAATTTCAATAACTGATATATTATTCACCGAGATTCTCCTGATCACACACTATTTTAGCTTCATGCATAATACATAATCTCTTCTACCATTGATCATCACATGCGGAAATAAAATCAATTGCATGCACACATTAAAACCACAAACAATCACACATATGAACACAGTATTTAATGGGAAAGCTTAAAGCTGAAAACCCCAACTATCTGTATATTATATATCATGGAGATCATGTAACAATCATTGTACAAAGCTCCTCACAAGCTCTCAGCACAACATCCAATTGCTACACACTATCAAGCTAGATCTAGCAAAACACATGCTCCAATATTTTGCCACTTGATAACCAGCCTCTATTGCGTTTTTAATGTTATGGGATGGCTTCATTAAATAGATAAACCACCTGGCTTGAACTGCACAATCCTCATGGGCTAATCCACCTATCTATGTGTTGCAAATAGCAACAGTATAGTCACAACTGATAATTAACCTGCTCTTTCACCTATTTCTGCACTGGTCTCCACTGAAACTGTCCATGCACTGAAGTTAACTGATGCATTCTTTAGTTGATTTATGATTTTATATTAATTAATAATTAATTCACACCACTCTCACTAATTGTATCAATTAGTTAAACTGAATACAAATATCTCAACTATGTTTAGATTAGTTAAATTGAATACAACTCCACTAACTTCCTCAATCAACTCCACCAAACTTTGTCACATGAGTTCTAACTGAAGTATCCATGCAATAGCTCCATTTAACCCTTAGGAATAGCGTAATTCCTTCTGTCAGCTGCATGTGCCACTTCTATGCACTTAATTGAAGTGCTCCAAGAGAATAAGATAATGTTTAGAGTCTAAATATTATTAAGAGCTAATAATATTCGATATATCTATTTTTAGACTAGCAATCTAAAAATAGATTCCGCCCAGTATGTCTAAAAATAGAAGTCCATCTATTTTTTCCGACTTGACCAACCATCCACAAATAGCATCTTGCAACTCATAGAACATGATCCATATGTCTAAAAATAGACATAGTCTAAAAATAGACTTTGTGCCAAAAATAGCCTACGAGCCCACTTAATGAAGGCGACTCCTTTCCACTAAGATCATCATCTTGTTGCAATATCAACACTCCCTCTCAACAAGATATGGATTATCTGCAACCCCTATCCTGCCCCTGTGGTATTCGAATTTGCTCCTGGTGAGCGCCTTCTTCAAGATATCAGCATCCTGATCCTCCGTAGGAATGTATGAAAGTAACATGACCTTCCGCTGCACACAATCTCTGATATGATGATACCAGATGTCAATGTGTTTAGATCTATCATGAAATACTGGATTAACTGAGAGTTTGATGCAACTCTGATTATCACAATAAATCACAGTAGGCTCTAAGTGTGAACCAAACAACCCAACCAGGATCTTCCTCATCCATATAGCCTCGCATGCAGCCAAACTCGCTGCCATATACTCGGCCTCTGCTGAACTGAGTGCCACGGAATTGCGCACCCTCTGTGCCAAGAAAGCTGTTGTCGACCCGTCTGCCCGAAATCCCTCGGATATTGCTCTTGCGTAGTTGGGCTCTGCCCAATCCGCATCCACACACCGTGAAACCACAAGCTTCACCTCATCCATTTATCTGTACCATAATCCATATCCCAATGTGCCTGCGAGATATGTGCCTGCGATATATGTGCCATTTGTTTTGAATGTCTCAATACATGTTTCCTGCCTTCCGGAGAAAGGCTTGGTAACGACATATAGCTTGTGAAAGCTGGTTAACGGCATAGCATATGTGAGGTCGTGTGTTGACGAGATACATCGGCCCCGACCCCACCAACTGTCGATAAACAGTGGCATCCACTACCTCCGCCGAAGTAGCATCCTCCTTCCTCCAACCACCAGGAAGAGGAGTATCAACAGGCTTGCAGCCATGCATGTTGAACTTCTCCGGTATCTCCCGGGCATACTTACCCTGAGAAACAAACAGTCCACCACTACGCTGCCAAATTTCGAATCCCAGGAAATAATGAAGGAGACCCAAGTCCTTCATCTCAAACTCTTTTGCAAGATCAGCCTTGCATGAGTGTATCAACAGTTCATCACCTGTCAAAATCAAATCATCTACAAGTACAGTGATCGGCAACTTACCCTCCACCACGGATCTTGGTATAGGTTAGGATCCGCCTCACTCTTGGAGAATCAAGTCCGGTGAAATGCGCCCAATACTGTCCGTGTGTACCAAGCACGAGGGTGCTTGTTTCCCAGCCCATCTGAGCGTCTCTTGAGCACACGCACCTGCGACTCGCTGTTTCGAAGATCTCAAAACCTTCGGGCTGCTCTGTAGCCACCTCCTCCTCAATGACTCCATTGAGGAACGCTGATCACTTCACATCCATTTGATAAATGTGCCACCCCATGTAACGGCGAGCAAGAATCATCCGTATGGAAGAATACCTTGCGACAGGTGCAAAGGTCTCCTCATAATCGATCCCCTCTATCTGTGAAAAGCCTCGGGCAACAAATCTTGCCTTGTACTTCTCCACACTCCCGTCAGTTGCCTTCTTCACTTTGTAGATCCATCTCGAACCCACCACTGATTTCCCTTCTGGCCTCGAGACAATTTCCCATGCACTGTTTCTGACAATCGAATCATACTCTTCCACCATGGCATCTACCCATGCGAGGTCCTCCACAACTTCCTCAAAAGAGGATGGCTCTGTCACGATACACTTTCTCAAAAGAGCTATGTATCCAGTGTACGGATTAGGTGACTGTCTCTGTCTGCGCTATGATGTAGGTGTTCCTACAACCTTCTCTGCATCTTGAGCCTCAGCTTCTGTAGTGTGCTTCCTCCCTCTGATGGTTAGCGTTTCCTGAGTAGTCTCTTCCACTCCATGAACCTCATCTTGTGGCTGATCCACATCCTGAGACTCATCCTTAGGAACTAATAGCTCCTCATCTGCATGCAAGTGTGGCTCCCTCTCAAGCGAACACTTCATGGCTTTCTCCTCTTGAAATTTGATATCCCGTCGCACAACAGTCTTGCGACTGTCTGGAAAATACACACGATAGTTGTGGGGCGTATCAGTGTACCCCACAAATATCCCAACCTCCGCAGTCGGCTCCAGCTTCTTCCTGGCATCCTTCATCACATGAATGTAAACGGGTGAACCAAAAATCCTCAAATGGGAAATATCGAGGCTTTACCAGAAAACGCCTCTCGGGTGTACTCATGCCAAGTATCCTGTGAGGACAATGGTTCTGCACATATACTGTAGTATTGCATGCCTCAGCCCACAAGTGTATGGGTAGGCCCTGATCATGCAACATCGCCCGTGCAGCACCCACGATCGTTCTGTTCTTCCGCTCAGCAACCCCATTCTGCTGTGGGTTATGAGGTGCTATAAGCTCTCTTCGAATTCCTTCTGTGCTGCAAAATTCCTTGAATTCGCTAGAGATAAATTCACCACCATTGTCGCTCCTTAGAGCCTTCACCTGCTTCCCCGATTCTTTCTCAACCAGTGCCTTGAACTCACAGAACTTTGAGTATGTCTCGCTCTTCTTCTGCATGAAGAAGATCCAGCACTTACGATAAAATTCATCAACAAATATCACATAATACTTGTGCTTTTATGTCGAAGCTACTGAGAAAGGTCCACACACGTCTATTGGAATTCTCTCAAGGATCGTCGTGGCGCGACTATCCTTCTCGTGAAAAGTGGCTTTCACAAATTTTCCCAAGGTACACCCCTTGCACTGATCTAACTGCGCAAGAGTGCCTTTAGGAAGCCCAGTAGAAATCTTCTGCAGTATCTTCAAAGCTCCATGGTGAAGGTGGCCTGATCTCCGGTGCCACAACTCACCATCATACCGGCTCACCACTCCTTCTGCCTTGCCTGCCATTGTTGCACAGCCATCTACCTGCAATTTATAAAGGTTCTTAACTCGAACCCCTATCCTTTGGGTCTCACCAGTTGCCTTACTACGCAGGAAAGCCTTTCCCTCACTAAATACAACATCATATCCCTTGTCTTCTAACATCGCCACAGAGATAAGACTCTTCTTCAATCCTGGAACATGCATCACTTCCTTCAATCTGAAGGGTTTTACCAGACTCCCTCTCAAAGGAAATGGTATCGATACCGGTCGCACTGTATCTACCATCATTGCCCATCTCGATGTGCACTCCAAGATATTTCTCATCCAGATCAGTAAACAAATCTCGATCTCCTGTCATGTGAGAAGACGCACCACTGTCAAGAAACCACACTAATCCCATCATACTTGAAACCAAGCATGCGATCATCGAAAAATCTAGCTCAAACTGTGAGGCTAAGGCCTCTCTAGCTACAGTCCCAGCAGCCTGCTTATTTTTCTTCTTCTGTGGACAATTAGTGGCGTAATGTCTGTGTTGGTGACAGTGAAAGCACTTCACCTTGGACATGTCCTGCTTCTTGCCTTTCACACCGGATTGAGAAGATTTCTTGTTCTTCCCCTTCTTTGCTTTGGCAGCCAAAGCGCAATTCTCTTCATTAGAGTTCTTTCATGAAGATCCGTCCCTGGTACTTCGCCTTATCTCCTCTTGCACAAGATCCGACCAAATTCGCTCCTATCCTAGGAATTTATCCCGACCATTGACAGAGTCCTGATAGGAGTGCCAACTCTTCGGAAGCCCAAGGAGAGCCAAGCTCACCAAGTCCTCATCATCAACAGTTACCCCCACACTTCCCATCTCATCCCTACATTGGATGAACTTCGTGAGGTACTTGGGCATACTGTCGCCTTTCTCCATATTTATGTTTCTGAGTCTATCCTTGAGCGCCAACTTCCTTTGGTCGCTCTTGCTTTGGAATAAATTTGTCAAAGCTTTCCACATCAAGAATGGAAAAGCTTTACCATGAAGGCTGGATACTATGTGATCCTTCACACCTTCCAACAGAATCCTTCGACACTTTGTTGTCTTCTTTTGCCATGCGTCAAGTACCGCAGCATCACTAGAAGTAGGCTTTAGAACTTCATCCAGCACCGCCTCCATCCTGTCCTTCCATGCAATATAATTCGAGCTTCCCTCAAGGGCATACTGCAATAGCAATCCATTGAAAGACATCTCAACTTCGACACCAAGAAAACACTACTGCAAATTCGAATTCCACCAACACAAAACTCAACCGCTTCAATGTTTTGCAATTGCTCCAATGATCAATCTCGCTCTGATACCATGTAGAAATTTGAATAATTGATATATTATTCACTGAGATTCTCCTTATCACACACTATTTTAGCTTCATGCATAATACAGAATCTCTTCTACCATTGATCATCACATGCGAAAATAAAATCAATTCCATGCACACATTAAAACCACAAATAATCACACATATGAACACAATATTTAATGGGAAAGCTTAAAGCTGAAAACCCAAACTATCTGTATATTATATGTCATGGAGATCATGTAACAATCATTGTACAAAGCTCCTCACAAGCTCTCAGCACAACCTCCAATTGCTACACACTATCAAGCTAGATCTCTAGCAAAGAAACACATATACGATCTTTTGCCACTTGATAGCCAGCCTCTATTGCGTTTTTAATGCTATGGGATGGCTTCATTAAATAGATAAACCACCTGGCTTGAACTACGCAATCCTCATGGGCTACTCCACCTATCTGTGTGTTGCAAATAGCAACAGTATAGTCACAACTGATAGCTAACTTACTCTTTCACCTATTTCTGCACTGGTCTCCACTGAAACTGTCCATGCACTGAGGTTAACTGATGCATTCTTTAGTTGATTAATGATTTTATAATTGGTGAATTAATTAATAATTAATTCACACCACTATCACTAATTTTATCAATTAGTTAAACTGAATACAAATAGCTGAACTATGTTTAGATTAGTTAAATTGAATACAACTCCACTAACTTCCTCAATCAACTCCACCAAACTCTGTCACATGAGTTCTAACTGAAGTATCCATGCAATAGCTCCACTTAACCCTTAGGAATAGTGTAATTCCTTCGCCATTTCATGTGCCATACATGCTTAAGCTAAAGTGCTCCAAGAGAATAAGATAATGTTTAGAGTCTAAATATTATTAAGAGCTAATAATATTCGACATATCTATTTTTAGACTGGCAATCTAAAAATAGATTCCGCCCAGTATGTCTAAAAATAGAAGTCCATCTATTTTTTCCGACTTGACCAACTATCCACAAATAGCATCGTGCAACTCATAGAACATGATCCATATGTCTAAAAATAGACATAGTCTAAAAATAGACTTTGCGCCAAAAATACCCTGCGGGCCCACGTAGTGAAGGCGACTCCTTTCCACTAAGCTCATCATCTTGTTGTAATCTCAACACTCCCTCTCAACAAGATATGGATTATCTGTAACCCCTATCCTGCCCCTGTGGTATTCTAATTTGCTCCTCGTGAGCGCCTTCGTCAAGATATCAGCATCCTGATCCTCCGTAGGAATGTATGAAAGTAACATGACCTTCCGCTACACACAATCTCTGATATGATGATACCAGATGTCAATGTGTTTAGATCTATCATGAAATACTGGATTAACCGAGATTTTGATGCAACTCTGATTGTCACAATAAATCACAGTAGGCTCTTAGTGTGAACCGAACAACCCGACCAGGATCTTCCTCATCCATATAGCCTCGCATGCAGCCAAACTCGCTGCCATATACTCCTCTATTGAATATGAAACCAATGCTTTAGCTTTAACTTAAATCTATTTCAGGGTTTAGTAAAAGGATTTCATCAAATGAAGAAGATTTATGTTAACCCAATGTTAAATAAATTCGTGGATGTAGAATATTTATTTTCGATATCAAACCACATATTCCTTTTCCTTAACAATATTATTTATTTCTCCTTACTGAGGTTTGTATCTTAAAAATGTTTCGCATCCTTCTAGTTTATTCTCTTCTCAAACAATGTCTCCACCTAAATTTTAAAAGGAACTACAAACCCTTGCTCTCGATTATTATTATATAGTTTATATTTAGGTCATAGAACCCCATTATCCTTGTTAAAATGGAGTTTTGATTTGAGTTACCATATAGGTTTTCTTACTTACTTCATTGGAGGTTTTGGTTCGAAAATGCATTTTTTAAGTTAAACCCTTGGCAACTTAGTAGTAGAGCTTGACATGGACATGGATAATTACTATCACGTATTATGTCACCCTTTTCCATTCTGTTTTACAACTCTGTTCGTTACTTGATTACCTAGCTTTTATTTTCATTTCTTGTTAATTTATTCTATATTAAAGGGTTTCATGCCCATGAACCCCCTTCTTTCCATTTTAAATATTATGGATATGGAGATATATGCTCATTTTTCTAAATCCATGTGCTTGCAAAACATAATTCAACCCATGGATGCTCCAAAACCCTCAAAGTGAATTCACTCTTCTAGTCTCTCGGTTTGGGTTTATATAATGGATTAAGTATTTGATTTGGGTTATAAAAAAAAATTAATGTTTCCTTGTAATAGGTTTATGGACCAACCCCAAATCAGAGTTTTTTTCTCAAAAAATTAGATTAAATTACCTCTCCAGGTAATAAATATATTAGCATTGCATTCCCTTTTACAAGTATTTACTAATATGGAGATTGAGCCAACTAATAACAAAAATTTTGCTTTATTCACTCCTATTGTACTAGGGTTTAGAATAATCAACCTCGAGTTATGTTTTTAGTTTAAGAATTCAATATTTGAACTCAATATTTTGTATATTAAATAGTTGGTGTAATTTAACACCAAAGTATGTCTAGGTAGACTTGTTTGGAGTTATTCATATTTAAAAATATTATGCACTTTTTTTTGTTAGATTAGGGTTCTTGAACCAACAATTTATACATGGCTAAATTGATTATGCTACTCTGAAGTGTGAATTTAATATTTGTAATTTTATTTTATTCTATGGTTTACACCTAATTCCATAACTAGAATCATGTAGTGTTAATTCAATGAAAATTTGTTTCATTAATCGATATTATTCTTATTTCATAGTTAATCCTCCCTTAGGAACTCGACCAAATTCAAGCTCAAAATTATCCTAAACAAAATTTGTGCGAAAATGGTAGTTACAAAGTACCTATGTAAATGGGTTTTGTAACAGGTTCCTGAGAGTGTTTTATATGTCAAGTAGGTTTTGCATGCATTAGGAAGTTGATATGGATGTTTCGCCTCCATAATAGCTTACAAACATTCTTATCCTACTTTAAAAAAATTGTTTCTTTTTCATTACTATTCATTATGAAAAAAAAACAATACATCTTTAAAACACTACCAAAAATTACATGAATATCATAAGAATTCCTAGATATCTACTACTACATGTTTGGATAGTTATTTTTCCTTTATCTCTTCATTATTTATATTGATGCATACAAACATATGCTAATAATCACTAGTTAATACATGATTAAACATTCCTGGTAACATAACAACAATAAAATATTTTTACTTATCTAAACACTTGAAAATATAAAAGGAACATGCATCTTACTCCTAGTTAATGAATTGAAAGACATAACAACTCCCCCCAAGCCTCAAACGTATGTGCTATTAGTAATCGGTCATCATGCAATGTAATTTTTACTCTTTCCCCTTGCATGCTCTAGCAGCATCTTGCTTGTCCTCAATGTCTACACTCTATTCCTTTTATGTACATAGGAATTTTACATAAAATATTTTCTTTTATTTTCCTTCAACATGGAATTTCTCTCCATCTTTGTTTCTCCTTTCCCCTTTCTCTCATCTAGCATAACACTTCTCTCTACTTATGTTATCTATTGGTGGTGATTATTCCTTATAGAATCCTCGAGATTGATGGGAAGGTATAAATGTGACAACTTCCACTTAACTTTTCAATTACTTAGGACTCCAACCACTTAAACTATTACTTGAAAATAGAACAACGTGACTACTCACATACTAATTCCCATAATATTTCCAAATAAAAATAATATTTCATATAAATTGTACATAATTAGTTACTTATGTTATTTGAAAATGGTTAAATTTAGTCTTGGCCCCATGATCAATGTCTCTAACTTAAATATTTTCAAGTAAACAAAAGAACCATAAAGTCTTGCAAAATTAATTGCAACAGAGGTATTACACCTTATTTGATTCAAAAAATATTAGGGTATACAACGTTGACTACTAATTGATATTAACCATCATAATCCTAGAACCATAACATGCCTCACCTAGTTAGTTTGTCTAGGATATACAATATTTATTTTTCTATGATAATTTGTAAAATTATGATTCATTAATGGAAATAATTCAATCAAATAGTGTAATTGCATTACCATGTAAATGGTCATATAGATTCATTAATGGCTACTATGAATGAAATGACAGTTTTAAAGAAATTTCAAATGGATAGAAGATCAATGTCTTAGGTAGCAAGAGCTACTTTGGTTCGTATAGATACTTATGAAATTTCGTGGCTGGAATTCACTCAAAGAGTGTAATTGATATACCAATGAAATGGTTATATAGACTCACTAATGGCTATAGTGAGTGAAGTAAAATCTTGAATATGGTTTTGAATGGAGAGACGATCAACAAATTAAGTAACAAGAGCTAAATAGGTTCTGAGATATTGTTATGATGCTAAGGTTCTCTTAATTTTTATGATTCTCTTTCTAATATATACTCCACCATATTTTCTCATGCTAATCCATGCTACTTTTGTGGTTTTCCAACCAATGATCTATCTTCTTACGTTTCAACTAAAGCGCTTTTCCAAGTGCCTCTTTTGGATCTTATTGTCCTAACAAGATTGACATGTTTGGTATATTATAAGTTGATGAAAAAGCAAGAATTGTACAAACTATTCAATTCAATTATTAGAGTAAAATGAAAAATATATTGGATACTTGTGTTACTTACACTACTAGGTAAAGTTAGTCTAATTAACTAGTACTAACTATGTATGTGGATCTAATATATTTTTTCTTGCCAGAATGGATCAATAAGGTCAATAACCCATAAGCCCTACATTCTTGAAGGAGGCTAACTAAACAATTTTGAAAGGCTATGGACCTTGTTAAAAATGATAATTAATGGTTGAGTTAAGAAAAATGGTGACACCAAATTTAATCTAAACAAGGTTGGATGCAAGGCATATACACAACTGTGCTTACAACTACCTTAGCACATCCGATCGTGATGGATGTTGAGAGGAACCATAATAAATTAACTAATTGAAATAAAATGAAATATAATGAACATTTAATAAATGGAATAATTCTGATATATGTGTCAATACCAAATTTCTTGAGCTTTCAATGCAACAAAATTTTAATGCATGTAGTACACCTCGTTGCTGCGGGTATCACTAGTTTGGTTCTTTCCTGAATACAGGATCAAACAGGTTGTTTGAGCAGTTCGTTGTTTAACTCAATACCTGAAAGATACACAAATATCTATATCCAATAGCTTGCTCACTTTCTCGGCCAATCAAAGATGGATTTTGTTGATTCCCTCAGCTTTAATTCTCCATTGGATTTTGATTGAAGCCTTGAAATTTTATCGAGCATCTAAGAACTTAAAGGATTGTGCAAGCCTAAATCATGTGGAATGAGACATGATTTATATAGAAAAGGGCAGTAAAGTGGAACACAAAAGAATGCATACATTCAGTGCTTGCATCTTTTATTTAGATGCTCCCAACCACCATGTGAGCACTTGATGGCCTTGGCCTTTTCGAGGGTTTGGTATAGGATGGGTTGGGGTTTTAGATAGATTTTCTCCCGTTTCTGTTATCAGTGCGTGAATTATTAGTACTTTTCATGAATCGATAGTTCTTTTATGGGAGAACCTCGATCACAATATTTCTTTTATGACAATGTCTCGAAGGCGGTTTGTTCTCTGCGTTCAGGTTCAATTCAAGCCATGGGGTAAACTGCGATAGAAGTAGGGACTATTGGGGGCTCTTGACTAGGTGTTCCCATGGTTCGCGACCATTTGACACGGGTTATGAATTCTTGTACAACATCTATGAATTGCTTGAATTATTCGTCAGATGGTTTATGCACTCGATTAGGTGAAGACGTCGCCTTGCTTTGTGAAGCAGTCGTAAGAATTGTGAAACCAAAGTGCAATTTCAATTAATTAGGATAGAATGCAACCTTAAGCTTTCCTTTTGTATAACAATACAAGTTTTTTATTTCTACTCGAAATAGTAAATATCTTGTTTTTTTCACAGAAAGAAAAAGCAATTAGAGAAGCATAAAATCCCAGAAAAGCACTGGTATTATGAAACCTATAACAACACAAAAGCGTAGAAACACACTCATACTATGAAACCTAGAAGAAGAACACATAAGCTTAAAAAAATAGTGTACTCTGAAATATTTTGGAGGAAGGCACCAGACTATGATAATGTGCCATATTATGTTGTTTATTTTGCTGTGGGTAGCTCCGTGTGAGGCTAAGTGATATTACTTGTGTCGTTGTTTTTTATTTGGTGCTTTCTTTCTTTCTTGTAGCTTGACCAAAGGCGACAACTTAAATTCTTTACAGTAGGGTGAAAGTGTTTATCTGGTGCGTGCTTTCTTGTTTCTTGCACCTTGACCAAAGGTGTCAGCTTAAATGCTTTCCTGTTGGGTGAAAGTTGTTTATCTAGTGTTTTCTTGCTTGTTTTCATGTAGGTTGACCAAAGATGACAACTTTGATTTTGTTGCAGAAATATTAGCTGATAGCAGATCCCTCCGTGAAAGTGAGCACAGAAACCTCGTGGAAGGTCGGACAACAATGGAGGGCTTCAATGGGGGAGGTGCTATGTATCCTCACAAATGTGGCACTATGGGAGAAGGAAATGGAAGAATTCGAAGCGGTGGGAAATGATAGAATCGTGGCGGAAGCCATTGTTGTTATAGAAACCATGGCGAGAACAAGTCTGTATGTCGCTTCGAGCTGAGCTTCTGTCCTCTAGTCCATAAGAGAATATCTATCTGGGTTTAAGAGGAAAGTCTATAAAGCATTGGCAGGTCAAAGCCCATGGAGGTAATGGAGGATTTTCATCCACTACAAGTTCCATCCTTGTGTAACAAGGTCACTGTTCGCACAAATCTAACGGAGAGAACAAAGCCTTCGCCAAGAACAAAACCACTTCCTCTTGAATAGATCACGAAAAGAGTAAGTTTGTCGAACATATATTTGCATGGCTGTATATATGGAAATTGTGCAAAGTTTTCATAGATGGCATTAGTGGAAAGAATTTTTCACAGCATTTCACAGGTGGCAACGGTGGACACAGCTCACCCACAATAGCGGCCTCAGCCCAGTAATATCCTGGTCTCTCATCCACTAGCATTTGATACCCTTAGATTAATGCCAGCATTAGTCTAGCGCAGAAAAACATAAATGGAAAAAGCAATATAACCTATACTTACGCCTCGAGAAGAGGCCAAAACCACCAGATGACTTAGATTATGCTCTATATCCTCAACACACAGCACGGACTAAAAAACGCAGCGGCTCCTCTGATCAGTATAGTCCCATCAAAAACTAATAATATCACCATTCAAACAAGAATGATATTCAATCCCAAAAATTAAAATAATGCCAATATTTTGGAAAACATAAAAAGATATATTAAAATAAACATAAAAAATACAAATAATAAATAATAATAATATTAATACTTAATCAAATTTATTTTCAAAAGCATACCACCAAAAAAAAATTATATACTAAAAAAGCATAATTGTTTTACTTGTAATTCAACCTACTTTCTAACCAATATTACTACATAACAAAACTAAATCGTTCTCGAAACTAATCAGATAAATAATACAATGTGATCAAACTAATGCGATATGGAAACCATTGTCACTAGCTAGGTTCAGGTATTATTAATAAGAGAGTAATTTATTTATGGGCCTTTTCATTATCCTTGGGGCAGAGCAGGAATAACAATTTGAAATAATTATTTTTTTACCAAAAATCAAATTCAAATTCAAATTTGTAAAGTTAACTTTATAAAAAAAAAAAATTATAAAAATTATATTAATATTAGATTTTTTGAATTGTGATTGTTCAGGGGAGCTTGTTTCTTATTCCGCAATGATGTTGCTCTGACCGCCAGATCATTTACAGTATGCACAGATCGTATGGAAATAAGAAAGACATTACTCAATGGAAATCTTGACTTCACCTCTGAGATTGCATAGGACGTTCCATACACTAGCCATTATTATTCCCATGGGATTATGTCTCTACTCCAACTCTGGATATCCTCTAAATTCAAACCCTACCGCATTCAGTTTCGTCGTGTAAATTCGAACCCACCACATTTATTTTCACCAACTATCACAACTTCCTTCAAAGTGAGGGAAATTTCGACTTTATTTAAGTTATTTTAACTACTTATTTATTTTAATAAAAATGAATATACTAGAAACTATATATATTTCTTCTCTGGTTTATTTTAACTACTTATTTATTTTAATAAAAAAAATTAAAATATAGTCGAAGTTATATTTTATTTTTACCTTTATTCTTTACCCATAGAATATGACAACATTATCTCTTTCGAATAATCCAAAGAACAATGTCAATGTCAATGTCATGATATGATCCAAAGAACAATGTTAATGTCATAATATGATATGTATGTACAATTATTTAAAGGATAAAAAGTGGAATAGCCTAGGCCCTACATTGTAGAAAATTAGACAAGAAAATATGACAACATTATCTCTCCAAATAATCCAAAGAACAATGTCATGATATGATATGTATGTACAATTGTTTCTGATGCAGTAAAATTGTAATTTTCCCAATTCATAGATCTGTGGGTTATGGGCTCATGATCTGAATGAAAATTTTCACTACACAGCAATAAAATTATTCTCAACACACCTTGGTACTAACTCTCGAGCATGCACATGACATCGCTCTTAAACTACATTTCGGGTCTGCCTACAACTGTTAACCTTCAAACTCGTTTCTGCTCTGAATGGATATGAGCCATCCATCTCACCTCTACGCAGTGCACACTGGAATCGATTTCAATGGCCACGTTTCTTTTAATGGGTCACTATCGATCCATTCTATGATCGATGGTTGATCTTTAAAATATGCAAATCCACACAAGATTCAAACTTGTACACAACAAAACGAGTGTTCGATCTCTCTAAACCACACAGTCTCATGGTAACTCAAGAACTAATACAACTCATATACATAACGACAGAAAATTCATAATAACAAAACACATGATTTATATTTATCTTCAAATTCAAATTACAATACACTTATATGAGCCAGGTCTCCCTCTCGGCACTTGATGTTACATGTTGTCTGGCCTCCCTTTACACACTCGCACTTACCATATATATTCCTCAATACAATTTAAGTATCAGACCTTTTGAGATCCGATCTATTTTAAGATCTTTCACATCCCTAAAAAACTGCGTAAACTAACAAATTTCAAACAAAGTCAATCAGATAATCAAAATTTAACGAAAATATTTCTTTTGTGGCCGCATCGACTTTTGGAAGGTATGAAAAAATAAATTTGACTTGGACGGGTTGATGCTCCTGCATCAGACTCCTGAGGTACAAAATTTCTATGACCTCCTGGTCATATGCCTCCTTCATCCCTTAGCAATTATACCCACATCCTCTGTGGAATTGCATTTGTGATCTTTCCATGAGCTGCAACCAAAACCTCTGCAGTAACAAGTCCTCTCTGCTACACGATACCTCACCGAGCTTCTCTCCTCTGAGCCCAGTCTTTCAGCATCTCTCTGGTTCTCTCCTCTGGAACCATTTGAGCACTCCTAGCTCTAGGTTGTTGCAATATTCTCACCTACACAACAATATAAAGACCACAAGCTTACCAATCTTCAACAGAACTGTACCTCTTCTTCCTTCACACACAAACTCTTTCTCGCAGGAATTATTTTCCTTCTTTGATACCACTTTGATGCAGCAAAACTGCAATTTTCTCAATTCGTAAATCTGTGGGTTATGGGCCCACGATCTGAATGAAAATTTTCACTACGCAACAATAAAATTATTCTCAATGCACCCTGGTACTAACTCTCGAGCATGCACATGACATTGCTCTTAAACTACATTTCGGGTCTTCCTCCAACCGTTAACCCCCAGACTCATTTCCACTCTGAATGGATATGAGCCATCCATCTCACCACTATGCAGTGCACGCTGGAATCGATTTCAATGGCCACGTTTCTTTTAATGGGTCACCGTCAATCCATTCTGTGATCGATGGTTGATATTTAAAATACACAAATCCACACAAGATTCAAACTTATACCCAACAAAACAAGTGTTCAATCTCTCTAAACCACAGAATCTCACGGTAACTCAAGGACTAATACAACTCATATACATAACGATATAAAATTCATAATAACAAAACACATGATTTATATTATCTTTGAATTCGAATTACAATACACTTATATGAGCTAGGTCACCCTCTTGGCACTTGATGTTACATGTCATCTGGCCTCCCTCTACGCACTCACACCTACCATATATATTCCTCAATACAATTTAAGGATCAGATCTTTTGAGAAATGATCTATTTAAAGATCTTTCATATCCCTCAAAAACTACGTAAACTAACAAATTTCAAACAAACTCTATCAGATAATGCAAATTTAACGAAAATATTGTTTTTGTGGCCGCGTCAACTTCTAGAAGGTATGAAAAAATAAATTTGACTTGGGCAGGTTGATTCTCTTGCATCAATTTCAAGGATAAAAAGTGGAATAGCCTAGGCCCTACATTGTAGAAAATTAGACTACAGAGACCCGAACAAGGAAACAAACAACTACACCTTGTACATTGAACCTTCAACCCTATACTATCCCAACTCTAATTTAATTAAACAATTTTTTAATTATATAAATCTGTCATATATATATATATATATATATATATATATATATATATTCCAAATTTTTTTTAACATTTTAATAATAATTTTCTCATAATGAAAGTCTTTTGAAAATTTATTGTTTATTTTATTTATTTTGTTATTTTTTTTGGAAAAAATCAATTATAAAATTTTTAATTCAATAATTTTTAACTTAATTCAAATTACTAAAATTTTAAGAACTAAAATTGACATTTCAAAAAATGATAAAAATATATATATATATTTCAACCAACTTAAATAGTAAAGAAGATTAAGCAAGAGTAAACATTATGACCAACTTTAGTTTTATTAAACAATCCTAAAAAAATTGACTCTTAATTATTAACTACTTTGTTATAGATGTGTATATTTATGTTGAAATATTGTTTTTTTATGTTCAATTATAGAAATTTCTCAATAAATAAAATGATCTAATGAGTTCTTATTGAATAGCTCATTTAGACACAATACTTGTTAAGGTTTTACAAATGGGATAGCAAGTTAAGTAGGTTTGAGTATCCATAGAAATTCAAAGTTAAATGCACTTCAACCAAAGGAGTATTGAGATGAGTACCAGGATTTCATAGTTATCAGGTGGGAATCCCAAAAGCGATGATCGATGCTACATTATTCATTTTTCTATTTTGAATCTCACTTCACCCTTCTAACCATCCCTCCATTCAATCTGTGCTAGGAGGACTATTCAAAATCGTCATAAATTGATCATTTGCAACTAATATTCATAGACATAGGTCATAAATTAATGACTTACTCTATGTATATAATCCCAAAAATAATATCTCATATCATTCAAAGTTAATATTCCTTTTTTTTCTAGTGTAGATTTCAAACTAGTGAACCATCTTTTACTTAGTTGTTTTTTATCCTAGACCATCTTTAATATGTGCTCTTGTAACAAGGCCACATCTATGAATACTACTGTATCTACATATATGGTATAGTCTACTGCATATGAGATTTTCGGGCAAAATGAACCAATTTCCATTATATCTTTATTGTTTTTAACTTTAATTTAACTATATTAAACTATGTCATTTTTCAAATCTAAAAATTCATTCATACTTTTCAAAGTTCAATAATTAAACTAAGCGAAAGTAAACACTACCTATACAACTTTATTAATGCTTAAAAATACATTTTCATTCGTTATACTTTTTTTTAATGCTTCTAAGGGAGTGGTGAGTGCATTCACTAGCATAATTAATTTTTTTCTCTTTCTTTTTATTCAATTATGTTACCAACCACCGTTAGATTCGATCTACATTATTTTGATTATAAAAAGGAATATTGGAAAAATCAAGGTCAACCATATTGTAAAAATCATGCAAGTCTCTTTTACATTACACATATTTAATCATAATTTGTATATTGTGATGTTATTAAAAAATATCATAGTTTTTAATTAATTTTTAATCATAATTTATATATGGTGATGTTATTCAAAAATATGGAAGTTTTTAATTAATTTTTATGCAAATTTGGGAAGGATTATGGTAATGGATAAATTTACTTGCCACTTATTAATTTAAGTATTAATCACAATTTTTTATATATTCAATAATGTTTAATATAAAATAATATTCTATTTTATTTATATAATAAAAAAAACTTGTTTATGTTAAATATGATGGGACAATAAGGTTTTGAGGTTTTATTGTTGTCTTAACTCTTTCCAATTTATGTTATTTCAAAGGTGTTCCAAAATTTCATGTGAGATATCTTAAATTTCATATTTCTTATCTTTCCTATCTAAACTTTCATTTTTCTAAATATATTTTTCATTGTATTATATATAAACTATTTGCTTGGTAGAATATGTACTTACATATTATTGAAACCACATTTTTCTCACCACCTAAATTTCCTTGGCACCACCTAAACCACCATGTCAACATACCATTTAAGCTATCTTGCCATCTCACCACATGAGTAACCTTCATAGCAGCTTCATCATTGCTTAACTATGATTATGCTCGATAATCTCACTACCTTGTTGCTTGAATATGCTTGATAATCTTAAGGTGAGAAGGTGTGAAGGCCCAATATGAGATCGAAATTGATTTTGTACTCTGAGAGAGAGTTATGTGTGGTCATGGAATAATAAGGATCACTTTCAATATACACTATAAAACAACTCATGAAAATAGGAAAAATATAATGTTTTCAAAGGAAACTATAATGAAATTATAACTGTGACAAATACATTACAACACAACACTTCATGAAACACTTAGACAATAGAATGGAATTTGATTTCGAGTAAAGAAGACTAAGAGGTAGATAACAAGGCTTTAAGAATGTTCCTAGGTAAGTTATTCAAATTTAATCTATTCCCTATTTTTAAAGATATGTCTTACAAAATATTTTTATTCTTATTCATAAGTTATGTGCTACAAAATAAATATCAACATTATTATTAATATCAACAACAACATTATATTTTTTTTTCAAAACTAATGCATTCAAAATATAACTCTAACATTTATTTTATTTTGACTTAAATAAGTGCAACCAAAATATAGAAAGAATAAAAGACATGAAAGGATATTGGGTTCTTTACCTAAATGAAAACACATTCTTCATTATTTATATCCCATACAATGGTAGGACTATTTTTGGTGGGAAATAATCCCTAAGGCCAGTGTTGAAAGCCCCAACAGAGCGAAATAGGTCATTCAAAAAATAAAACTCTTGATCCAACATGCCAAATACTCAAATTATTAAAATTTGGATTAAGAATCTACCCGAGGATCCTACGTTTGAAGATGTTCCAATAGGGTTCAGACCCCCTGCTTCCTCCAAGATGTGCAGACCTGGAAATCAATCACAGAAGCATAGAGAGTATATAATTCAAATTTCATGCATAAGAATATGTTAGATCATCATAATTAGAAATTTATACTATCGTTCATAGGATGAAAACATATATCAGGAACAAGACATCAGTTTCTTTATTGATGAATAACAGTAAGTACATGATAAATACAACCTGATCCAGGCCAAGGGAACTAACGAATCCTTCCTCCAAATTCATCCAACCTGAGCCAAGAATAAAAAATATCTAACAGATGCAAGGAGATGCTAAATAAGAGTATTGAACATATTTGGAAAGGAAACCATGGTTTCTTAGAGACTAGGAGTGCAGGAGGCATGGGAAAAGCATACTTGATCTAGGGAAAATTGGGTATAATGTTGATATATCTCTTCTTCTCTATTCATTAGGCCTACCCAAGGGGTGTATATATACCACCTCATATTGGTTTTTTCAGTTAGGCCACGGGCTCTTGTAAGGGGGATCTCAGTAAAACTCATAAACCATACTCAAAAATAGTTATTTAATTATTTTTTCGAATTTTAAAAAGTATACACGGGTATAGTGTTTTTGGATCTGAGTATGTACGCATTTTTGTGTGGGGTGAGTCATGTATGGATTCTGAAATATACTTTTTTAAGATAAACTTAAGTCTTCAATGGGTAAAGGGACTGCCCAAGGCCATATAAGAGCATCAAGTGTACACGAGTGTTGAATAATGTTATAATAACTATGAAAATTTATGCATAAAAAATACCACATGTTTATGGGAAACATTTAATAAAAATTCAAAGATCACTTAATTTAACCAGATCTTACTCACGGGTCCTTGCAAATTTCCCCATTGAAAATTATCGATGGAGTCCCTGTCTCATTCATAAGCCAACAAACATAGTAAGTACACCATCACTTCCTAGAGAATACACATGCATTTACAACTACACCATCCTTTGAATTTGTAGTGGTTGGCACTCAATCCAAATTCATATCAAAACTACTCCAACACCCTCAACTTCACATCAAAACTACTCCAACCCCTTCAACTTCACATCAAAACTAATTCAACAAGAAAATAAATGTGTTTGGAGAGGGTTTTTAAGGATGATTTAGTGATCTTCCTGTCATGTTCAGAAGATATTCAAGTCTTCAGTTATTCTTCAGTATTATTGTACGATATTTCAAATATTTAGTTTATTGTTTTACGATATTACTGAAATTTAATTGTGCGTAACCAACTCTAAGAATCCATCCTAGTTTTATCATGCCAGATCAATTTGTTGTCAGTATTATGAAGAGATTTGGCATAGATTATGATTTGCTATTGACAAACATAATTGGAAAAACTTAAAATTAAAAAAAAAAAAAATAACATTTCATTAGAAAAATTTGATAAAAACTCCATGCAAAAATCATCCAAAACGAACCTTGGGGGGACATTTCGATAAGGTACACTAACAGATTCATGAAGCCCCAACATTTCTTCCGAAAATAAAATATTTTTTTGTGGAAATGGAAATGGAAAAAATTAAACATCCTAAATGTGTTAGCAACACTATTTGCAGTGACATATAATAGATGGAAAATAGCTTTGAGAAGGTAAAGTTGAAAGAGGAGTATCTATGTGAATGGTTTGACCTTTGGTGTTGTAACTATAAACAAGCACAAGGAGGGACCTAGCCTAAAAAATATATATAATATGCAATGTTATCTAGGGACTAGAATAGGAAAAAAATATAGTGTGCAATATTCGCGATATATAACTAGGGAGTCAACATGACAAGCTACGTAGCTGGTGACGAGGCCACAATTTCATCTGGTGGTTGAATTTCTTGCTAGAATTTAGCAACAAATTTTTCAACAAATATGACTGTGGGAGTGTCTACATCATTTTTTATTGCAGAAATGGACTTAGCATCATTAAAAAACATTAGACACCCAAAATCCTAAAGCTTTATAGCTATAATTTAGATTCTAAAAAAATTTCTCATATTATTTTCTCAAAATCATACTGAAATTTTTATATTGTTTCAGCAATGAGTGGTTGGGTTGCAAAGTCTTATCATATTAACATTGTATATCATATTCTCATTCCATTTTATTTTATTTATTTATTAAATTATTATTAACTTTCACTTTAATGTTAAAAGTACAATTTTTTCTTTACTTTTGCATATAAAATATTTAATTGTGCCATTTAAAGAGATGGCATATGAAACTATTAAATTGGCATATGGAACTATAAACTTGTATAATTAATTTAAGAATTCATATTATAAATATTCCTTCAATATTGCCATCCTATGTCGAGCATTGGCATCATTAGTCTGGATTCTGTTGGATGAATTTCTTTCTGTCATAGTTCCCTATGCTATGTAGCTCTGACAACATGTAAAAAAAAATTCAACTTATATTAAGATTCAAGCTATTTGTCGACCTATAGGGTTCAAGTTACATTTTGAAATACTTGGTTTTTTGAGTTAAGATCACAATTCGATTAAGGAGCATCTTTATTTGTTCCCCCCAAAACCAGACTAGATCCATATTAACTATGAATCTATCAAGCGTCGAGAGGGATCAAATATCTCGAGGTGAAAACCACTTTTTGAGTGAAAAACTTGAGGAAAGGTTTGCACCTTGAGTGATTATATTTGGATCAAGGACCTAAGTGGCTCAAATTTAAGTGTTTGAAAGTGTGTCGAACTTGAGCAATCAGATAGATCTCATCTTCCTAATTTCGATGCCGCAAACAGTTTGAAAAACCGACACCGTATGAAGAAGTTATCGCGATTTGAAAAGTCTAGTAAATTGCAATTTTTGACATTTGACCAAGGTTGAATGGTTTTTGAAAAGTCAAAAAAAAGAATATTCTAGTGAATATTCCTCAGAATATTCCCCAAAATATTCCTTCTGGTCCAGTCAATGGAGGACACGTGGCATAATTTTAATTGCAAATGGACTGTATGTTGTTTTTTTGGGCCAATCAGAAGGCACCATGTGGCCAGCCCTGAGGCCACCACGTGGCCCTTGAAGCACCTTTTGCAATTTTGGTGGAGGGCTGGAGGATTGATCGCACGACCTCCCACATAGCACACCAGCGCTTTACCATATTCCCTATGTTGTGGTTCTTAACCATAATGGATTGTGCGTTTATTTTATTGTTTAATGAAATCGCAATTGGGGGAGCAGAGGGGCCAACCCCTCCCCATATGGCCTTAGCCATGAACCTCGGTCTAATACTAATGGCAGTTCTAATTTCCACGTCTTCGCTAGCTTGGTCACATGTAGAATTTTAGTTAACTCCCACAAAAACTATGGATAGAACATTTAAAACCCGCCAATAGGTGTCACATGGTGACAGTTATCTGCAAGGTTTGCTCCGACGGTTTTGTAAACTCCGCTACAATGTTAATGGTCACCGCAAGTTTGGGGTCATGTGCTCAACACCCTAACTGCCCACGTTTATTGTCACAGCTATTCTGGCAGTAAGTTTGGAGCGTGCCCAAAATTTGGGGCTTTCACTATTTTTATTTCAGTTAACTAGAGTGCTCCAAAATTAGTGGAGTTGTTTTAGGGGAAACTGGACAAAAGTTTTTTAGGCTCTATCTTGAGCAACATTCGTCCATCCTAAGAGTGTGAATAGTCAATTTTGACTATTTCATACATTGCAGACTCATTGGTGATGGTTGCAGAGCCATCAAAGGAATTTTGAGCATGATTTAGCTTCATAGAAGTTTTAGGGGCCACAAGGGCCAGCAGGGGCCAAAAATAGAAAGAGGCCTAGCCGGTGCAGCTAGATACCTTACTCAAGAATCTAATAGTAAATTTTGGATGTTTCAGAAATTTTGGAAGTAATGGTGAGTTTTTCAGAGCCAGTGGAGGACTTCTAAAGGCCGAGTTGCTTCATAGAATTTCCAAGGGCCACTAGGGCCACCAGGTGCCAGTAAGAGAATGAGACCTATCCAGAGCAACCAATATCCATTCTCAGGAAACCAGTAGTCTAGTCTATTATGACTATTTTGAGCCTTATAAATCCAATGGAAGGATTTTCATAAGCTTTTGAAGACTTCTGAAGGTTTATATGCTTCATATAATTTTGCAGTGACCCTAGAGTCAAGGGGTTCCACTAGGTGTTGGAGGCATAATCGGAGCAACCAGGGACCAATTTCAGCAAGTCAATAGTCTATTCTGACTATTTTTGACATTATGAATCCAATGGAAGAATTTTCAGAGTCATTTGGAGACTTTTTAAGATCTATAAGCCACAGGGAAGTTTCGGGCAACCAAGGGCCAACAGTGAATGGAGGCCTAGATTAGGGAGCCAAAGCTTATTTGGAGCAAATGAACATCCTATTTTGGATTTCTGATGTACACTTGAGATAGTAGAAAAGGTTTTAGGGACAGAAAATGATTTCTGAGGGAGTTAGTGCCACAGAGAATCTCAGAGAAGCTTAAGGGCACTCACAGAAGGAGTCAAGTCTAACGGAGCCGAGGTTCATCTTCAGAGATATTTCAGCCATTCCAGGGGTATGATGATATTATAAACCCAATAGTACAGCCCAAATAACCATTGGAGTTAAGTATTTACTTGTAAAATTAATTTTTCATCATAATCCCAAAGAGCTAAGTCAGTTGACATAAGCTCAAGGAGATGTAGCCCACGATATTCGGGTGAAATCCTATATTAAATTTGTTTTTATGTGTTGATGTTTATTTTTTGCACTTTTTGGTTGTTGTACATGCTTAATATCAACAAAAAAAAGTTTTAATTCCTCACACATAAAGGATTAAAATAGTTTAAAACACATACACTTGTTTCAAGTGTTGAATTTTGCACAGTCATGTATAAGCAAGATATTTTATTTGTTTAACTGAGTGGGAGGTCCTTGCGCATTGCATGTCAAGTTATCCACCCATTTTTATATCATGTGGTATAAGAGCACTAGGTTGCTTGCTTGACATGGCACTAGGTTTCTTTCTTGATAGAGCACTAGGTTGCTTGCTTGACAGAGCACTAGGTTGCTTACTTCACATAGCACAAGGTTGCTTGTTTTGACTTGAAAGGTGTTTAACAGTGCAAAGAATTTAACTGTTTTAAAATTGACTGATGCTTACAAGTTTGATTTTACTAGAGGAGAATGAAAGCTATTGTTATCTATGTCCAGAAGACGACAAGAAGGAAGAAGGTTGAAAGCATTCTCCTTACCCAAAGGACCTCAAGGAAACCCTTGAAGCACAAGAGGGATTATTTGCAAAAGTGGCTGCTTGAAGAAGAGATACAAGCTGCAGAGAAAAGCTTGAATCTACAACCATTTTTTTAAGAAGCTTTGTAAATTATTTTTTAAGCTTTGTGAATTAGTTTTGAAGTTATTTAGTTCATTTTCATAAGATGACAACTTCTTCAATTGAGGTTTCAAAATTCTCCTCCTTCACAAGATTCTTTGATGAAGAAATGAAGCGAGACTTCTACATCCTAAAGGATAGGGTGAAAATTTTGTATGAAGATAGAAGAGAAATCACTAGACTTCATGAGAAATTGGTTGCTATGAAGCAATAGAAAGAAGAAATTCTTCAAAGAATGCATGAGATGGAGATGCAGCTCCATCATGCCCAAGAGGCCTTAACCAAACACATGCGTGAAGCAGAGGTAAAACACTTAAATTTGTCTTCAATTTCCTCTTCAGAAATATTTGTAGGTTCATTTGAAAAGCACACTAGAGGTATAGGTTCCAAGTTGATGTTAAAAATGGGCAATGAAGTCAAGGGTCTAGGAAAACATGCACAAGGCATGATTGATCCTATTTTGGTTGAGGAAAGGCCTAAGAAGTTTGGTCTAGGCTATGCTCAATCTTATGGAGAAAAGTCTACAACCATGAAGGCATTTGAGACAACTTCAAAAACAAATTTGTCACAAATTATAAACCACAAACATGTCAAGTTTGTTTTAAATTTGATTTCCATTGTTTGAAGCCTATGTTGCAGCAAGATGTTAATGGACATGCAGCTTATGGAGAGCAAGAGAGTTCTGACAGCTATCAAGACAAGAAAACTGATGTTAGTCTTCAAAAGAAAGCTGGAACCTCTACAAGTTCATCTCCTCAAGAAGGTAAAAAATATGGGCATGCAAAGAAGCATTTGCGATATAATTCTTCCCATAGTCAAGTCGATTATGTTTTTTTTAAGCATGGAAAATCTGCATGCATGAAAGGAAGAAAGGGTTGTTGTTCCTATTGTGGTATGTGTAACCCATGAAGTTTCAAAATGCTGGAAGAGGATGAAGGCATACAGGAAACAATTGAAGTGAAGGAAACTTTATCAGAAGGTGCAAAAGACTTGCACACATTGCCAGAAGAAAGGAAATTTTGTTGCCCAATGTTGGACATTGCATCCAACTAATCATGCCAAGCATTTGAAGCAAGAGGTTAAAAATACTGACGCAAATGGAACCAAATATTCCATCATTGATGTGAGAACAGATGTTTCACAAGAATAATATTTTCAGCAATAAAAATCGCCATGGAAGTGGCTTGGTAAGAAGTGGTTTGACTTCTTAACTCAGCAAGACATACATCCATTTGTACATATGCAAATTTCAGTCATGTATGCATGTATTTCTGTTGAAAACTTATGTTTTTTTGAGCCACCTTGGATTGATGATCAAGGAAGTGATGTTCAGCTACCTTCTATAAATTTCTCACCAAAAATTTATGAATGAGTTCAAGGAAGATACAGTTCTTGACAGGAGGACAAAAGCATCCAAGAAGGGAAGTGTTGACTACCTTCAAGTTGGGCTCAAAGGCACCAAGCCAAGCAAGGCAAAGTGTATGGAGGCTGGAAAAGTGACGGTGTTGTACTCTCATCTACTGAACATATCAGGTAATTAGTCTTTTGCACTACAAGAAAAAAGGACATTGGTGAGGGGCGAAAAATGTCACCATAAGCTCATTGGTGAGGGTCAAAAGAGCCTTCGTCACCAAAAATTGAACGTCACCAAAGGTGGCGTCGCCGAAAGTAAAGGTGTTGTGGTGACATTCAAGGTTCGTCACCAATAATGGTTTATAATGACAGATAGTGATCGTCACCATTTCATATGAGCAATGGTGACGGACAATAGCCTCCATCACCAAAAACCTGAACGTCACCAAAGGTGGCGTCACCGAAAGTATGTGTTGTGGTGACATTCAATATCTATCACGAATATTGATTATAATGACGGATAGTGACCGTCACCATTTCATATGAACAACAACGATTTTTGGTGATGGACCTTTCATGTTCGTCACTATTGGTGCATACATATGGCGACGTTCGTTGACCGTCGCCATTTCATATTTGGTGAGGGTCAAAAAATGCCATGATCAGCTCATTGGTGACATCAAGGTCCGTCACGAATAATGACTATAATGACAAACAGTGACCCTCACCATTTCATATCAACAACAACGATTTATGGTGACAGACCTTTTATGGTCGTCACTATTGATGCGTATATATGGTGGCGTTCGTTGACCGTCACCATTTCATATTTTGGTGAGGGTCGAAAAATGTCACCATAAGCTCAATGGTGATGGTCAAAAGAGCATCCATCACCAAAAATTAATCGTCGTCATTCCCTATGAATATCAGGGCACGATGGAATTGAACCACCAGCCTCCTGCTTATAAAGCAGGTGCTCTTCCATTGAGCTAGCACCCTTTAAAGAAGATACTGTAGAAAATTTCTTAGTGAACCACTAACGTAAACAGAGCTAAGAAATATTTCTTTGTAAAAGAAATATTCGTGGTAAAATTAACAAGAAAGTGACCTTTTAGCATCGTTGCACTAGTGCTTCTCTTACAATATTTGGCCTAAACAATAAACAATAAACAAAAACAAAAAAACCTTTTCAATTTAGTAGGAGCATGCTGGGAAAATAATCTCACAAGAATACCTAGCAGTCAACATTTTGACCCACTAAATCACTTTTACATCCTTTTGAAGTCCTTCAACAAAGGGCTTAAAGTTGGGAACAATGTATGATATGGACATTTTTCCTTCAGGCAGAGTTATGAGACACAGAACCACTTTCACCCTTAAGAAAAAATGTGGTTGTAAATGCATGGTAAACTCTCTTAACCATAAATATGCTCTTAGTATGGTATTGGATTCTCAGACTAGTGTCAAGTTTAAGGGTGCCAAAGACTTTAGATTTTAACTATGATATGGTGCACACTAGGCTTAAGGAA
Source organism: Pinus albicaulis (assembly GCA_034641835.2). Lineage (NCBI taxonomy): Eukaryota > Viridiplantae > Streptophyta > Pinopsida > Pinales > Pinaceae > Pinus > Pinus albicaulis. The sequence continues at coordinate 196,468,292 of CM076583.1, read as the reverse complement.
AACATATTATTTAGGAATTTCATGTTGGGAAACCTCCAAAATTGTGTCCAGGAAAACTCAAGTTAAATGGAAATATTTTTGTATAATGGTTGTGACTCATATGGATGCACATTAATATACATTTTTTTTCCTAAATTTGAATAATTTATGTATTTTTTGGTCAACCATTTTTTTGATCCGATTTTTATCTAGTTCCGATTCGATTCACATTTTTTAGGTTAACCATTTCGATCACTGGTCCAGTTCATGTAATTAAATAGATCATAAAAGATAAGGTCGTATTAGTGTGTTCATGAGAGTTTTGTGTGCATAAGTAAGATGGGAGTTACAAAAATCTTCACCTATGCCCAATTGGAAAATTGGAGTGTCGTAGATGTAATAAAATGTGTAAGAGAATATCCTAAATTTAGAAATAAGAATCTTATGATGTGTCATTGGGGAAAAAAGATTTCAATTACCTGGCAATATCTTCTTGCACCACATGAAAACCTTGCAGAGTAAGAGAAAGAATGCACACGACAAATACATCTAATTATGAAGTAGAAGGTTATAGACTTCAAATGAAAAAGCGTTGGACAGCTCACTATAAATAACATCAACCACTTCAAGCACAAAATGGTATAGCATAGGATGTCTCAATACATCAAGAAAATCAAATACATATGCATTACCACATTTTGTTTCAGAGACAATATTTAAATCTCCTACCATTCAAGAATTTTAGTAGTTACCAATTCAGGCCATAAAAATTATAGACAAAATAGCCATCTTGAAAAGAGAGAGCTCAGCTAGCTCCATTAAACTTGGACTCTTCTTAGGGAAACAAAATAACAACATAAAATTTGTGTAATTGTGAATATAAATAGCTAAACACTCTAAAACTATTAAAGAAAGCCAGATCAATGCAACAGAAAGAACAAGCAGGTAATAAGCAGTGAAATTTAGCTCAAGGAATAAAAAGTAGAAGAAAAGTTCTCAAAAGTATGGCATGTAAAAGAAGCTCTAAGACACTAGAACAGCATAGACAGCGAGAGAATCAAAGGAAACTAAAAATATCAAGCTATAAAAACTACCCACCAAAAAATGTCAATTATTGAATAAGCAATATATGATGTCTCAATCCTAAAGAATACATCCACAAAACTAATCAACTTTCATACTTCCTAGAGTTTACAAGAACTTGGCTGAAAAATACATATGCATTATAAAAATTAGAGAATAATGTTAAATGCCATAAAAAGGTCCAAAATGATTAATATTTTTCACTCACCTTTACACGTTTTCCATAAAGGACTGAATGGAGGTCTTTAATGGTGTTGCAAGATCTGCTCCTCATGGACAATGTATACACCACTGCATAATCAAGAAACTCATATTGTTTTCAATATTCATAAGAAAAGATTCTAATACAAGGATGAAATTGAAAATTATCTGAAATGCTATGATGCATAGTCAAGAAAATCTTAATGTTGACAATTTTCTTTCTTAAGTGACAATTCGGAAGCAAAGAATCTAATACAAAGATACAATTGAAAATTATCAAAAATGGATTCTGATCCGAAATTATTCGTAGGCTTGCCTCATCATGAATAGGATATAGACTACCCTCATAAGACTAGACAATTATGGATGATTTCTTAAGTTGCAAGTAAATATGTGTCTTGAATACCACACACCATTACTTTCATTGCCATAAATCAAATACACACACACACACACACCAAACTCCATGACAGCTAGGCCTGTTAGAGTGGCAACACTCTATAAGTATTTTTCAGGAGTCATTAATACTTTGCCACATTATATTTTTAATATGTGACCAATGTAATCTTAGATGTTGTAGTTAGGGGTAGTAATTAGTGGTCAAGAGTCATTAATACATTGCTGCATTTTATTTCTAATATGCAACCAAAGTAATGTTAGATGTTGTAGTTAGGGGCTATGTGGTAAAACCACCTAAGATGTTGTAGTTAGGGGTAGTAATTAGTGGTCAGGATTCATTAATACATTGCTGCATTTTATTTCTAATATGCAACCAAAGTAATGTTAGATGTTGTAGTTAGGGGCTATGTGGTAAAACCACCTAACCAATATGAAATTTCGTAAATATGATATATAGTGTTTTATAGTGTGTGAGGAGAATATATGCTTGCAATGTGAATAATAAAGTAAATATTTATTCTCACACACCAACATTTTGTGTGGAGGAGGTTTGCACCCTAATGTCTTGCAAGACCTTTGGGATTTGATCAGTTTCCAAAGACACATTTATGTTTGTATAATTCCATTTATTATTTATTTCCTTGGGATGAAAAGAAGTGATAGATACTTGATTGTCTTCCAACTATTGGTCTTTTATCACAAAATGAGATGAAGTCATTAACATAGGCTTTCAGATTTCTTTACAAGAGCTCTTCCAAGAAATGATTGCCTACTTTCCTTCCCTTCTCAAAATACCTCAAAGTATAACCACTGTGGCAGCACTATTATTAGACTAGTCATATGTTTCATGTAAAATTGAATAGTGAACTGAAGTTAAGTCATGGACGTTGGCAATGATCTCCCTTTAGCAGAAGATTCGTACTTTTTTCCAGGGCATATGAACAAGTAAACTAAAATCAAGTAGACAGTTAGTGATGAAACACTATATTTTCACTTTGCACTGTGCACTTGAAGATTGTTTTTCTGGTTCTTTTCAAATAAAAAATAAAATAAAATAAAAATCATTTTCTCCATGGAAAAAAATAATCCTAGAAGAAACTTTGGACATTCCTTGCAAATCATTACATTCCGTCCACTATTTGGATAATTTCATAAATAAATCTTGTAACAAATAACTCATCAAACAGCATGAACTGCTATTATTGAATTTAGGAATTGATCTGCATGAATTCAATTAGCTCTTCAGTTGTTGTTATCATCTACACAACTATTCTCCTCCTTCCTAACAATTCAAAAAATAAATAACTCCCATTTTTGCTTCTTTAAGTTGTTGTTAGACAACCATTTCACACATATTTATTCACTCAGTAACACTGCATTTGTCCAATTTTAACATTTTCAAAGTTTCAAATAGCAATGAAGAAAGTCTAAATAGACAACCATAGACTCCTTCAAATTCCAAGTTTTTGGATGGAAGACATTCATCCAATCAGATTTTAAAAGATAAAGATAATTTGCACAATGCAGGATGGTCAGGACTTTGTGTGACTTATTAAGACTTGAAAGGAAAAGATGATTGAGGATGAGTTCTTGAGTTGCAGTGTCACTCAGGATTTCTCAAGTTGGATCATAATTGAATACTCAATGTTGTTTTGGGTCAATTTGTAGTACCAACCCACTAAGACCTTCGCGTACATGGTTCATTCATATTCTCAATGAACTCCACCTAATTGTATAGGAAACTTTCGGAAGGCCTATCACACCGCCTAGAGTTTACAACCAACACAATCCACTCATAGAGAATTCAACTTACAAATGGCCCATACTCTATCAAAGGTTGTGATGCTCACGTTAGGAGGGAGCTATATATATGACATTGGATACACATACCAAGCAACCAATGTAGACTTAAGCTTTCTCTAGCTAGGTGGGGTGTCTACTCCCTATTGGATTTTCACTCAGAAACACATGACAAAGATTAATCAAAGGCAAACCTAAGATTTAATAACAGAGTTCTTAACATCATGCATTGCCTTCGGTTATACACTAGGCTTCTTTAATATTCCATGATGGTCAACTCACTTTGTCAATACGATAAGAAGCATCTATGATCTACACGATTGAACTCTGAAGAACATAACCTGTTGAATTAATGCTTCTAGCATTCCCTTGTACTTTAAATCCAACTTCTAAGATGTGAGGAAATTTAAAGCTAGAACAAACTAGAAAATTTGATTCCAAATTTTATGTTGGCCATCTATTTAAACCCACTTTTTCAACAAGTTTCTCATTGCACTCAAATATAAGAAACAACATTCCAAGGAGCTTGCAGAAACTGAAATCCTGCTAAAATTTTATCTTATTTTTATTCCAGAATCCACAACTCTCTGAGATAGTTACAACCCTGAATTATGTGCTTCAAAGGATGGCTAAAATTTTCTATCCATGTCACAATAAATTTTACACTCTACATTACCCCTTGTCAAAGCTCTGACATGTGTTTGCACACTAAGAATCAAGAATACACAATTCAATCCTAATGTTATGTAAAGACCTAGGAACAATAGTGGAAAAGGAACCTCTCACAAATGATATTAATAACTTTGTACATTCAAATAATAAGAAAAGTATAATTATGTTGTAAAGCGTACTTATTTGAAAACAACTTTCCTAAATTGCTACGTGTACCATTATGCACCCTTGATTTTAATGTTAGACGATTCAAATAATCTCTACCTTAAGATTAAAAACTGTTATTTTTAATCAGTTACATAGAAAAATATATATTAACGAACATCAAAACTGCGTGAGGGTTTCTACCGACATCAGAACTCCATGAGGGTTTCCGCTCTCATACTTTAAGCTCATTTTCTTCTTCGATGTCTGCGAGCTCATTTTCTTCTCCGGTGGCTGTGACTCACTTTCTGCAAGTCGGGCGTGACCATGGCCTTAACCCTTAGTGCAACAACACACGTTAGTGTTGCCTCGCTATCTTTCGATGGATATTGCGTGTACGCACTAATATGCACTCTGGTCTACTGCAACTGTCTGTTGCAGCGTTCACAGAAATAACAAGAATACCACCAAGTTCACAGTTCTCAGATATATAGGAGGAATAGCCTCTTCCCTCTTCATCATTTCTTTCATTCCCAAAACACAGAAGCTTTGAAGTAGAGGCCAAGGGAGCTCTTAAGCAACAGCCATCAACTCTGAGATTAGGTTAGCCATATTGTTTCTATAGAGTTCTTCTTTTAATTTATTTTCCCTTGTTTATGGGTTGGGGCTTCTTATTTATGCCCTGTTTCTTTTGATTTTTTTGCCCTATTTGTGGGCCTTGGTTTGTTATTGATAATAATGGGAGTTTATATAATTATGTTTCAGAATTCAGGTTAAGTTATTCATTCATGGCAGTGCCCAATTTTGGTGGGTGGCGGAGCTCAACAATGCCCACATACTACTCCATGGTATTTGCCACCATTAGAGAGAATAAAATGCAAAACAAGATTGAAATCGGCCTGGAGGATACTAATAATTTCAGAAACGATGATAATAATCTAATTTCACACCAATATCAGAACAATATAGAGCCTGATATTCCTGTAAGTATATACTATGTGTGAATTTGTGATATTCCTGTAAGTATATACTATGTATGAATTTGTGATGGCTTCTGATGGTTTTATTGTGATTACAGTGGGGTGATGTTTTTTATTTTTTGGTTTTGCAGAAGAGGAGGTGGCTCAACAGATATTTTTCCTGCTGCTTTTCTTGATCTCCATGGATGATGATACAGAAATAAGTATGAGTTTTGGGGTTGTATTATAATAATCCTAACACAACTCTAGCTCCTTTGAAAGACGAATATAATCAAAATTGATAGTTTTTCCAGAATGCAGAAAAAGATTTCACCCTGCAATGGCTTTTATATTGAAAACTCAACAAGCTAGAAATTGAACACAGCCCTGCATTTGGCTAATGGGATGCTCTACCACTGTGTATTCATAATATATATCATTAATGGTTTGGTTTGAAGTTGTGGATTAGTAATTCCCCTTAATGGTTTGGTTTTAAATCTTTCTTTCACTGGATATTGTGTGTACGCACTAATCTGCACTCTGGTCTACTGCAATTGTCCATTGCAGCATTCACAGAAATAACAAGAAGACCACCAAGTTCACAGTTCTCAGAAATATAGGAGGAATAGTTTCTGCCCTCTTCATCGTTTCTTTCATTCCCAAAGCACAGAAGCTTTGAAGTAGAGGCCAAGGGAGCTCTTAAGCAGCAACCATCAACTCTGAGATCAGGTTAGCCATATTGTTTCTATAGAGTTCTTCATTTAATTTATTTTCCCCTGTTTCTGGGTTGGGGCTTCTTATTTATGCCCTGTTTCTTTTGATTTTTTTTCCCTGTTTGTGGGCCATTGTTTTTTATTGATAATAATGGGGGTTTATATGATTATGTTTCAGAATTAAGGATAAGTTATTCATTCATGGCGGTGCCCAAGTTTGGGGGGTGGGAGAGCTCAACAATGCCCACAGACTACTCCATGGTATTTACCACCGTTAGAGAGAATAAAAAGCAAAACAAGATTGAAATCGACCTCGAGGATACTAATAATGTCAGAAACGGTGATAATCTTGTTTCACACCAAGATCAGAACAATATAGAGCTTGAAATTCCTGTAAGTATATACTATGTATGAATTTGTGATGGCTTTTGATGGTTTTATTGTGATTACAGTGGGGTGATGTTTTTTTATATTTTGGTTTTGCAGAAGAGGAAATGGCTCAATAGATATTTGGCCTGCTGCTTAGCTTGATCTCCATGGATGATGATACAGAAATAAGTATGAGTTTTTGGGTTGTATTACAGTAATCCTAACACAACTCTAGCTGCTTTGAAAGACGAATATAATCAAAATTGATAGTTTTTCCAGAATGCAGAAAAAGAGTTCATCCTGCAATGGATTTTATATTGAAAACTCAACAAACTAGAAATTCAACACAGCCCTGCATTTGGCTAATGGGATGCTCTACCACCGCGTATTCATTATATATATCATTAATGGTTTGGTTTTAAGTTGTGGATTGGTAATTCCCCTTAATGGTTTGGTTTGAAGTTGTGGATTGATAATTTTCCCTTAATGGTTTGGTTTGAAGTTGTGGATTTGTAATTTCCCTAAAAGTTGTGGATTTGTAATTTCCCCTTAAGCCACTCTTTGGCTCAATCATCCTGACCAGGGATTGAACTTACAAAAAAACCCCAACTGACATGCTGTTTTTGTTCAATGTGAAAGTGTAACTTGCTACCTCCAATATTTTCTAGCTAGCAGTTGCTATGTACAGAATTGAAATAAAACTGCTCAAAAAACTTTATGACTCACAGAAAGTGGGAACTTATGAATAGATGTCTCCTTAACCTGGGCATAGCTAGAAGCCAAAGTCATAAATAAACACAAAATAATGTTCATAGCTTCGCTCAGGAACTCTCTTTAACCTGGGAATAACTAGAAGCCAAAGCCGTAAATAACACAGGAATTTTCGCAGCTTCACTGAGGAGCTGTCTTTTAGTAGAAAGTTTATCAAATTACTAAATCTATATGAGTAAATGGTTGTCTGAGTGAAGATAGTTATTGATTAATTAATTTGTATATATATTTTATAATATTATACAGTGTGTTTTACCACCCCAATTTTTTTAATTTCATAAAGTTAATGAACTCTTTAATATCTTCTTATTTTGAAAATAGACACTATAAATTAATTTAGGTAAAAAAATAAACAAATACGTTTCATTGAAATTGGAATAAAAATAAAATAATATATTGCATGAGTAGCCCTTTGATAAGCATCAAAAGGTTCAATCAAAATGCATAACATATAGATTAGGCACGCTCCCCTTTATACCCTAAATCATTCATGCATTTAACGCAAATTCAAATATATTTTCTCCTTTTTCACATGATTTATATTTAAAGTTTCACTTAAATTAAAATCTATAGACAAAATTTGAAGGTTTTTTATTCCTGCACAGTTAAGATGGATGCATAAATTACAAATTCGTTCCCTTGTAATCAGTCACTGCTTGCAAAATAACACAGGAATTTTCGCAGCTTCACTGAGGAGCTGTCTTTTAGCATGAAGTTTATCAAATTACTAAATCTATATGAGTAAATGGTCATTTGAGTTGAAAGTAGTTATTGATTGATACAATTATGGGAAAACTTACAGGTTTTGAAAAATGCCGCATGAGATACTTGAAGATAGTTATTGATAGAGTTGTGGGAAGACTTACATGTTTGGATAAATGCTGCATGGGAGGCTTGTTCTAAAGAAAAGTTTAGGTGTTGGAATCTGATTCAGGTGTTTCTTTTGGGTACTGCAAATAGCAGGCATGAGGTCTCTGTGGGAACCTTAAAAGACGCTTTTTTGTGGCTCTCAAAGAAAATTAGATGTTATCCTGATTGATTAATCGACTGAAAAGAAGCACTTCCAAAGATTAGGGCTTACCAGAACCTCTGCTACTATTCCCTATAGAAGTCGAAATTAAAGTCTCGGTCATATCAGAACCTTAAGAACATAAGCCATATATAGAGGATATTACAGAAATCCCTGTTAGTGCCTCAAGGGGTCACAATGGAGGAAATTTAAGGAAAACAATCACAATCAAGGTATTGAAAAAAAAGGAGAACATAGTAGATGAAAGGGGAAGGGAGGCAATAAATATTGATCATGGCAGACGGATCTTCTCAGTCTAACTTTGGTCGAAATTTTAAGATTTTTTCCTCTATACTACTATTTCCTATGTTACTGCTTTACAGCGTTTCCTTTGCAACATATGGTGCAATTGCTAGTATATAAAATTTTAAAGGTAAATATAGTGACCTCATTAACCAAGACTAGATCTTGTGAACTTACAATAATTCACCTTTTTGTGCAAGAAGGAAATACTTCCAAACATCACCAACTACAATAAAGTATATAAAAATGTTGCTGCAGTGTTATGCAATATAAAGGAAGCCCAATTTCAATTAATAAAGCACACTATTCATAGGAAATGAGGGCATGTTGATGGACAACTTCAGATTCCATTCCATTTTTTAATTTCCAAGATAACACCCCTATTTTTGTGTGCTGAAATGTTTAAGCAATCTCAGAGCCAGGCATGTCTTGAAAACTACCTAGTTAAATGAGTTTTAGTCCAAAATACAAATGCTTAGAAGGAAATACTCCCACATTTCACCAACTGAAATATAGTATACAAACTCAAAATAGAAGCAATGCCTCCACTTAGAATTCAACTAGGAACAATGCACATACCAATCATGTTTTTGAAGTATCTTAGTTATGGGGAAATTAGCTTGTTAATGAGCTTGCTCCAATTCATCTAATACCAAGTGAATACGTTCATGTTAGCCATAAAATGAAGTATTGTTTATTGTTGAAAGTGCAGGGTCTGTTGTAAAACACATGCAAGATAATAAGAAGGGAAACTAAGTTCAACATTATGTTTTGCGGTTACTCTGTTAACGCTAGTTTAACCAATTTTTTTTCTTGTTTTAGTCTCTTTTGTTGGCAAGCATGGTTGTGCTGCTTGGTATGCAAGTAACACTGCTATTCTCTGTTCTGGGCATCATAGAAAAATCAACATCTTGGTATTTCGGCTGGAAATCATAGAATAGGTCCCCTGTTTGTTTCAGACTTGGCAATAACTTTGCTGGAGTTGAAAGAACAGTGTTTGAGTTGTCTAGAGGAATCAATACACATATTGTGCAGTCTAACTTTCATGTCCAACAAAGCTCCAGCATACCCAATATATGATACAATGTATTTTTTTTCCAACATTCTATTTCATCGTCAAGGCCAGTTGCGATTGTTCTCCTAATTCGAACAAGCCCAAACCTCTACACAGGCTGGAAACTACTTCGCCCAGACTCAAACATGAAGGTTTGTGCTTAGCTCCCATATCATAACTAAGCATCATGGACATACCTGCAGAACTGGCTATCTCCCTTCTCTTACTAGTTTCATTGCAGTTACCAAAAAAGAATTAAATAACGATCTGGAATCACTTATTTGATAAAATTTGTTGCAGGAGCTGCCGTTTTGAGGAGAAGAAAAATGGTGTGGCTGAAGTATTGTTTTGGTGAGGTGCGTTAAGCTCAAGAGTAATGTGGTGGGGCTACTAAGATTTGAGCTATGATTGCAAAGTTGAGGTGTAAGACTGGTGCGCAGGCTTGCAGAGCCTAAATCCTTCAGGTGGATATGACTCTTCATTGCTTAGGATACATTCCTCCATGCCCTGATCCATAATCTTCCTCCACCTCTCATTTTTCATGGCCATTCAGAAAATTCACCGTTTTCCTTGGTGGATTCCCACTACTCTGGGTCTAGGGCTGCATCTTCTAGTATTTTATTCAGGAGTGTTATTGAGCATCTCATACATATTTTCAATTGATAATTCACCATTCCTACATAAATTAGGGCTGTAGATCAGCACTGTATCAAGAGATGCTTCCTTTAAATATGGTAGTTAACATTCTCCATCAATATCTAAATATATCTAAATGCGAACTCTTCTTGTTCTACCTGCATCTTCTCTCACTCTCACTACTATTGTTGCTACTTCCACTTCTACTCGTGTTGTGCAGTGGATAATAAAAAGGATATTTTATCCCGAAATCGTCAGGAGGGTCCATTGCCAATCAAATTAAGTATGTTGTTCTATGTGAGTATCTTATTCTATATGGCCAAGCTATTGATTTTCTCAGAGATCCATAAAAACAAGATATGTGACTTCTGATTCAATGCATTCGACTCTTCTTATTAAATAATAAAAAACATGAATCCATAGAAAACTGGAACAAACAAAACACAATCCATAAAATACAAAACCCATATATTAAACCTAGGGTAAACTCTAATAACACATAAGGTAAGAAAAGAGTTTGACATTTCTCTGGAAAAAAATTGAAGAACAATAGCCTATCGGGCATCTCACCTAAGTATTACATTTTTTCAACATACAGCAAGGGTTTAAGAGTGAAAAGGAATTTCTATCAGCAGAATGAACCTTGAAAAGAATTATACCTCGGCCTCTTCGTTACCGGCGCCTTCCTCAAACTTCTTGGGAGACCCTCGATCAAATCTTTGGCCTCTGGTGAGCGAGTGGATAACCTTGATTACGGCAATTCAAGCGCTTGTCCAGAAGTATTATCAAGTTGCAAAGAGATATGGAGGATTTACGGATGGGCCGGCGCCCCCAGGCTGGGGAATATTGTTCAGATTCGTTCTGATGAAAGAAATCACCGCAATTGAGGCAGCCGTCCTCCTCTTTCCCTGGACAAAGCAGCGGGAAATGAAAAAAAAATGATATTTGAATTTTTTTATATATTTTGACTCTCCAATAAGAGGGAAATGAAAAAATTGGATATTTGAAATTTTTTGATATTTTGATATGAAATGCGTGTTTTTGTTTTTTTTGGTCACGAAGTAGACATATATGAAGGATAGAATCCAACATAAGGGCGAGTAGGAAGGCAGGACCATTTTTTACAAAGTTTTAGCATGGAGAAAAATTCAATTTTTTAAAAAATATGAAATTATAGAAGTAAATATGTAAAAGGTTGAGTATATGAGGTTAAAGAGTCATTTCATATGTTTTTTGCACCTAGTTTTCTAGATAATTTGTATATCTCTCTAAAGAAATAGACTTTTGTAGTCTATTTGTGTGGTGAGTGGCTTACAGTTAGTAAATTCTCTATTATAATTTCGAGTTTTTTTGAGGTCACTCTAGTTTCCTATATATGCAAGGTCTATAATGTACATAAATATATTCAATATTAGGGAGAAGTTGTAATGGGGTTGCATTTGTTATTAGTTTTTGGTGTTCACTCTACATTAGAGTTAGGTAATACTATGCATGTTATTAGTATAATGGATTACTATTCTACCTATGTGTTTGTATTTGTACTATATTTGGGTGATATATGTTAGTTTTTATTCATAATGATGTTTGTTATAGTGGTTTAAATGGATGCTAATAATATCATAATGAATGTGATCCCCACTCAAATATTTAACATTTTTCACGTTACTTATTGGGAATTATTATATGTGTCTCAAGTGAGACCTTCTGGCCCTATAAGGTGGAATATAATAGGACATTAGACAACAATAGGCCATATTTAGAAGCATTCCATTAACCTTGATTCTATGATAAATCCAACACTCAATAATGGGAAATAACTGTCTAAAATCTTTGAAATATGGTAGATGAGTTAAATTAGGGTTTAATTACCAAGGGTGTTCGGTTTAACCTACAAAATTTCTTCAAGCGACTTGATTGTTTTTAACCATGACCCTAAATTTCTCCTAAGCTTATTTAGGATGCAAGTTATCCTTGTAAATGTGTTGGGAAAGGTAGAAGGTGGCATTAGGAAGAAGTGCTTGAGGAAAAAAAGTCATTTTATTGGCTCTTGGGAAAAATGGAAAAGAAATATTGTTTTTAGGACTTTGTTTTTTTATGTTAATGTATAATTTCTATCTCAGGATAGATGAATTTGTGACTAAGGCATTATGGCAATTGGAGTAGTTAAATACTACTCAAGTATTATCTAAGTGGATAGAGGAGGATATGGTATATTTAGCCATATTCGGGTATTAAGCTCCCAAGCCAAAGAACTTACAATTACAAAAGTACTAGACTAAGTTTGATATTAGAACAATTGATGACATTGTTGGGTAGAGTATAGTTCTTGAGTGAATCTTCAATGAGTTTAAATCGTGTGTTCTAATTGAGATAAATCATTTCCTGGAGGGCAAAGAATATTTGAAGGTGTACCTGGTAGGGATGAAAAGCAGGTCTTTTGTGTGATTTTCCCCCGCAATATTCCATTCGTACAACAAAAAAATTAATATGCCCTAGTCTTACATTGATCATTTCTTTAGGAGATGGAGGTATGAACTAGATCCATCCTAATAGTGGATGGAAAAGGAATACACTAACAATTTTCCTTGTTGGCGCAAGGGATGTTGTTAAAATGTATGTTTCTAGGATTTCGTGTGGATTTGATTAGACAAATTGTGTGACAAGAAGCAATCTAGAAAAAAGTGCTATAGAAACTATATTTTTCTAGAGAATAACCATAACCATTTGACCTTCATTATTGTAAGCATATAAAATATTGTTTTTACTTCTTAGATGATTACAAAAACAATTAATTTCCTCATACATAAGTCCTCACCATAACCATTGAAATATTCAAAGCAATGTCTTACAATTTTTGTTGTAGCTAGAGAAACTTCTTCAATAAGGGACTCAATAGGACCTCAATGTTCATTTCCTATTACATCCCAAACTTGGAAAACAGAAGAAATAAATGACCACTTGTTATTTAAAGATGAACTTTACTTTCAAAAAGAAGATTTAAAAAGAATGAACTTAAGAAAAAATAAATGCATTTCCTCCACAATAAAAAAATGTCATTTCGAGCACAATAATTTTAATTTAGTATAGGTTTTAATGATGTCAATCCAGTGTATGGTTGCAATTCAATATGTAGACAAGTGCAGAAACCATTTCATAAATATATTTTATATTTTTGGTGGTGATTTATTAAAGCTCTATTAACATTCAACGTTTCTTGAACAATGAGATGAAAATTTGTATTTCCTTTGTTTTCCAACTCTAATTGGATTAGGAAATTAACTATGGGCTACGTTACTATTTTGTTCACTAGAAAATCATCTAAGAAAGCTTAGTTTGTTCTCAAAAGAACTACCTTGAAAGGTATGGCATCTGATCCTCGTAGAGGTATAGACATGCTCAATGTTAGAGTCATGTCTACATTATTTCGAAGGAATTTATCTTCTCTCGATTGAAGATGAGAAAAATAGATGAATTTCAAAAATGGTTTGCAGTATTTTATTTTATTTTGTAATGCTTCTTTTTATATATGACCATTTTGTGCAATACAGGGTGCCTTGTGAATATTTCCTTCCACGTTAATGTGGGCTCAAGTACTTACTAGAGGAAGCTCCTTATTGAATACGAAAATGGAGATGCAACCTAAGCTAGGTGGGTGCTTTACAAAGTTAATTAATTTCCCATTGTATAGACTACATTGATTACTACAATTATATTATGCAAGGGTTACAAGTTTATATAGAATTTTTGTGTTTCACATCTCTTTAGGGAAACCTCAATACATGGAAACCAATGCAACAAACATGGGGTGCAAATTGGGCTTTGAATAGTGGCCCTTTATGTGTTGTGTTTTAAATTTGCCTCACAACCCTCTTAGCAAGGAAAATTCTCATTATAGATAACGTTATTCTAGAGAATTGGAACTGAAATTCTACATACAATACCAATGCCAGCAATCAAGCACTATAACTCTCTTTTCAAAGTCCTTTTCATCTTTTCCTCACAATACTTGTTCGTTATCAGTATCTTGTCCATATTTAGCCTTGGACTGAATTTACCACCTAATTAGGGTTACATTCCCAAACAACTTGACTCGTCGACGGTGTTGCATGGTCTTGCTCTGATAGGTTAGTCACCCTATCAAGTTCCCCATTCAAATGGATTTGGGCCTAGTATATTCAAAATAGGAGTTGATCACCCTACAAATGGCCCTTAGTCAATCTTCAAATGGGTCTGAAAAACTAATCTTATATTGCATTACCCTTCACACAAACTAACAATTCCACCCATCCACCATGGATCCAACATCCTCGAAACCATACAAAGGCAAATCCCCTACGAGGGAGCCACATCGATCCCCAAAACAAGTTTTCGTTCAAATTTCCTCCCACTAAGGTGTTCTTGATCCAACATAATACTCATGTGTTACCAGGTGTGAAAACCAAGAAAACTAACAATCGACCACCCTATAATTGACCCATGACCAATTTTGAGGTGAACCCAACTTCTAGCTCATTATAGAGTCACACTCTTTGCACACACAACCAATTTCCATCAGCATTGAAAAAATGTGGTTGTGACTCTTCACAACATTCCAACTAATTTCCAACTAACAAAACCGAACTAGCAAGAAACTCGGGTGAAAAATCATCAAGACTACATAGAGAGGAAGCACCTGCAAGGGAGACACAACAATCCCCCAAAAGGGGGTTCCTATTCAAAGTGTCTCCCACTAAAGTGGTGACCCAACATACCACGTCTCATGTGTTACCTTTTCCAAAATTTCATATTAGTGCTTATGTTAACTCCATCAAGTAAGATTTTTTTTGGATTTATGAAGCTTGGTCTATGTTATTCTTCCTTCAGTAGACAAAAAAAAACTCTAAAATTTATGCTTCTTCCTTGATTTTTCATCAAAGATAACTTATATCATCATCATGGAGAGTCAGGTTGTTATTAGCTTGTATCATAATTCAGCTTACAATAACCTCGATCATATTGGTTTACATTCATATTTGTGATCAGAATTGAGATTTTCCTAATCTCGACATGTTCTACGCTTGTAGTAATAAAACAAGACCCTTGGTCCTTCTATTATAATAGATATATTCCGACCCTAGTAGAACAGATATAATTTTAGTGTTGGCAATATGATGCAGAGTGTTGTCCTTGATGGCAACCCACTGAATGAAGATGAAGACATGAGATTATTGACTTGTGTTGTCCTTGATGGCAATCCACCTGATGAAGTTATTCTTGACTTGATGAACTTGGTAAATGATGTAAATCTGATGTGATATGATGTGTGTTGACAATATGATGCTGAGTACCCACTTGATAGAGTGTTGTCCTTGAATGGCAACCCACTTGATGGAGTTGTGCTTGATATAATATGTCTTGATGAACCTGTTTAAAGATGTAAATCTGATGTATCTACAGAGAGTACAGAAGGTAATGAAGAAAGGAATTCAATATGTGCTAGATCCATGATGAAAAGAGTATGTTTCAAGGAATACGCGGATTTGTCTAGGAGAAGTCGCGTATGCACGCGGTAAAGTACGTTCCAAGTCGCGTATGGGCAAAAGTGCTCAAAAAGTGAAAAACCAGGGGTAACCACCATGGTATTGACCCATTGTATTGGGTAATGATTCGTCTAAATGACCCCGTCCAAGAATAACATCGGATGTAATGTGGTTTTGGCTCATGGTATTGAAAAAGGGTAAACCTATATAAAGAGAAGAAATTCATTGTGCAAATCATGAATGTGGGGGCAAGATGTCCGAGCTTGAATGAATACTTCTCTCTGGAGTATATCTGAATGGAAAGGGTTACAGTTGAATGATAGATCTGATTGCATGATGCACCAATGATGAAGAAGGGTATCTAGATCTGAAATGTACTTGTATTTGCTAGATCAGTTTGGGGGATGATTAGATCTGAGAAGAGGCGAACATCTGTCTGAAGTAAAGGGTAAAATCTGAGTAATGTATTTGTTCTAAGGAACTGCAATGACCTAAATGTCTAAAGAACCATACGCTAGTTCGCTGCAGAAGAAGCGCGTATATACGCGAGTTTGATGAAGAGAAAGCGCGTATGCGCAGTGAAATCATCTCTGTAATTTGTACAGAAGTATACGCGGGTTGATGTGATTGGAAGTGCGTATATACGCGGTATCAGTGAAAGGAAAGCGCGTATGCAAACTAGGGTTTGCTGAAGCAAGGGGTATGAAATGTCTGATCTGTTCTGCTGTGTTACTGCTATCTATGAATGATGTATTCTACAGTTCTGGGTTGTCTGAATTGATAAGTTTCAGTTTGATGTATGATTGAGCTTAAATGTATGGAGTGGGTCCAGTCTGAAAATATGATGAAACGTGGTCTGCAAGTGGTGTCCTAAATGAAGCTTTGGATCCAGTGTGAAAATTGATGAAACGTGGTCCATAGAGGTGCTGAGGGTTGTAGCCTTCAGTCAGGGGGTTGTAGCTCCCTTCCAGGTGAGGCTGGTAAATGAGATCGGGGGTCGTAGCTCCCTTCCAGGAGAGGCTGGTAAACGAGTCAGGGGGTTGGAGCTCCCTTCCAGGAGAGGCTGGTAAACGAGCGCAGGTGGGTGCCTGCGTGCTGGTCAAGTCTGTGCCATCACATATGTTGTAAGATGTTTTCTCTATAATAAAATATTGAAGGCTGAGCAACTGCAGCGGTGGTTTTCTCCCGATTTGGGTTTCCACCTAAAAATTCTGGTGTTCATGTGTGATGCTTTGTGTGATGGTTTATTCTGTTCTTACTGCACATGTTTACTGTTTATTGAACATCTGATGAATGAATGATGGAATAATATAAGTGAAGATTTAATGACAGATCTAGATCTCTGTGTATATGCTAGTTTCATAAAGGGGATCCGCGTATATACGCTAGTTTACTGAAGGAAATTAGCGTATGGGTTTTAAGGAATGAAAAAGTAAAAATATTTGATTATGCAGTAAATACTGATTCACCCCCCCCTCTCAGTATTTTTCCCAACAATTGGTATCGGAGCAAGTTCTTCTGCAGAAGCTTGATCGCTTGAAGGAGATCCGTCGCAATGGGAAGTCAAGAAGGAGTAATGTCTATCAAGCCACCTCTATTCAATGGAAGCAATCTGATATTCTGGAAGGTACGTACAAAAGCATATCTGCAAAGTCTTGGTGCAGATGTATGGGCAATCGTGGAAGAAGGTTATCAATACCCAGCAAGTATTCCTACCGATGCAGCAGAAAGGAAAAAGTATGAAATCAATGCCAAAGCAGTGAATGTCTTGTTAGGAAGCATGTCTGAATCAGAATTTGCTAAAGTGATGCAGCTACATTCAGCAAAAGAAATATGGGACAAAATCATTTTGAGCTATGAAGGAGATACAAAGGTAAAAAGTGCAAAACTCCAAACTCTTAGAATTGAATATGAAAATTTGAAGATGCATAGTGATGAAAGTGTTGCTAGTTTCTTTCTTCTTCTAGATGATATTGTAAATCGAATGAGAAATTTGGGTGAAACCATAACTGATACTACTCTGGTGGAAAAAGTCTTAAGATCCTTGACTTCAAAATTTGACTCTAAAGTTTCAGCTATTGAAGAAAGGCAAGATCTGCAAACTCTTACTATTGTTCAATTACATGGTATTATGACTGCTTTTGAAATGAGACAAGGAGGTCCTTCTCAAATCAAAGAAGCTGTTTTTAAGGCGTCTGCAAAAGGAAAAGAAAAGGAAGTTGTCAAAGAATCCAGCTATATATCTGAAGAAGAAGAAGAAGCAAATTTTGTGAGAAGACTCCAACTAGGAACCGGAAGGTTCAAAGGTAAGCTTCCTTTCAAATGTTTTGATTATGGAAGAGTTGGTCATTATGCTGCAAAGTGTCCTTATAAAGAAACATCTGCTAAAGGAAAAGAAGTAGCAAGAAGGAATAAGAATCGATCTAGCACAAGAAAAAGTTATTATACTAATGAAGACAGTGATGGGTCATCTAATAGTGAGGAAGAATGTGAAGAAGATTTTAGACTTCTCATGGCATTTGAACAAAGAGAAGAAAATGATACTTTTGTGGATGCTCTAGAGGACAATGATTTTCTTGAAGAAAACAATCAACTCAAAGTAAGCCTAGAAGAAAAGAACATAATCATAGAAACTCTTGAAAATCAGCTTGAAGCAAAGGAAAAACGCATTGAGGAATTGGAGTGTGAAGTAGTAAGTCTAAGGAAAGATAATGAGAAAGTGAAGACTCTCAATCTTAGATTTTCTAAAGGTTCAGAAACCTTAGATGAGATTATCAAGATACAACGATCTCCTCTTATAAAAACAGGTCTTGGATATACTGGGGAATCTTCCCAGACTTCAGCACCAAATTATCTGAAAGCAGCCACAACTAGTTCACTACATTCAGCCACTCAGCAAGGGAACAAAGGATCTTTACAGGTAAAGCATGATCATCTGAATTCAAGGAACACTAACAGGGAGATATTTCAAAGAAGCTACAACCAACAGGTAAATTCAAATAGAATATTTAATGATCGCTGAAATTTCTACTTCAATGGAAAATGTTTCTCATGTCACAATTTTGGTCATAAAGCTATTCAATGTGTTGCATATAAAACCATCATGACAAGAGAAGCAAGAAAGAAAAAGATGAATATTGAACCAAAGAATAACACCTATAACAACTTTTCTCCTCTTCAAAACGAAGTTGAATGTACTTATTGCAATAACTTTGGTCATGAAGAATCTGAATGCAGGAGCAAGGTCCAGCCAAAAGAACATGTTCCCTCAAGCTCTAAAGTGTGGAAAAAGAAAGAAATACCGGTTGAAAATTGTGGGATAACGTTATTTGCAGAAGGTGAAGAAAATCAATGGTACATTGATAGTGGGTGCTCAAGACACATGACAGGTGACAAAAGCAAACTTCTTGCATATAATGCTCTAGAAAAAGAAAAGAAAGTTACATTTGGAAATGATACTCCTACTGTAATTAAAGGAAAAGGGTCTGTGTTTCTAAAAGAAAAGGTGAAGGCTAATGATGTCATGTATGTGGATGGATTAAGACATAATCTGTTAAGTGTAAGTCAAATGTGTGATCAAGGAACTGAAGTTGTCTTTAGTTCAAAAGAATGTGTGGTTCGTGATCTTGATACAGGTAAAATTATTATAAAAGGGAAAAGAAATCCAAGCAACATGTATGTACTGAACTGCAAAGATCAATGTTACTTGAGCAAGTCTTCAGAAAATTGGCTATGGCATAGAAGGCTGGGGCATCTGAGCTTCTCTCAAATCAACAAAGCAAGCAGACTTCAAGCTGTTCGTGGTCTTCCCAGTATTAATCTACCAGAAAGTATCATATGCAAATCTTGTCAATTCGGTAAGCAGACCAGAGTACGATTTAATGCCAAAGAAGGATCATCAAGTAAGCCTCTTGAACTCATTCATACTGACATATGTGGTCCTATGAGGAAAAATTCACCATGTGGGGAAGAATACTACATCTTATTTATTGATGATTACTCTAGAATGTGTTGGATCAGGTTCATTATACACAAAGATGAAGCATTTGAAAAATTTCAGAGCTTCAAAGCATTGGTAGAAAATGAATTAGATCTAAAAATCAAGTGTCTTAGATCTGATCGAGGAGGAGAATATATATCAAATGAATTCTTTGAATTTTGTGAACAACATGGCATAAAAAGACAGTTCTCTGTAGCAGGCACTCCACAACAAAATGGCGTAGCAGAAAGAATGAATAGAACAATTCAACAAATGACTAGAGCTATGCTTGATGATTCTGGAACTCCTGACATGTTCTGGAGTGAAGCAGCACATATAGCAGCTAACATTCTCAACAAGGCTCATGTTCAGGTAAATAGTGACAAAACTCCATATGAACTCTGGTATGGTAATTCTCCCTCTGTGAAGCATTTTAGAGTTTTTGGAAGTAAATGCTTTATCAAAAATAATGATGAAAAGCTTGGCAAGTTTGAACCTAGATCAGATGAAGGGATATTTCTTAGTTACTCATCTACAAGCAAAGCATACAAATGTTACAATAAAAGGCTTCGAAAGATTGTTGAGTGTATTGATGTTGTTATTGATGAGTCTCCTGCAGCTCCTAAAGAAGAAAAACAAACAACAAAAGAATATGATGGTGACTTATGTCCTTCTACATCAAATAGAAATGATATAGACAGTGGATCAAATGAAGAACCTGAAAATGATCTATCTGATAAAGCTCCATCCAGATATGTTCAAAATAATCATCCTGAATCTCAAATTTTGGGAGACAAGGAATCAGGTGTATGAACAAGGAGAAATCTTGTGGGATCTTCTAGCCATCTGGCATTTCTATCCACAATTGAACCACACAATGTCAATCAAGCTAGCAAAGATGAATGTTGGAAGCAAGCCATGAATGAAGATCTTGATCAAATTGAAAAAAATGACACTTGGGAATTGGTACCAATACCACATGATAAAAATATCATTGGAACTAAATGGATTTTCAAGAACAAGTTAAATGAGAATGGGGATGTTGTAAGAAACAAAGCTAGACTGGTTTGCAAAGGGTATACTCAATAAGAAGGTATAGACTTTGAAGAAACGTTTGCTCCTGTAGCTAGACTTGAAGCCATAAGGATGTTTCTTGCTTTTTCAAGTTATCAACAAATCAAAGTTTATCAAATGGATGTTAAATATGCTTTTCTTAATGGAGATCTAGAAGAAGAAGTATATATAGAACAACCGGAAGGATTCATTTTTGGAAATGATGAAAATCTTGTTTGTAGACTTAAAAAGGCTCTATATGGTCTCAAACAAGCTCCAAGGGCTTGGTATTATCGTCTTGACAAATATCTTCATCAACAAGGATTTTCAAAGGGGTCTGCTAATAGCAACTTATACACAAAATTTGAAAATGATAAACTATTGATTGTGGTTGTATATGTTGATGATATCATTTTTGGGAGTAACGAAGAATCTATGAGTCAAAAATTTGCTTCTGTCATGCAGCAAGAATTTGAAATGTCCTTACTTGGGAACTAACATTCTTTCTTGGCTTGCAAGTGCATCAAACTGCAGATGGTATATTCCTATCACAAGAAAAATATCTTAAGCAAATTCTGAAGAAGTATGGCATGGAAGAATGCAAACCTGTAAGTACACCAATGATAACGGATGTAATCTCAGTTCTCATGATGATTCTCCACGGTGAATCAACGAGTATACAGATCTAAATCCAATGATAGGAAGTCTACTTTATCTCCTTGGGGACTGGAGCAGACATTAGGAAACTTTTGCCGGATTGTTGGACGATTTAAGCTAATCCAAGAGTCTCACCTTCGGTGACAAAGAAATCGGCCGCGTCTATATTCAAGGAACTCAGACTTTGTGCAGCAGTATCAAAGAATGTGATCTTACTCTTCATGCTTACACAACAATCTGAATTAGAGCAGGAAATGTTAGTGATGAGAAAAGCACTGGTGGTGGTGCATTCATAACTTGGGACAGGGTTAGTATCTTAAGAAACCGGCAAAAGCAAAATTCTATTGCATTATCTACGAGCGAATATGTGGCTGCCACATCTTGTTGCACTCAACTTAACTGAGGATAGTAAAACCTGAATTTTCAAATCCATCATGCTTCCTATCTCCCTTATGTAATGTGCAAGTGCCATCAGTATCTCAAAGAATCCTATTATGCATTCGAAGACCAAGCACATTCCCATCAAGTATCACTTCTTACGTGAACAAGTGCTTGAACAAAAGGTGAATTTGGAGTATGTTCCCTCCAAAGAACAAGTTGCTGATATCTTTACCAAACCTCTGCCCAGGGAAGCGTTCGAGTATCTAAGACAGAAGCTGGGAGTGTTCTCTGCCAGTCAAAAGAACAAATCTGCATAAATTCAGAAGATTAAATAGGATACGCGGTTTTCCTGATGTACAGTCGCGTATATACGCGAGTATATGAACAAAAAGTCGCGTATGGATAGTTGCTGACTATTTTTGGTTGGTGTCAGCATTCTGCAATACTGTTTGGCTTTTCTGGTTATGTTTATGCCTGAAAAATCATCTGATATGAAGAAGACAGGTACAGGAGGTATAAGTTCAAGGGGAGTTGAAGAAATGTAAAATTTTCTATGCTTCACTTTCCATACGCGGGTTAGATGAACAAAAGTCGCGTATACACGCCAGTTCCAGCAGACACAGTCGCGATAAGAGAATTGGGATGACAGCTGAATATCAGGAACAGTTTTAGGGGGAGAATTGGCCTTGCTGAGTATAATGCATTGTTGGCATTATGCTGATTCTGAAAAATGATCTCTTTCTTGAGGACTTTCTAGTGTTGGTCATAAATGGTCATATGTGTAATTTGATGAAAAGGTCTTGTTGAGA
Organism: Pinus albicaulis; assembly: GCA_034641835.2. Classification (NCBI taxonomy): domain Eukaryota; kingdom Viridiplantae; phylum Streptophyta; class Pinopsida; order Pinales; family Pinaceae; genus Pinus; species Pinus albicaulis. Next base: position 196,445,802 of record CM076583.1, on the reverse strand, counting down.
CCCATGATGTAAAATTGTAATATTCAGTCATGTAAGGACTTGTCAAATTTTTGTAAACCCACTTGGTTGGGTACTTGAGTCTCATATGTAAATCCACTTGGTTGGATATTTGATGTAAGTATGAGTCTTTGGTGATAGGAAGTTCATAGAGTCATGTACTTCATTGAAAAAATATGTTTGAAGATTCAACATGAAATCAGGGGGAGCTTGGTCACTTCAGTATACATCAGATCTGAAGAACGCCTCTTCTACATAAGGAGAACAGGGGGAGAGAGTGTTGGTTTTGATCCGCCCTTTGCCCTTGATGTCAAAGGGGGAGAGTGACATGGTGTTTGAATGAAGAGAAAGAATGGTGTCAAAAATGGGGAGAGTGACATGGTGTCATTGTATTCTTAATGTACCTATCTGTTGTGATAACCAAACACCATCATGGTTGCCATCAAGTCCAAAGGGGGAGATTGTTGGCAATATGATGCAGAGTGTTGTCCTTGATGGCAACCCACTGAATGAAGATGAAGACATGAGATTTTTGACTTGTGTTGTCCTTGATGGCAATCCACCTGATGAAGTTATTCTTGACTTGATGAACTTGGTAAATGATGTAAATCTGATGTGATATGATGTGTAATGACAATATGATCTTTGAGTACCCACTTGATAGGAAGTGTTGTCCTTAGAATGGCAACCACGATGGAGTTGTGTAAAATAGAATATATGTGATGAACTGTTTAAAGATATCGTCGGTGTGTATCTAAAGGAGGTAAGGAGGGCTTGAAGAAGGAGGAGCTAAATATGTTGACGTTACAGGATCATTAAACGACAGAAAGAGTATGTTTAAGGAATACGCGGATTTGTCTAGGTCTCCATACCTATGCAACGGTTAAGTATGTAATTAGAGAGAAGTCGCGTATGGGCAAGCGCGCTCAAAATTAAAACCGGGGAATAACTTATTTCTGCTATTGACCCATTGTATTGGGTAATGATTAAATCTAAATGACCCATCCGAGAATACCATCGGATGTAATGTGGTTTTGGCTCATGGTATTGAAAAAAGGGTAAACCTATATAAAGAAGAAATTCATTGTGTAAATCATGAGTGGGGGTGCAAGATGTCTGAGCTTGAATGAATACTTCTCTCTGAAGTATATCTGAATGGAAAGGGTTACAGTTGAATGATAGATCTAATTGCATGATGCACCAATGATGAAGAAGGGTATCTAGATCTGAAATGTACTTGTATTTGCTAGATCTGTTTAGGGGAAGATTAGATCTGAGAAGAGGCGAACATCTGTCTGAAGTAAAGGGTAAAATATGAGTAATGTATCTGTTCTGAAGAATTGCAATGACCCAAATTTCTGAAGAACCATATGCTAGTTCGCCGCAGAAGAAGCGCGTATATACACGGCTTTGCTGAAGATAAAGCGCGTATGCGCAGTGAAATCATCTCTGTAATTTTTACAGAAGTATACGCGGATTGATGTGATTGGAAGCGCGTATATACGCAGTATCAGTGAAAGGAAAGCGCGTATGCAAACTAGGGTTTGCTGAAGCAAGGGGTATGAAATGTCTGATCTGTTCTGCTGTGTTACTGCTATCTGTGAATGATGTATTCTACAGTTCTGGGTTGTCTGAATTGATAAGTTTCAGTTTGATGTATGATTGAGCTTAAATGTATGGAGTGGGTCCAGTCTGAAAATATGATGAAACGTGGCCTGCAAGTGGTGTCCTAAAGGAAGCTTTGGATCCAGTGTGAAAATTGATGAAATGTGGTCCATAGAGGTGCTGAGGGTTGTAGCCTTCAGTCAGGGGGTTGTAGCTCCCTTCTAGGTGAGGCTGGTAAACGAGATCAGGGGGTCGTAGCTCCCTTCCAGGAGAGGCTGGTAAACAAGTTAGGGGGTTGGAGCTCCCTTCCAGGAGAGGCTGGTAAACGAGCGCAGGTGGGTGCCTGCGTGCTGGTAGGAGTCTGCACCAGCACATATGTTGTAAGATGTTTTTTCTATAATAAAATATTGAAGGCTGAGCAACGGCAGCGGTGGTTTTCTCCCAACTTGGGTTTCCACCTAAAAATCCTGGTGTTCATGTGTGATGCTTTGTGTGATGCTTTATTCTGTTCTTATTGCACATGTTTATTGTTTATTAAACATCTGATGAATGAATGATGGAATGATATAAGTGAAGAATTAATGACATAATTAGATCTCTGTGTATACGCGAGTTTCATAAAGGGTATCCGCGTATATACGCGAGTCTGTATCAGGAAAGTAGCGTATGGGTTTTAGAAGCCAGAAAAAAGTAAAAGTTTTGAATATGCAGTAAATACTGATTCACCCCCCCTCTCAGTATTTTTCCCAACATTTAGATGTGTTAGCAACAATTCTAACGAATGCTAGAGTGTTAGGGAGGCATGCGGTCAGGATGTGCCAACGCGTGCAAGGAATGTTAACTAGGAGTTGCAAGGAAACACAAGGGATCACTACATCAAAATGCATGGAAATTAACAAATAAGAGTTTGTGATTGGAAGTGTCAGTGAGTTCCACGTGTGCTAAGGAGAGAGTGACAAGGTATTATAGGAAGTGTTAAGGCATGCTAGAGGCCAGGGCGACATGCCAAAATGTCTTAGGTGCTAGGGTGTACCAACACGTGCCAAGGAGTGTTAAGGAATCTTATGGAAAGACAAGGGAGCACTATTTAAAAATGCATGGAAATGAATGAATAAGAGTTTTTTACTGGGAGTTTCAATGAGCTATAAGTGTGCTAAGGAGAAAGAGACAAGGTATGGTAGGTAGTTCCAAGGAATGATAGAGTGCTAGGGAGGCATGCCACGATGTTCCAGGTGTTAGGGTGTGCCAATGTGTGCTAGAGAGTGTTAGGGAGTGTCAAGTAAACACAAGGTAGCACTAGATCAAAACGCATGGAAATAAATGAATAAGAGTGGGTGATAGGGAGTTTCAATGAGTTCTAGGTGTGTTAAGGAGGGAGTGACAAGGTTATATGCTATGAAATGACAAGGTATGTTAAACTACCAAGGTGAGTCAAGAAGTGCTAGGTTGTGTTAGAGAGTGTAAAAGCATGTCAAGAAATGTAGGGGATGCTAACACATGCCACATAATGCCAAGGAATTTAAGACATGTCAGGTGTTATGGCATGTCAAGATGTAAACCATGTTGCTTAATTGTTTTACAACCACAGTTGGATGTGATGAGCCTTGTCTTGGTAACTTGTTAAGTGGGACCAGTTAAGATTGGACATGAGTAGTCTAAGATGAGTTACATGTAGTTCTTAGGTGAACAACGCATATGTTGAATTTCCATGACACATGAGAATCTGGGTTTGGTCTTAGAATATTTGATGAAAACACGCTCATGTGCCACAACACATCTACTTTGCACAAAGAAATCTACAGACATGAGGGAATCAATCAGTTCAGATGAAATATTTTAAATTTTTCAAACCGTTCTTCGTTAAATTACAAACTATAATAGAATAGGCTAGAGCTCTTTGTTGGTCTCTTTAATTGTTTTAGCAATTCAAGCTCCACAAATTGTCAACCCGAGAAGGTCTGTTTATTCCAAAGACAACCACGCACTGGATATGCTCAATTCCAAAAGCAAAATAATGTTGTAGTAAAATTCACAAAATTATCAATCATACAAAGTTAACTACTCACACCCTGCTTTAACAAAGCTAAAGTTTACTTGTGGTATAGTAGAAGCAATCCCTCTATTGCAGTCTTTCAAGAATCCTAATGAAAGGAAATCACTCTGCAAGAAAGGAAACCAATCAACCATAACAGGGAACAGGACCCTATTCCTTCAAATAGGAACTTCAGCACCTGCTGCCTGACACTTAATCGCACTGTAGAAAAGATAAATTCAAGGAAACAGGAACCTTCAGCACCTGTCTCCTGTGACTAATCACACTGCAAGAAAAGAGAGTTAACCAATAGAAAACATGACCCTATTCCTTTGCACAGGAATCTTTAGCACCTGCTTCCCAACATCAATCATACATTCAAATAGATAACAGAAAAGATCTTTTGACTTCTTATGGATGAATGTTACCAAACTCATGCAGCGTTCAAGAAAACAGAGTGCTTAAATACTACAGAACTTATGTAATTAATGATTCAGTAAACAGAGTTAAACTAAGGTGCGAATATCATAAAGAAATGCAGCAAAACACAGGAGCAATCGGGTGAATCTTGTGATGAAGGCGGGCCCTTTCCTTCTCACAAGATTCCCTAGGAATAGAGTTAAATTGAGGCGCTCAAAGGAAACCTTTATTCATCTGTCAAAAAGGAATGATACATTATAATGGAGTCTTGCTCCTTTCCGCTCAAAAATAATTTTCTCCTGTAGTTTCTAGCTCTCTTCTAATGATGATGTCTCCTCTTTTTAAAGAGGAGACATCTATTATAGTTACATCATAGAAAATCTATATTTATCCAAGTCCGTTCTTCTATCTAAAAACAGGGCCTTCTATTCTTCCATAGAGAAATATTGTTACAACATATACAGAGAAAGTGTTGGCTTCAGAACAATCCGTGTAACCACTTCCTTGCTTGTCTTCGTCTTGTTGTCATTGTTCCAAAAATACTCTTCCAAAATCGTAAATCACGAGTAATAACAGAATTTACGTGCTCGCTGACTGTTTCAGCAACAGAGTCGACTATTTCAGCAATGGCCGATTGTTTCAGCACAGCACGTTCTTTATCATAAATTATCTGCGATCTTTTAGACCTGTGTTAGCAACAATCTACCTTCGATAAATGATGAAATATAAGAGTAATATGGAATTATATGTAAACAGATTAAATATATAGTAAAGAAGAGGATTTCATATACCTTTGGATAAAATGGATGAAAATGATAATGGAACCCTTTTTTAAATATAGTTATAAAGGGTAAGGTGGTGTCAATATGTATGGTAAAAATGATACATTGTGAGGTCCTAACATCCCCCCCAACTGAAAGGGTTTCATGTCCTCAGGCAACTTTTAGTCCAAGTTAGAGTCTGAGTACTGACTCTTTGCATGCAAGTTGCTCAAGCAGTAACTGTGGAAGGTGGCTTCTATTGAAGCTCAGAATCCCTGGTTGTTCTGCAATTTGTGCCATGCTACTGCCTCGTCCCTGTTATCCAACTGATAGTGAGACTGGTATCGATCTGCCGGAATCCATAAGATCGGGAAATGAAAGTGATAACCAATCCAGTTCTCGGCACATTGTTGAATGCATCTGATGTATTTTGGTACCCTGGATAGTGCAGCTTGAAGATTATCAGGGCTAAAAGGGTGATACTCTTGTCTTTCCGTACATGACTATTGCCAGAACATGATGTTGGCCTTCATGGCAGCAGTTTCCTTGACTCTAATTAACTGATGACACTTTAGAAGTGTTGAGGCTTGCAGTTGTTGTATGTAGCGGCGCATTCCTGGCTTCTGCAAAAATCTTTGATATTATGCTAGAAAAATGGCCGAATTTTAAGGTTCCGGTCTAATCCAAAGGAGACGATTTTCCTCATTATGCCTACTTGCAATAAAAGCAGTTTTCCATGTGATCTGATTGGCAAGAAATGAAACAAATGCCCTAATTTGTAAATCACCTACAATTGGAGTGAGGTTGACATGTCTATTCTCAGGCATAGCCTCATTATGGAGATAAATTTCACATAACAAATGTTGGTCACTAGCGGGGGCCTCAGCAAATGTCTTGACAAATTGTTCCGCTGTGAGAAATTCATGAGGTCTTCCATCCCTAATTGCCTTCAATTGAAAATAAATAAGACATTCAGAAAGGAATAGAGAATAATTCAAGGATGGTTTCCGGGTGGCCAACAATTTTTGCACTAATGAAAACATCAAAACCAACTTCTCCTTTAATTCCTTGACTCCTTTCTTAGAATCCTTGAGCTGTTGCAGTGTCTGTTCCCAAATATCCCAGTTGGCATACATCTGATTCTGCCAGGCCAACTTATGCTGTTGCAATATTTTATCTTGATCCACAGCATACTGTTTCTTCCAGTTATTCATTATTTCTAATTGTTTCCATGGCAGGGTCTGTGTCCCGGCATTATAAGTACTGGGTTGGGGCATCGTCTGAGTAGCTGAGCTGACTAACACAGGGCAGGATATTTGTGGTTTGGTTTCTTTTTCCAGACTTTTTGAGGGCCCTACTGGTTCTTGTGTGACAGTAGGGCGTTCTTCTTTAATTGCAGCTGATGTAGATGCCTCAGGTACCTGAATTTTGACTATTTTGTATCCTTCCTGTTGGTAAATGTTACCACACTCATGGCACATGTATTCTCTGCATGGATCCTTCTTTTGTGTTGATGCTGTGTGTGCCAACATGTAGAGATTTAATTCTCTATCAAAATCTTCTCTTGCCATTATCAATTCTTTCTTATAGGCCTCTAGTTCTGACTTCAAAAGCTCATTTTCCTCTAATAAAGATGCCATAGTGGGTGAACTCTGTGTGTTGGTTGATTTTTTTGGTGTTGGCTGGTGATCCACAGCTGTAGCTGGTTCTTGTGTTTCAGCTACAGCTGGTTTCCTTGTATTATCATGCTTGGTGTACGGTTTTTGTACCTCAGTAGCTGGTTCTTGTGTTTCAGCTTCTGGGTAAGTAACTGGTTCTTGTGGAGCAGTTACTGTTTGAGTAGTAAACGATGTCATCTTACCTCGGGCATCTGGTTCTTGTGGAGCAGTGCCGCAGGACGAGACGGGTAATGGCTGGGGAATTTGGAATGGTGATGAGGATTGAAGTTTTAACAGGATAGTCGCAGGGTCAGGGGAAATGGGAGTGACTTCAGTTTCAACAGTCATTTTCATTTTCCTCCTAGGTAGGAAAGCAGAAAAGTCAGCGACTTTCCTTTTCTTTGTAGGAGAAGATTCTTTTCTAGGGGAAGGGCTTTCAGAAGAGGTGACAGCTGGGATGTGGCCCTTGTTTGTCTTTTTGAGACAGAGACTGTTGGGGTTTGTCTCTTCCTTTTATGAGTAGGGGAAGATGGGGGTGTTTCAAATTGAGAGTGATCGCTAGAGATATAAACAGTGGGAAGGGGAGACTCTGCTATATGGGATGAACTTGGGGGTAAGTCAACTGGTTCTGAGGATGGGATTATTGGGGGGTCAGGGATATCTTCCAGTTGCCTTTCATATGAACTTTCGGGAGTTTCTTGGGGTCTTTCGGCTTGCTGGGGAATTTCAGCTTGCTGGAGAAGGGGGAGTGGATTATTCAGAGGGGGATTTTGCTGAGCAAAACCCCTCTGAATTAATAATTGACATAAGCGATTATGGGTAAGGGATAGTGGTGGGAATTTCACTCGTCTATAGTAATATGACATGTTTTTAATACAACCAAGCAGATAATAAGGGATATTAACTAATCGACCATGTCGCAAATGATTCAATAACACAAAGTCGTGTTGATAGACTACCTGGTAACGCCCTTCGCAAGTCAAATAGTGCTTGATGAATTCAGCTATTGTTGGCCATGGGCGGGGCAATGAATGCAGACTTATACCGCGGCCTTTATTCTCAACCTGTTCCTTTGGGAGAAGGAAATCTTGTAGTGCATTCAAAATGACTTGTTTCCTACTGAACCAGCAAGCACCCGTGACCGGTAATCCTGAAACTTGTGCTATATCTTCCTCTGTGGCCGAAATTCGGACCCCTTGAACCACAGAGTGGTCTTCCTGAAAATTCTGCGCAAACTCTAAAACTTGCTGAGGATCAAATTCTCCTAGCCTTTCGAAGTATGTTGTTCATCCTGCCTGCTGAAAAATTTGGTAGGCCTCCGGGAACAATTCAAGAAGAGTTATAGAACCAGGCTCGTGTCTGATAGCTGAACCTCCCATAGCTACTAACTTGAGTCACATGCAGAGGCGCAGAGAACAGAAACACAGGCTTTGGCCAAACTAATCATTGCAACAGAGGATATGGAGTTTCAATGACGGCGGGAATAATGGATATGAAGAGTGACGGTGGATTGGATGGTGTGAAATGATGATTCAGTTTTCGAAATTCACCCCTCACGTATGATGAAATGATTTTTAAGTGTGCGGGGATTGTAATTATTATGAACAAGATCCTCACTTTAAAATATTATTTAACTGTATTACATAAAAAACCACATACCTTATATTTTTACCTTTGTTCTAATAATTCGAAGTATAGAGTGCTTCATAATGGCTTGATACTGATGGAAGAATCTTTAAATTTCTCTGAAATGTAGAAACAGGAGCATATCAGGATCTGCTCAATTACTGAATAATATTCACCCAAGGGATCTGAAGAATAAGAGTGAAGAACTAAAAAACTTTGTGTATCAGAGGAAAGGAATGGCGTTTTAATAATGAAAAGATGAATAACAGGTTGCTGAAAATGGTGTTTCAGCAATGGGAAAATGAATATCATGTTGCTGAAAGTGGTGTTTCAGCAAAGAGAAAAATAAGGAAAATGGGGTGTAATGACTTGGGTTTTAGACAAGTGGGAGAGGGATTTGCTAAGGGATAATTTCAGCAATAAGGAACGGGAAATACTAGCTGAAAGGTGATATTTTAGGAATAGGTAGAAGTGGGGAAAAAATGGAAAAAGGGAAAGATGGAGAAATGGGATAAGTAATAAAAGGGATATTGCTAGGAAATGGGTTGAAATGAAGGGAACAAAGCTTCTGTGATTGAAGCTTAAGATCTTCTTGTGATGAATCTATCCTCCTTAATGAGTTCTTCCATAATCTGCAAAATTCAATTGTAACATGCCAACCCTTGACAAGGATTATTAGTTTTAAATCTAATATAATGCTAGAAATACAGTGCAGAAAATTAAATGCTGTAAGGAGTAGAAGACTCCCCTAGAAAAAGATAATGTATATCAGTCATGCAGGCAGCCTTGAAATCTTCTTTAGAGACAGGGCGCTGGTACAAACGAAGCCTATGACCATTCACTAGTAAAGATGTTCTAGAATCATCAATTGTTAAAAGTCTTACTGTTCCATTAGGAAAAACAACATCTACTTCATATGGTCCAAGCCATCGTGTACGTAGCTTACCCTGAAAATTTTCAAACTGAGAGTCATACAATAAGGCCCAATTACCTTTTTGGAACTGCTTGTGTTTGATGATTTTATCATGCCACTTCATTCTTTGTTGTTGAATCATGGTTGTTTGGTGAATGGAATCTAATCTCTTTTCATCCAATTCAAGAAGCTGCTGCAACCTAGCTGTCTACACATCATTCAAATCAAGATTAACAGCTAAAGCAGTTCTTAAGGTTTTGATTTCAAATTCCACAGGAAAAACAACATTTTTACCATAAATCAATTCATAGGGAGAAAAACCTGTAGTGTTTCTCCAGGTAGTTCTGTAAGCCCATAGTGCTTCAAGGAGCCTTTGAGACCAATCCTTCCGGTTATCCTTCACTGTTTTAGTTAGAATGGCTTCTAATACTTTGTTTGTGCTTTCCACCTGCCCATTGGCCTGAGGGTGGTATGGTGTAGTCACTCTATGATGAATATGATATTTCTGAATGGTAGATTTCAAACCATGAGAATTGAATGGAGGTCCTCCATCTGTAACTAGCTCTCTAGGAATTCCAAATCTAGTGAAAATCTCTTCAAACAAGAAAGCTAGGACAGCTTCTTCATTGGCTCTAATAAGTGCTTTGGCCTCCACCCATTTAGTCATGTAGTCTGTAGATACTAATATATAAGTTCTTTGATTGGATGGAGGATTAATGGGTCCTATAAAATCCAAGGCCCATATTTCAAATGGTTCAGATACTACCTGGGGGTTTAATGGCATTTGATCTCTATGATTGGGTTGACCCATTCGCTGGCAGCTGTCACAAGCCCTCACATATTTCTTTGCATCCTTAAATAATGAGGGCCAATAGTAACCCATCCTCAAAATTTTGTGTTCTGTTCTTTTATCAGCAAAATGCCCTCCACAAGGGCCATCATGACAAGCTTTTAGTATGTCATACACTTCATCTTCCCTAATGCATCTTCAGATTTCCTGATCAAGCCCTGTGTAGAAAAGACACCCACTTATCCAGCTATACCTGGCACTTTGTTGAACAATTCTTCTCTTTTCTCTGTATGACAGGTGTGATGGTAATTTTCCTGCAACCAAATAATTAGCAATATCTACATACCATGGAGAGTGAGCAGAAACCGCAAATAAATACTCATCAGGAAAAGAATCATCTACTGGAATATCATTGTCAGTTTTTAACCGTGAAAGGAAATCAGCCACCACATTTTCTTTACCAGGCCGATCTACAATTGTGATATCAAATTCCTGTAGTAATAATAGCCATCTAGTAACTCTAGCATTTGTAACAGATTTGTTCATTAAATACTTAATAGCCGAGTGATCAGTGTGGACAAAAGTAGAATAACTAGTGATATAATGTCGAAATTTATTAATGGCATAAATTACTGCAAGAAACTCCTTTTCGGTAACTGTATAATTAAGCTCAGCAGGGGTCATATTCTTACTGATAAAATAGATGGCATAAGGAAGATGATTCTCCTCTTGTCCCAAGACAGCTCCAATTGCAGTGTCTGAAGCATCAGAAGATATATGAAAAGGGAGGGCCCAATCAGGCCCCCTCAAAATAGGAGCAATAGATAACTGATGCTTGAGTTCTACAAAGGCTTTCTGACAAGGATTAGTCCACTTAAATTCAGCATTTTTCATAAGCAACACAAATAATGGAGAAGCTATCTTAGAAAAATCTTTAATAAATCTTTTGTAGTATCCAACATGTCCTAGAAAACTTCTCACATCAGTTTGTGTTTTAGGAACAGGAAGATTCTGAATGACCTGTATTTTGGATGGGTCTACCTGAATGCCTTGAGATGAAATAAAATGTCCAAGCACTACTCCTTCACTCATCATCATATGACATTTTTCATTACTTAGGGAGAGGTGAGCTTGTATACAACGTTTAAGTACCTTCTCGAGATTTTGTAATGCATCTTCAAAAGACACACCATAAGGAGTAAAATCATCCATAAATATTTCCATAGAGTCATTCAGCATATCAGAAAAGATTCCTATAACAGCCCTCTGAAAAGTTGTTGGTGCATTACATAGCCCAAATGGAAGAACTCTATAAGCAAAAGTTCCCCAAGGACTAGTAAAAGTGGTCTTGTCCTGGTCTTGGGGTGCAATTCTAATTTGGTTATACCCACTGAATCCATCTAGAAAAGAAAAGAATTTCTTCCCTGACAGACTATCCAACACCTGATCAATGAAAGGCAAAGGAAAGTGATCCTTTTGAGTAGCTTTGTTTAAGGCTCTGTAATCCACACACACTCTCCATTTCCCGTTTTTCTTAGGGACAATTACCAATGGGGAAACCCATTCACTGTCAGATATGGGGTATATAAATCCTGCATTAAGCAATTTATGAAGTTCTTCTTTAACAATTTCCTTCAAATTAGGGTTCATTCGTCTTTGGGGTTGACAGACTGGTCGGCATCCTTCTTTAATATAAATTCGATGAGTACATAATTCAGAAGAGATTCCTTTCATATCCGTGTAATCCCATGCAAATGCTTCCTTATTTTCACGTAATAACTTCATTAACTGCTGTGTTTTAGTAACTGTTAGATCAGGATTTATGTTTAATGTCTTCCCAGGTTCGATTTCAACTGTTATGCTTTTAGATGAGATGGTAGTTAATGTCTGAGATAAATCTTCAGATTCAATCTTTTGCAGGGTATCCGTTTCAAAAATTGCAGTCAATTGATTGTGTGTTTCAGCAATTACAGAAGAAGGTTCACAAATAAAATTATTAATTATTTCATCCTCTGTATTGTCTTTAAGAGTTAAGGCTTGTCCGATAGTTAAAATAGGCTGAATAGTATTATCATCATAATCCATCCACATAGAATCTTCATTATTAATTATGGGTGTAGCATGAGGATAAAGAGTAAGCTGTTTGGTTTCATAACCATTAGAAATTGTCATTGAACCAGATCTACAACTAATAAAGGCATCAACTATGGCCAGCCATGGCCTCCCCAGAATCAAAGGATGTCCCCCCAGCTTTGTTTTAGTTTGTAATACAACAAAATCAGCTGGGTAATTCCAGGATTCAACTGAGATAACTAGATCTTCAACAACTCCTTCTGGTTTAATTGTAGAACAGTGAGCTAACTCTAGGATAGTTGGTATATCTCTGATTGTGTTATTCAGCTGTAACAATTGTGAAGTTTCAAGAGTCATAATGTTTATTGCAGCACCTAGATCTACCAGAACTTGAGGAATCATTGTTTTACTAATTTGAACTGTCACAGTAGGATGGTCGGGGTCACCATATTTCATAGGAGGGGTTTTTCCGGACATTAATGCAGATAAATCACCCATCACATGAACTGTAAGGGGATCTTTAGTTTTCCTACCAGGTTTCTTAACACAAATTTCCCTTATGGTTCTGGCATAAATTGGTACATCTCGTAGTGCCTGTAATAGTGGAATTTTAACATACAATTTTTGCAATTCCCCTAAAAGATTAAAAGCAGGTGTTTCAGGCGTTCTAGTTAAAACTAAACACTCAGGGAATGGTGGCTCTGTTATTTCAATACCCTTGTTAGAGGGTGGTTGTGCTTTCTTATGTTTCTCAGTTTCCTCTTTATCAGAATCAGAAGAGGTTATGTCATCAATAATAGGTTCTACTATCTTCCCGGATCTCAGATGAATCTCATTACATTGCATAGTAGGAAATATAGACTGATTCTGAATATAAATGACTTGCACAACTTTATTATTGGGGTTAGGATTTGGTTTCACAGGTAGCTGGGGTCTCATTTGATTATTTGGTGGAGCATTTGACGACAGAGGAAGTGGTTGTTGAAATTGAGGAAATTGATTTGGATACGGGACTTGTTGGCTTCTCCAATTTGAATTCCAAGGGTTAAAAGAAGTTGGTTGCTGTGGGGGCCAAGGAGTCCACATTGCAGGATCAACAAAGGGAGGGTTTGATTGTTGCATGGGTAGGAAATTCATCTGATTAAAGGATGGGTATTTCATTTGATTAAAGGGAGGGTAATTTGTCTGACTGAAAGCAGAATAATTATTCCAACGATTAAATGGCATACTAGAATTCATACCTTGTCCTTTTGGTTGCCATTGTCTTCTTTGTGTTAGCAGGTAAACTGCTTCAGCTTCTTCTTCCGTTGGTTGCAATGCTGCCTTTATTCCTGGTAGAGAGGGACATTGTTGTATTTCATGATCTTTCTCACAAAGGGTGCAGATTGGAATTTTGTCTAATGGGCATTCCCTTAGTGGATGTTTGTCTCTACACTTCGGGCAAAATATAGCCAGAGCTGCTTCTGCTTCAGCCTGCTTCTTTTTAACTTGCAAAGTGTCAATTTGTGAAGCAAAATAACTTAACATCTCAGTTTTAAATTCTTCAAGTAAATTACCTATTTCAGCTCTTGTTGCTCCCCCATTGGTTGATTTCTGCACTCTTGAATAGGTGGGATCTCTATTACTTACTCTGTTCTTTGCAGCTCCCCTTGAACATCTTTTACAAAGTTCAACAATCTCATCATATGATTCTTTAGATATATCTCCTTTGCCAAGCATATTTAACATGTCTAAACAATCATCCCTTAATCCTTTAAGTAATATTGTTTTGTGAATTTCCTTACTTATATTTGGATGATTGGATCTCTGTAGATTATACCGCAGCCTCTCCACATAGTCCTCCAGATTCTCGTCCGACTTTTGTGCCATATTGAATAGTTCGTCCCTCTTTTCTCTTGTCCGACAATAGTCTTGAAATTTAAGCAGAAATTTCTGTTTCATCTGTTCCCATGTTGTGATTACCTGACTTCCAAGGCTCATGAACCATCTCAAAGCATTTCCTTTTAATGTTGTTGGAAACAGTTTCAACTTTTGAGGATTAGTAACATAATCATAACTTCTGCATAATATATCAAATTCAAAAAGAAATTCATCCAGATCTTCAGAGGATAAACCATGGAAGTTAGGTAAAGCTGACAATGGAATATTCTTCATGGGAGTTGTTCCTGTAGGGAGATCACTGATAGGAAATCCCAAGGTAGAGAGAGAATTTTCATCCCTCCCTTCTCCTTCAGGCTCTGCACATCCTCCACCAAAGAATTCTTCGTTGTTTCCTTCCATTGGTTGTTCTCCTACTGCACTTGCTCGATCCTCAAAATCTTCTACTGGTTCTTCAATGTTTTCCACAGGTCGTCCAATACTCTCTATTAATTCCTCAATGTGCTCTGCTGATTTGCTGGCACTTTCTTCTGACTCTCCAGCACTGATTGTTGGTCCTTTAATGTATGTTATCGGCTCCTCTATGTTTTCAGGACCCACAACTTCCTCTGTTTTGTAATCCGATTGAGGGGAGTGCTGAAGTTTTGGTCTTCGAGAACTTAATCTCTGTGATGATTCAGCCTTTGATACAATCTCGTCAATGAAAGTCTTCCTTCCTCCTTTTCCTTTGCCCTTGCCACCTTTAGGATTAGTTTTCTTCTGGGTTCCGCATCCTCTCATACAATCTGCACATCTAAAAAGAAAATATTAATGCTTTTGAAATCTATAATTGCCTTCCCCGGCAACTGCGCCAAAATGTTGGTCACTTTAATTGTTTTAGCAATTCAAGCTCCACATAAATTGTCAACTCGAGAAGGTCTGTTTATTCCAAAGACAACCACACACTGGATATGCTCAATTCCAAAAGCAAAATAATGTTGTAGTAAAAGTCACAAAATTATCAATCATACAAAGTTAACTATTCACACCCTGCTTTAACAAAGCTGAAGTTTACTTGTGTTACAGTAGAAGCAATACCTCTATTGCAGTCTTTCAAGAATCCTAATGAAATGAAATCACTCTGCAAGAAATGAAACCAATCAACCATAACAGGGAACAGGACCCTATTCCTTCAAATAGGAACTTCAACACCTGCTGCCTGACACTTAATCACACTGTAGAAAAGATAAATTCAAGAAAATAGGACCCTATTCCTTTGCATAGGAATCTTCAGCACCTGCTTCCCGACATCAATCATACATTCAAACAGATAACAGAAAAGATCTTTTGACTTCTTACGGATGAATGTTACCAAACTCATGCAGCGTTCAAGAAAACAGAGTGCTTAAGGACTACAGAACTTATGTAATTAATGATTCAGTAAACAGAGTTAAACTAAGGTGCGAATATCATAAAGAAATGCAGCAAACCACAGGAGCAATCGGGTGAAACTTGTGATGAAGGCGGGCCCTTTCCTTCTCACAAGATTCCCCAGGAACAGAGTTAAATTGAGGCGCTCAAAGGAAACCTTTATTCATCTATCAAAAAGGAATGATACATTACAATGGAGTCTTGCTCCTTTCCGCTCAAAAATAATGTTCTCCTGTAGTTTCTAGCTCTCTTCTAATGATGATGTCTCCTCTTTTTAAATAGGAGACATCTATTATAGTTACATCAAATAAAATCTATATTTATCCAAGTATGTTCTTCTATCTAAAAACAGGGCCCTTCTATTCTTCCATAGAGACATATTGTTACAACAGATACAGAGAAAGTGCTGGCTTCAGAACAATCAGTGTAACCACTTCCTTGCTTTTCTTCATCTTGTTGCCATTATTCCAAAAATACTCTTCCAGAATCGCAAATCACGAGTAATAACATAATTTACATGCCCGCTGACTGTTTCAGCAACGTAGTCGATTATTTCAGCAATGGCCGATTGTTTCAGCACAGCACGTTCCTTATCATAAATTATCTGCGATCTTTTAGACTTGTGTTAGCAACAATCTACCTTCGATAAATGATGAAATATAAGATTAATATGGAATTATATGTAAACAGATTAAATATATAGTAAAGAAGAGGATTTCATATACCTTTGGATAAAATGGATGAAAATGATAATGGAACCCTTTTTTAAATATAGTTATAAAGGGTAAGGTGGTGTCAATATGTATGGTAAAAATGATACATTGTGAGGTCCTAACACTCTTGTGCCAGGGATCATGGCCCTTTACAATCACACTGATACAAGGAATATAACTAGGGCTTGGTGTTACTCCTTTGACAACCAATCTACCTCAAACAAGACAACACTTAACCCACTTTTTGATGGTGGACACACGTAGCCCTTTCAATCCACATGTCTTGAACACATCTGGAAGGTCATCCTGCCCTCCATTATGCAACTCCTTAATCTTCCTCTACCAATGAACTCAACTCCTTTGGGTTACTGAACTCGGCTCAAAAAAAAATTCCCTCTATCTACCGCTTTTTTCCTTTAAGGTTTGCAACAATTAGGGTTTTCGTTCAGCTGTTCACAACTTCGTTTTGAACAACTCTTTGGTTTGCCCACTTTTTCCATACTACTACTCCAAGATGACAAGTCTATGGATATGGAGGTTTCCATTTTTCTCAATGACGCAATCCTCTACAATACAGTGAACTAGGGCTAGTTGGCTAGCCCACTTGACTGCTACTTTAGTCCTTCAAAGTTTACATGTCCTTAGGCACAATACACATACCCTTATACCAGTCTTGTTTTCCTTCACAAGTACATGAATTAGAGCCCTTATTTGGCAGTCACCTAACAACCCTCCCATTGTACTTGGACCGCCATCAATTTTCCCAACCACAGTCAATTCTTTTATTGATCTAGTGCACACAACACTGCCTTCATCTAGGGCTCTTCAAATATGCCACCTAATAGTGATTTGAGTCCTCTCAAAATCACTATTCTTGTGTACCAATTTCTTTGTTGTCAAAGCTACGAACAAATATGAACTACTCATCTTATCATCCTTCTAACAATTTATAGATAAATGAAATAGGGTCACAAATCATCCATTAACAGTCCATTGACTAAATGTTTATAGGCTGCTTCAGATATTTGTCCAAAACCCTATGGACTGTCCATGAAAATCAACTCCTCTTCATGTCAATCCATTCCTCATATGGCACATTTCTTCTATGCCATCTTCTACTCAAGTCCCACCTTCCTTTGGATTCGCTATCTCTGCACATACTTCTTGAAACCATCTTCCAAATTTTTCGTATATATTGCAGAGATAAACCTCTCTCTAAGGGTCACAACCCCTCTGCTTCTATGCAGATCTATCACATTCTTAATGGAATACCTTATGGATTTAACATGCTAGGAAACCTCCCTAAATATGGATTTATACTTCTATTTTAATTGATTTAGAACAAACCCTATCCACCCATAGCAAAAACGACGACTCTTTCCTTCGTAAGAGAATCAACCTAGCTCGTATGGATCCATATATTATGGGAATTTATTTGACTGAATCTTGACCTGAACTTTAGATATCTACGACCCTCAAACTACGATTACCTCAGTCAATGTTACACCTATGACTACTTTTTTTCTAGCCCTAAATTCTAGTGCAGACCCTCCTCCATTTGTGTTGGTCTTTATCACAAACCTTGCAACCTACTAACCACCCCAAGGTAGGGTCTCAACCCTCTCTACTATTTCAAAATTTGATGCAGCCTTCACACAGAAACACCACTGGAATCACATGCCCAAATTCTCATGAGTCGCCACTCTTGAGCTTGATCTTTCATAAGAGAACCAACAAGATGCCATCCTACTTCCTATCTTGAACCAATTAAGGTGTGTGACATTCTTGTGAACCCTCACATGATTATCTCACCCTTGGTGGATGATCATGGCCTCCCTTTAGCAATGCTTACTCATACCTCTAACTCAACCTATTTTAGGACTACATCTCTCATGGCCTCCTTGATGAAATGAGATCCTTCTCACTTGATGTTCTTGCCTTCATACTAAGGCCTCCTTAAATATCTTTTCCTAGCTAGGCATCTTAAGAACGCTCTATAACTTACAAACTTTATCCACTTAGACCTTAGGAAATATTATTTTTTCTTTAAATTTTCTTTTATATTTTAAATCCCATCTCAGGTCCAAAGCCCCTTCGCTTGGGTTATTTTCTTAAAATCTGTATGTGTAGGTTGCTAGTTGTATTTACTATTTACTTCGCTAATTTATTGAATATTTCATAAATTAAATTGTAACTTAATTCAAGTAGGAGAAGTAAATCAAGATACCGCTATAGGGTTTCTTAGATTAAGAAATTTTCACATTCCCTAGGTCTAGCGCCATTAGGTCACCTAGGGCAACAATTTCCCAGGAATATAGCTAGAGGAAAACTTATATCTCCTAGAGGCAGTTGTGTTGCTGGGTGCCCTCACTCTCCTCAGAACTTGGGCCAATTCCGATAGTGGAATCTCCGGATACCTCAAGCCCTAGCTCTAGGATCAAGTTTTGCCTAAGTTTTCCCAAGGATAGAACCTAGTAGGATCAATTTTACCTATCGAAGTAAAAACACTTGTCTAATCCTTTCCCATCACCTTGTCCAGGATAGGAACATCATTGGTTGCTAAATTCCATCCCCGAACTTGGGCTGGGTCCACTTGGCCCCGTGTGGTCCCATTTGGTGTCAAAGGCCTTTCATCAAGGACCATTTGGGAATCCAAGTTCCCAAAGGATTTTAGGGATTGAGAACTTCCTTCATAAGTCTTATTCTTCTCCCTCGACCCTTCAATCCCCCTCCTCTCTCCCTAGAAGATAATTCCCTTGCTTAAAAGGAAAGCAAGTCCCACTCTTTATTTTATCTTAGGGAAAGGGTTTTGAGGGTCACTTCCCACCTATTCATTGACCTATACTCTACAAGTGACTTCCTAAACTACCGGGACTCCACCCATCGGTGAAATTCCATGAAGAGCAAGGAGCCTTAGCTGTGGTGACAATGGGCTAAGCTTCCATCGTTTCCCTTGCAGTTTCCCTCTTAGGAACCCCTTTTAGATCCACTACTAGTTTGAGTGGTAGCAAGTTGTTCACAATTCCATTTGCGAACAACTCTTTGGTATGCCCACTTTTTCCATACTACAGCTCCAAGATGAGAAGTCCAGGGCTATGGAGGCTGCCCTTCTTCTCACTAAATCAATCATGTACAATATAGTGAACTAGGGCTAGTTGGTTGGCCCACTTGACTGTTACTTTAGTCCTTCAAAGTCTGCACATCCTTAGGCCCTGTTGTACATATTTACCCCTGCACGTAAATTTTTGGTCTTCCACCTTTGAATATCCTTCGGACCTCTGCCATGACATAAAATCCTGGTGCTCCCGCTTGATTTTACTATCTCCGCCTAAAACACATTATTTCAAAGGTTTAAAACCCGCTCTTAAAACTATATTGAGTCAGAGACCCAGGGCCATAGCCCCTTTCCTGTCACTGCCACATGACCGGAGCCCAAAAACCACAAGCTAAAAGGAGAAGGGCTTATCGTTTTATATTTCGGGTGCAACGGTGGCCGTCCGATCGAAGTCAAATCAACGGAGTGGAAATCGCCCTGTGTGGAGGGCCCCGTGCGCAGAAAACCGGTGGTAACTCCCGCACCACTATCATCGAAATGGCGGTATTTACCACGGAGGCAGCGATTCCATAGGAAAGGTGCCGCGTGTCTTTGGTACGGGCCATAAAACCACTTTCCTCGCGCGTTAAAGTTTACACGATCGCCGGGTAGCAGAATTCGTCTGAACCGTCAGATCTGGCGATGTCAATCCGACGATGGATATTCTCCAGAGTGGCTCGCCCGTTATCTCGTGTCCGCTATGTCATATGGCCCACCATCGTGCTGCTCCCATCGATTATCAGCCGTTGATCTATGTTTGCAATCCGACGGCTCAGGATACAGTCTCTCCTGTCCATTGACTCCACCGCCACATCACCTTCCCATCTGTCCATCGTACATCCACGTGTCCTCATTTCGTACATCCGTAATATTCCTCCACACTATATATATATATATATATATATATATATATATGTGTGTGTGTGTGTGTGTGTGTGTGTGTGTGTTTATATGTGTTTTCATTCGCATTTGTCGTTCTTCAGCCACCACCTCCACACTGTGTTACGTAGAGAATTTGCATTTCACCTGTGCATCAGAGTCCCATTGTGTTTCCTCCGCCACTTTTCGTATTCCTGTCATCTGTTCATGTCCACGATGTCATCATCATCTCCACCCCCACGCTCCTTACCCCTGAGTCTGTTTCCTCTAATATTTTGTGGGTTTTGCAGGTTCCGAGATGATAAGAGGCCTCATAATTTATTGCCTCTATTGCAGAAGTTAAAAAGAATGTTGAAGGACGGCATTTTGCTGGTGGAATTTAAAGAAGAAGCCGAGGGTAGGTGTGTGAAGTGACCATCATTAAAGAAAACGAAGATATGGACCTACAGAACCCTCCAGAGAATTTCTCCCTACATTAAAGATCCAGGATTCAAATCCGAAGTTAAGGGCCAAGAGTACAGTACAGAATGGCAGATTATCTCAGGTTTCTTACGGCAGCAGATCCTACTTCCAGCAGAAGGCAGAGAACTGTATATATTTTATTATTTGTGTCTTTATATATGGAGATTTTCATCTCCCAGCATTTATTTCTGTAGACAGATTGTAAAGTACAGACATTTATAGTTAGTCATTCATTGAATGGGCGCGAATACTTTCTGCCATTTTATTCAAATTGAGTCATTAAATGTGCTCCATCTACCTCCTCCTCTAGAATTCTCTATCTTTTCTATAAAGGCCCGAAAAGAAGACATTGTAAGGGTTCCAGATTTCTATCAGCAAACTGTGCAGTGAAAAGGCTTTTGTATACATTTTGTAATATTTCTGTATGAAGGTTCAGAGCCCATAGGGTCTCAGTGAGGAGGAGTTATGACTGTACTGAGGATTCTGGTCTTTGGTATCTCACAGTATGTAATTTCTCTTATGTGTTAATACAATATCTCCTTTCATGCTATTTATCTTCTTGTATCATGTTCTAGAATGCGAGTGGCTCACTAGTTTGCAGTAAGGATTCATCTTTGTTGGTGCCCTTTCTAGAATTAGTCAAGCGCTTTAAATAGGCCTAGTCATGATATACTGTTCCATGTTCACCTCATCCATGTTTTCTGCTATATTAGTTGCATGAGGAGGGTGCTTTTAAAACGCCATTATCATATAAGGATTCATAAATTGGTATGCCCTTATGTGGTTCTATTGTATATCTGGGTATCAGTCTCATGTTAACCAATATCTTCTTTATGTTTCCTCATTGCACTCACCTCCTGATATTTGATTTCTGTGATATATTATTTGAACTGGCCCTCTTTACAGTAAGCTGTCTCTTAACTGTCTGATGCCTTTGTATTGGAGTTTTACATGATGTTCCTACATTATTCTTATCTTTGTGTCAGCTTCTGAGAGATTTTGGTCCCATTCAAAACTTATTTCCTTGTTTTACAAGAGATAGTAAGTGAGCTTTTGGATTGACAACCCAAGCTATACGAAGAGCTCCTTACTATATTAAGATGTCCTAGGCACTGGTCTATGGCAACTCTAGACTGTCTCTAGGGGGTGACAAAATCATCCACAACATCTTTCTGGTGCCGTTGTCGGGGACGAATTGAAGAATATCAGTTTCCCTGGGTCTCGACAAATTGTTTTCACTCTCTAATCAGGTGAGCACGGAGAGTTGAAGAGTTGCATATCTCTCACCTTGGCGACTCCACTAGTCTTTATTTGATAAATTTAATGGTAGTCCTGGCTCCTCGTAGGCCGCATTTGAGGTCAGATACATCTCAGCTGAGAACACCCTACGTGTCTGACCCAGAGAAAATCATTCATAAAAGAGTTTGGAAAGAGAGGAAGTCGGCTCGTGCTGAAAACCCTAAATATTCTGTTGAAGATTATCCGCCCTCTTCTTCTCAGGAAGCTAGAACAGAAAATCTCGAGTTTTACTCAGAAACTCCATGTAGAGGAAGTTCCTGGATTGAAGAAGATTCTCATCCTGCTCTCGAGGCTGAAGAAATTAAAGAGGTCACAGAAGTAGTTGTTGTTAACCGTGAGTTATTTCCATCCACACCTCAAGCTTCTGTGAAATATATTCCCATTGTTATTCATACTCCACTTCCTCCTACTCCTCTCCCTTCATTTGTTTCTCAGACCTCTGTACAACCCCCACCTCCTCCAATGGCCAATGTTCCAGCTTTTCTATTGAATAAATATGCTCCACTGGCCTTGCCCCAAGTGCTGAATGATATGCCACAGGATTACTTGAAGATTCTGCCGAGATTTAATGGTGAAAATGGAGCTGATGCTCAGAAACATCTCGAGACCTTCTGCTCTTTTGCAGAAAACTTAAATGTTGAACATCTGGATGTGGTCTTGAGATTATTTGTGCAGTCTTTGGAGGGTGAAGCCAGAAAATGGTTTAAGACATTGGGAAATAATTCTGTGACCACCTGGGACCAAATGGAGAATAATTTTATTAGAAAGTGGGGAGAAAAGAAAGATCATGGTCAATGTCTTACTGAGTTTAATACTATGAAGAAGAAACAGAATGAAGGGGTTTTAGAATTCATCAAAAGATTCAACAAGTTATATCTGAGCCTACCTCCTGAAATGAAACCCCATGAAGCTGCTGCCAAGATAATCTTTATAGCAGCCTTTGATTTCGACTTTGGATTCTCATTAAGAGAAAGAAAACCT
The DNA here is from genome assembly GCA_034641835.2 of Pinus albicaulis. Lineage (NCBI taxonomy): Eukaryota > Viridiplantae > Streptophyta > Pinopsida > Pinales > Pinaceae > Pinus > Pinus albicaulis. Next base: position 196,423,211 of record CM076583.1, on the reverse strand, counting down.
GCTACATTAGATGATGCTCAATCAGATGCTCTAGAACTGGAAGCAAACTTTGCCTTTACTGGGAAGTTGAAAGGAAAAGCTGAACAAGATACTAGGAGAAGAGGCAAAGAAGAGGTTTCTGCTTCTAATCAGGCAAAAGATTCAGATAAAATGGACAAAATAAGCAAAATGATAAAGAAGATGGTCAAGCTTGAATTAGAAGCAAAGAATGCAGCTCCCAAGAACTATTATAATGCTCCAAACAGAGGATACAATCCTCAGTATAGAAGACCCCCATTGCAGATATTGCCGAGAGAAGCAAAGGAACAACAAGACCAGGTACCTCATCCCTTATACCTGGAAGGACCAGTAGATGACTCCACCGGAGATACAACTTACGGATTAGAAGATTCAAATCTGGCTTTTTCAAATAATGATGATATGGATTGCCCGTTGCAAGACGAAGATGAAGAAGCAGAGATTGATCATTACTGTAAGCAATTTGCTGATTTCATGCAAGCACAATTCAATGTCAAATATGATCTCAGATCTTCAAGGAAGAGGACCAGAACTCAAGATCAAGAAGAGGAGCCACCTCAGAAAGAAGCATCTGCTCAGAAGGAATCAGCAACAAAGAGAAACATAGAAAAAGGTAAGAATCTTCTAAATATTCCCTTGCAACCTATTGATCAGATTCCTTCTTCTTCAAAAATAGTCAGTCCTCCTAATGCCGAGCCAGTGTCAAAAGAAGTCAAGTCTTCAGTGGAAAATAAGGAGTCAAAAGAAGTTGTGATAGAAAAGCCCCCATCTGCTTTCAATTTGCAAAAAGAACTTGAGAAAATTAAGATCCCTGTCCCACTGACTGAATTATTGAAACAGCCTGTATATCAATCTCAAGTTACTTCCTTTGTGCTTCCTCCTGAAATACCAATCGCACCTGATAGTCTAAACCTTCAAGAAGAAAGACCCATGGTAGTCTTTGGCCCACATGTCGAGGAGATAGACCCTTCTACTCCTCCCTTTTATGTGTCTCTAGTTATTCATGACCTGCTCCTACATAATTGTATGTTAGATTCTGGGGCTTCCCATAATCTTATGCCTCTGTCTGTCATGGAACAACTAGGACTGCAAATAACTAGGCCATATAAAGATTTATACTCATTTGACTCTAAAAGGGTTAAGTGCCTGGGGATGATAAAAGATTTAGTGGTCAATTTGGCCCAAATTCCAGCAAAAAGTGTGGTCATGGACATTGTGGTCGCTGATATCCCAGCCCGCTTTGGCATGCTGCTGTCAAGGTCCTGGGGTACAAATATTAGGGGATCAATTAAATTGGATTTAACATATGCTACTGTCCCAGTCTTCAGAGGTCAAGAAAGGAGGTTATACAGGGAGACTAGATTTGTTAAAATGGTAACTAAGGCTGACTGCTCAGAGAACTCTCCAGTTTATAACAAAGAGGGAGACTTCTCATGTTTGATGTTAGAAGAAAATCAAAATTATGCTCATGAGCCCCTTTGTGGTCAAATTCAAGCTGAGCAGCCTAAAGGAGATCAGGAATCAGAAATTTGGACTTTGCATTTTGATGGAGAAAACTCAAGAGAAGGCAATGGAGCTGGGGTATTGTTGATTTCTCCTACATGAAGATGGGTGCCACTGTCCTTCAAACTAGAATATGAGGCTACCAACAATGTAGCTGAATATGAGGCACTATTATTGGGACTGAAAACAGCCAGAAACATGGGCATCCAATTTTTAAAAGTCTTGGGAGACTCTGAGATGGTGGTAAGACAGATCAAAAATCAATGTCAAAATAAGCATCCTCGGCTCAGAGCTTATAGAAATGAAGTATGGGACATGATAGAAAATTTCTTCTTGGCATTTAACATACAGTTCATGCCCAGGGAGAAAAACAGAATAGCAGACTCTCTTACTGTGGCTGCCAGTACATTTCGTCCTCCTCAAAATCCACTTTTAAGATATGAAGTGGAGGTACGTTACAGACCTTCCATTCCAGATAATATAAAGCACTGGCAGGTATTTGAAGATGATGAACAAATGAAGAGATTCATGGAGACAGTGGGAGAATTCACAAACATGGAAATTGATGATAATGAGGAGGAAGAAGTTGAAAATATTGCAGAAAACAGATGGGAAGAAAGAATAGCAGGTAGCAGAGTGCTGCAGCTGAAAGGAAATGTTATACCTAGAGGGCTGGTGCCTTTAGAAAGGTTATTTAACAAAGATGATATTCCTTTGCAGCCAAACAAGGTAACGGAAGAAGATCAAGTGAGGGATTTGAATCTGGGTACTTCTACTGATCCCAAAATTGTCAAATTATCTAAAAGAGTCCCAGAAGATTATAAAGAAAAATATTTGAAGTTATTTCAATCTTATAAAGATGTTTTTGCTTGGTCCTATCAGGACCTAAAAACTTTTGATGTAAATATAATGCAACATAAGATTCCACTGAGGGAAGATGCAAAGCCTTATAAGCAGAAGCTCAGACAGATCAATCCTCTGCTGCTTCCCTCCATTGAAAAAGAAGTCAAGAAGCTATTGAAGGCCAAGATAATTTTTCCATTGAGGTAGTCAGAATGGATAGCGAACCTTGTTCCTGTTCGAAAAAAGAATGGAGAAATAAGGCTGTGTGTGGATTTCAGGAATTTGAATAGAGCATCTCTCAAAGATAATTATCCACTGCCTAAGATGGACCACATCCTGCAGAAAGTGGTGGGAGCATCCAGAATGTCAATGATGGATGGTTTTTCTGGTTATAATCAGGTGGCTGTTTTCCCAGAAGACCAGAAGAAAACTGCATTTACTACACCATGGGGAACCTTTATGTATGCCAGGATGCCATTCGGATTAATTAATGCAGGAGCTACTTTTCAGAGGGCAATGGACATAGCCTTTGTGGGAGAACAGGACAAGTTTTTGGTGGTTTATCTTGATGATATCACAGTGTTTTCAAAGAATTATGATGAACATATTGAGAATTTAAGGAGAACTTTTGAAAAATGCAGAAGGTATGGCCTATCCCTCAATCCTCAAAAATCTTTATTTGCATTAGATGAGGGAAAACTTTTAGGGCACATTGTAACAAAGGATGGTGTGAAAATAGACCCTAAGAGAGTTGAAGTAATAAACAGCATTCCTTTGCCTAGGAATAAAAAGGAAGTACAGGTGTTTTTGGGCCGAATTAATTTCCTGAGAAGATTCATTCCTAACTACGCTGAGATAGTTAGGCATATAACCAATATGTTGAAAAAGGATAGTGAAGTAAAATGGTCCCAGGAGTCTAGAGATGCATTTACAAGGATAAAACAGGCATTTGTTGAAGCTCCTGTGTTAGCTGGACCAGATTATAGTAAGCCATTCATGATCTTTTCATTTGCTTCACCTCATACAATTGCTGGAGTATTATTACAGAAAAATGAAGAGGGATATGAACAGCCTATAGCTTTCTTCAGTCAAGTGCTTTATGATGCTGAACTAAAATATAATATACTGGAGAAGCAGGCATATGCCCTGGTAAAGTCCCTTAAAGCCTTTAGAGTATATATTTTGCAATCTCGGATTACTGCATATGTCCCCACAACAGCTGTAAAAGACATTCTTGTTCAAGGGGACAGTGAAGGTAGAAGAGGGAGATGGATTGCAAAGATTCAGGAGTATGATTTAGACATAAAACCTACTAAGCTGATTAAAGGACAGGGACTTGCCAAGATGTTATCTGAGTCAAATCATCAAGCTCTGGGCATTAATCTATCCATGATAGCAAATGAAGAATCAGAAAAAGAAGAAGAGCAGCAAGGACTAGAGATGGCTACTCAAAAGATACATACGAAATATCTAACTAGTCCTTGGTATAAAGAAATAGTTGAATATCTTTTAACAATTAGTTGTCCTCCAAGTTGTGATAAAATAAAATATAGGGCTGTAAGGATGAAATCACAGAAATACATAATTGCTAATGGACAGCTCTATTGGAGAGACCCTCTAGGTATATTACTGCTATGCCTCACAGAAAATGAAGTAGAGAATATATTGACTGAATTCCACGATGGAATATGTGGAGGACATTACAGCTGGAGGGCTACAGCACATAAAATCCTGAAGGCTGGTCTTTACTGGCCAAAATTGTATTCATATACTTTTGCCTGGGTCAGAGCATGCGATAAGTGCCAAAGATTTGCAGAAAGACAGAAATTAGCGGCTTTGCCCTTGATTCCCATCCATGTAAATGAACCATTTCAGAAATGGGGATTAGATTTTATCGGAGAAATACATCCCCCATCGAGTGGCCAATATAAATGGATACTAACAACCACAGATTAATTCACGAAATGGGTGGAAGCCATACCTACAAGAAATGCTACAGATGCTGTAATAATGAAGTTTATGGAGGAAAATATCATATCTAGGTTTGGTTGTCCCGCTAGAATTGTAACTGATAATGCACAAGATTTTAAATCTGCCCGATTTGTGAATTTCTGTCAAAGGTATAACATCATCCTGACTCATTCCACAACATACTATCCACAGGGAAATGGTTTAGCAGAATCTTCTAATAAAACCTTGGTGAGAGCCCTGAAGAAAACAATAAGTGAGAATCAAAAGAACTGGGACTCTCAGTTAAAATTTGCTCTATGGGCGAATAGGATAACCAGTAAAAGAGCAACGGGGAAATCACCCTATGAGCTAGTATATGGTCGAGCTGCTGTGTTTCCTGTGCAATTGGCTTTGCCAGTGGCACGTTTCATGCAGGAAAGTCAGGAAGAGCCAGATGACATGATCAGAAGGATTAATCAGCTGGTAGAACTGGAGGAAACAAGGAACCAGGTAGATCAGAAATTGATAGAATATCAGGAGAAAATGAAGAATGTCTTTGATCAGCATGCAAAGGATAGGAACTTCCAAATTGGTGACCTGGTTCTCAGATGGGATGTTCACAGAGCAGAAAAGGGCAAACATGCTAAGTTTGATCCGCTATGGTTTGGTCCATTCAGGATAGTGAATCAAGGGCGAAATAATACTTTCATGTTAGAAAACCTACAGGGTGATTTGTTGGATGCCCCTGTGAATGGCCAATTCCTCAAACCATACTTCCAATTCTGACCCAGGTTGGGAATGCCTAATTGTATTATATTGTATATAAGTTGTTTTAGTTTTTATTTTCATGGAGAAAAGGATGTCGGCAATTACCTGAAGTAGAAGCGCAGGGAAATTGAAAAGAAGAATGAAATACTCAATCAAGCAGAAACCGGGGAGCATGACCGAGGACGACTATCGCCCCTGCATGGAGCCGGCGTTAGCACACCGCACGAATTTTTGGTCTCACACTTAATATCTCGACCGCTACGACATAAAATCCTGGCAAGCCTGGGCTGATTTTACTATCTCCGGCTTAAAATGCATTATTTCAAAGGTTTAAAACCCGCTCTTAAAACTATATTGAGTCAGAGCCCCAGGGCCATAGCCCCTTTCCTATCACCGCCACATGACCAGAGCCAAAAAACCACAAGCTAAAAGGAGAAGGGCTGATCGTTTTATATTTCGGGTGCAATGGTGGCCGTCCAATCGAAGTCAAATCAACAGAGCGACAATCGCCCTGTGTGGAGGGCCCCATGTGCAGAAAACCAGTGGTAACTCCTGCACCACTGTCATCGAAATGGCGGTATTTACCGCAGGGGCAGCGATTCCATAGAAAAAGCGCCGTGTGTCCTTGGTACGGGCCATGAAACCGCTTTCCCCGTGCGTTAAAGTCTACAAAATCGCCGGACAGCGGAATTCGTCTGAACCATCAAATCTGGCAATGTTAATCCGACAATGGATATTCTCTAGAGTAGCTCACCCATTATCTCGTGTCTGCTATGTCATATGGCCCACCATCGTGCTGCTCCCATCGATTATCAGCCGTTGATCTATGTTTGCAATCCGACGGCTCAGGATACAGTCTCTCCTGTCCATTGACTCCACCGCCACATCACCTTCCCATCTGACCATCGTACATCCACGTGTCCTCATTTCGTACATCCGTAATATTCCTCCGCGCTATATATATATATATATGTGTGTGTGTGTGTGTGTGTGTGTGTGTGTGTGTGTGTGTGTGTGTTTATATGCGTTTTCATTCGCATTTGTCGTTCCTCCGCCACCATCTCCGCACTGTGTTACGTAGAGAATCCATATTTCGCCTCTGCGTCAGAGTCCCATTGTGTTTCCTCTGCCACTTTTCGTATTCTTGTCATCTGTTATGTCCACGATGTCATCATCATCTCCACCCCCACGCTCCTTACCCCTGAGTCTATTTTCTCTAATATTTTGTGGGTTTTGCAGGTTCCGAGATGATAAGAGGCCTCATAATTTATTGCCTCTATTGCAGAAGTTATAAAGCATGTTGAAGGACGGCATTTTGCTGGTTTAATTTAAAGAAGAAGCCGAGGGTAGGTGTGTGAAGTGACCATCATTAAAGAAAACGAAGATATGGACCTAGAGAACCCTCGAGAGAAATTCGCCCTACATTAAAGATCCAGGATTCAAATCCGAAGTTAAGGGTCGAGAGTACAGTACAGAATTGTAGATTATCTCAGGGTTCTTACGGCAGCAGATCCTACTTCCAACAGAAGGCAGAACACTGTATATATTTTATTATTTGTGTCTTTTATATATGGAGATTTTCATCTCCCAGCATTTATTTCTGTAGACAGATTGTACCGTATAGACATTTATGGTTAGTCATTCATCAAGTGGGCGCAAATACTTTTCGCCATTTTATTCAAATTGAGTCAGTAAATGTGCTCCATCTACCTCCTCCTCTAGAATTCTCTATCTTTCCTATAAAGGCCCGAAAATAAGACATTGCAAGGGTTCCAGATTTCTATCAGCAAACTATGCAGTGAAAAGGCTTTTGTATACATTTTGTAATATTTCTGTATGAAGGTTCAAAGCCCGTAGGGTTTCAGTGAGGAGGAGTTATAACTATACTGAGGATTCTGGTCTTTGGTATCTCACAGTATGTAATTTCTTTTATGTGTTAATACAATATCTCCTTTCATGCTATTTATCTTCTTGTATCATGTTCTAGAATGCGAGTGGCTCACTGGTCTTAAGTAAGGATTCATCCTAGTTGGTGCCCATACTTGGATTAGTCAAGCACTTTAAATAGGCCTAGTCATGATATACCATTCCATGTTCATTTCATCCATATTTTCTACTATATTAGTTACTTGAGGAGGGTGCTTTTAAAACTCCATTGTCATGTATGGATTATTAGTTGGATAAGCCCATATGTGGTTTTGTTGTGTATCTGGGTATCAGCCTCATGTTAACTAGTATCTCCTTCATGTTTTCCTCACTGCATCCACTTTCTGATATTTGATTTCAGGATATACACTTTGAACTGCCTTTACAAAATCAGAAGTCGCCTCTTCATCTGTCTTCTGATGCCTTTGTATTGGAGTTTACATGATGTTCCTACATTATTTTATCTTTGTGTCAATAGAGAGTTTGGTCCTATCCAACTGATTTTGTTTTACAAGAGAAGTAAGTGAGATTTTGATCGACAACCTAAGGGATACCATATTCTTACTATATTAAGATGTCCTAGGCATCAACGTCTAAGGGTAACTCTAGACTGCTCTCAGGGGGTATGTAATTATCCACACCAGTCTTCTACATACCTTCTACCAATTTTGTTGTCCTTCACTAGAACAAGAGTCAGGGCTCTTCTTTGATAGTAACCTAACATCTCTCCAACTGTACTTGGCCTATGATCAATCTGCCCAAACACAGTCAATTCCTTTTACTGATCTAGGGCCCACAATATTGTCTTCATCTAGGGCTCTTCAAATCTGCCACCTAACAATGATTTTAGTCCTCTCAAATTCATTGTTCTTGTGTATCAAAAATTTGATCTTTGTTGTCCAATATATGAACAAATATGAACTACTCCTCGTATCATACTTCTAACAATTTATAGATAACTGAACTAGGGTCACAAATCAACCACTATCAGTCCATTCACTAATTTTTATAGGTTTCTTCAGATCTTTGTCTAAAATTCTGTGGAAAGTCCACAAAAATAAACTCCTCTGCATGTCAATCCATTCTTCATATGACACATTTCTTCTCAAGATGCTCAATCTTTTCTCTTGTTCCACCCTCCTTTGGATCTATTGTCTCCACACATACTGAATCTGCAAACCATCTTCCAGATCTTCCGTCTTTATTGCAGAAATAAACCTCGCTCTCAGGGTCACAACCCGTCTTCTTCTACACAAATTTGTCACAGTCTTAAGGGCATACAGGCTTATGAAATAAACATGCTAGGAAACTGTCCTAACTAGGGTATTATACTTATGTACTTCTAATTGTTGTAGAAAAAACCCTATCCACACATAGAAAAAACACGACTTGCTCATAAGAGAATCGACCTAGTTTCATAGATCTACAAATTTTGGCATTTTTTTGACCGACCTTGACATGAACTTTAGATCTCAATGTCGACCCTCAAACTAGGGTTAGCTCAGTCAATATTACGCCTGCATCGACTTTTGTTATGGCTCTAAATTATAGTGCAAGCCCTCCTCCATTTATTTTGGTCTTTATCACAGATCTTGCGGCCTACTAACCACCACAAGCCAAGATGGTATCAACCCTCTCTTCTATTTCATGTAGAAAATATAACCAATGGGATTCAATCTGATCTTGTAATCATGTGCTAAAACAAGATACTGAATACTTCCTACAATTTGTGGAAACAAAACACAATCGCACAATCACATATAAATAAGAGACACAAGTTATCAATCGCACAACACAAGATGTATCTGGGGAAGCAACTGCAAAAAACCCTCTATCTCTATTTTGTATTAAGTCAAGGAATCATGAAACAACACAATGCTTAATCTCTCTTAAGATTCTCCAGCACTTTGTCAATTGTCTCCTGCTGATCTAGGAAAAATCGGTCTAGTACTTAGCCAATTCTCAGCCTTCCTTCAGCCTGCCTTGCTCACGAAATTCCTATGGAATTATCTCCATATTAATTAGGAAAATCAACCTTCCTTGATTCGCAATCCATCATGGCATCCCAATGACTTTATAATTTATTAAGGGAAATTTTCTATAAATACAACTTATATGTTCCTTCCGAATCACAGTGCTACAATAAGGATCAAGGGTCTTTTTATTATTTAAAATAAGACAAACTAAAAAACCAAAACCTCATCTCCAGGAGATGTAACACCAAGATCTTTATAGCTTCTTCCCGTTAGTTAATTGGCAAATTAAATTTCTGGTCGAATCGTCATATGATCTTCTGTTGCGAAGGCGATACCTCGCTAGAAAGATTTCTTCAGAGACTCAATCAGCTAATATGATTTCTATGAAATCACCAAACCTTTCATGCCAAAAAACATCGCTTGGGGCCTCAAATGGAAAAAAGTTCGTGACCTCGAAATCGACAAAATAGTAAATTGTGCTATACCATGAAATCGAACCGAAGAGATACAGGTCATGTGAATGAAGGTATTACCAATATTCACTCGATCACTCAAATTTATTGAGCTAACTCAATCATCATGACTTAGTTAATTGACACAAGTTGTTATGAGACGAAATTACAATTTATTGTCCAATTTATTTAAGGGAAAAATAAATTAGACGCCTCACATTCCTCACTCCTGGTACATCAAAATTCCTCACCAGTGTGGCTACATTTTTTTTGTCCTTTCTAGTCGCCAATTTCACTGTTTCTTGTTGCAAATTTCAACACTCCCTCTCAACAAGAAAGGAATTCAATTTATCCCCATCCGGTACGTTTGGAATGTTCTGCATGCTACACTTCTCTAGTGTTGTTTGCACCTGCAAATCCTGAAACTGAATAGCCTCTGAACAACTGAATCAGTATAATTCATCTGTCATTAGAGTCTTCTGACTGCTGCTAGCTACTGCACCTGTCTAGTACTAGATTCTCTACACTGCTGCTGACATCTGTATCTGTGCCCTTTGAACTGTTGCTAACTCTATTTGTGCTCCAATATTTGACATCTGTCACTTTGATTTTTGTCTTGCTGACATCTGACTATATCAATCTAACTGATCCTTCCTACTACTGTTGTATTGTGGGCTCCTTATATCCATGTTCGATCCATGAGACATGCCATCTCAATGGAGCTTGCCCAAATTTCTTATTTTGGGATTATGTCTACACATAATTCCACCTTACACCTCGAGGTATGGCTGCTCCCTCTTCTCATTTGGCTCAAAATTTCCCCCTGATGGAGGTCTCTGCTTGAGTGGACGCTTCCACTCGGTCTCCTCTCTGCTTCACCAATTGTGGAAGCTACTCCACAACCTTCTGAGACTGCTTCTCATGAGGATGCATGTTGAGAGGTAATTTATGCTCCCTCTAAACCACCAAGTCTCTAACTTCTGCCTTTCTCCTCAAAGCTTTGCATGCATCTGACACCTCAAGTGCATATAGGTTCTTGACTCGCGCACAGTGTAATTTTCCCGAAGTTACAAAAAATTTCTTAAAAAGAGTTAATTTTAAATCGATGATATCTCCCTCATCCGAGCTCTGATTTGACCGAATTTTTTTAATTTTTTTGGGTAGATTTTCGCAAGGAATCCAAATATTCTATTTGTTTTTGAAAATTTTACACCAAAATCTTCAGATATTCTCTACAAACTCACCGCCCAAAAAATTCCTGCTCTGATACCATGTAGAAAATCTAACTAACAAGATTCAATCTGATCTTGTAATCTACTAAAACAAGATACTGAATCCTTCCTACAATTTACGGAAACAAAACACGATCGCACAATCACATATAAGTAAGAGAAATAAATTATCAATCGCACAATCACATATAAGTAAGAGGAATAAATTATCAATCGCACAACAACATGATGTATTTGGGGAAAGCAACTAATCCTTTGAGATTCGTGCAACGGTGGGGAGGCCAGGAAGGAGTGTAGAAAGCTCAACCACATAGTAAACACCAAGGCTCTGATACCAAATTAAATAAATCAAATGCAACACACACAACGTGAGACAGAGCTCACACCACTTGTCATTAGCTCAACGACGACATTACATATTTATAGCATAGGCACTCACCTAATCTTCCTAAGTTTGGGGCAACAATCCTAAACTGGTGGAACTTAAACTCTAATTATAAAACTCTCGTTCAATAAACCATAACCACTCCTATTTCTACATTATTCTAGATTATTCTCACAAATGACATTTGGCACATGCAATCCTTCGCTAATACATATCAAGTGATGTTTCTTTGATTACCTGATTTGTCACGTGACGTGGGGATCATATTATTTTATTTTATTATAACATTAATTTTCATTTTTATTTTTTAAGTATTATAATTTCTTTAGGATAATCATTATAATATCCAGTTTCTAATTATGATATGAATCAAATAATTTTTAGATTCATGAAAGCACTTCATTCTTATTAGTTAGTGCTGCATCATTTACCATTACTTTTTGGAAGGCCAAATAGTGGAATCATATGCAATTTCAAATAGGCATTATTATATATATTTTGTTTATTTTGACAATGATTAGTATTTTTCTAGTTGATCACTTACATTTATGATACTTTTGTAAGAGATTCCTACATTTTGATTTTGGTTTTAGCTTTTTGTTTTTTTTTTTGTGTGTTTCTATTAAGGGACATTAAGGGACAAGAATATTGAAGATGTATAGTTTTTTTTGGGAGATAGCATTGAAATTTTTTACTTTCATATTCAAGAAACTAATTTCATCTAAAAATTTATTTTCATAAAATTATTTTATTTATTACATCTTTAGTTTGCTCATGATATTTAGTTTTCCAAAGAATTATAGATATTTATAAAAATTAATACATTCTAAAAATATAGAGGTAAATTTGGAAGTTGAAATCAAAACAACATCTTAGTAACAAACATAATGTTAGGGTCAAAATGATCTAGATTGGATCATTATATTTTTTGACATCTATATCAATGATTTTGGGGTTGAAAAATCAAATAAAGTATAGAGTAACAAAAAGGTCTCCTTTTCTCCAAAACCAAAGACCAATATTACTAACTTTATGATAAACAATAATTTTAAAAATTGAACAATAAAGAAAGTTTTGGAACATATACATACCATTCAATTTGAGAAAACACCCATTGTTACAACTATGATATGGGAGGCAAAAATCCACTAAACCTAGAAATGACTAAATAAAATAAATAAAATGAGAGGAGGTTCCTTTTTTTTTGCTCAAAACCCTCTAAACCTAACACGTCTTCTATTTCCTCCACTATATATGCACTAAACATAGGATAATTTGGATCATTTAAGGAAAATGACTTACCTTTAGCCACATCCTTGAAAGACACTAGCTATGAGGATGAAGTTACTTCATTTCCCACTAAACATCCATGAAAATGCAAAGCCCATTCTATAGATGAGTCTTTCTAAAACCTATAGGTAAATAGTAAGAGTGATCATCAAGGAGTTTATCTTAAAAAAAATCATTATTAGTCCATTAGGTTTCACATTGAGTGTTGCAATTTATATTTTATAACTATCACATAATTGTTGGAGTTCACCTAAAAGAGTAACGATTTTCCTATTATAATTGTAACCATGATTTGAAAACATCCTAAATCATAAAAGTCCTCCTGTATTAAGGCTTCTCTAGGAAATTTCCTAATATCATGCATTTTATCAAACACTTGGTGAATGGGCATCTTAGTAAAAATACTTGTTATAGAGATTTGTTTAAACACTTCTTTGTCACACATGAAGTAAAACACTTCATTAGCATCCTTGTGATGTAAGAGAAGATGGTACTTGTACATGTCTTTAGCAAAATAAAGGATAATATATGTACCTGAGAGAGCGAAGGGTTGTTCTTTCACAATGTAGGGAGCTACAACTACCTCAACCACAATTTGAATACAAGGGGGAGGAGGAGAAACAAATAGCCCCTATTATAGCCCACCCCTCCAATTCTCCAACATCGAAGCTTGCATTTTTCCACTGCTGATCAATGGAGCATACTAGCGTTCCCTCATTAAGCTCATTGCAAAATCGAAATATCCATCTTATCTCCATGCCACATGATAAAACATGTTAACAAATTATCTTGTTGTAGAAATATAGGCCATAAAATTGTTCCCACATGTTCTATTCAGTAGGTCAAGGAATAATTGGGTCCATTCTAACCAAAAAAAGAGTTAAAGAGATCATGTTTCACAAGCATATTTGAATGACCATGTCAAATTTGTACAACCACCATGAAATACATTATATAAAATTTTCAAAACCAATTTCATACACAGAATCATAACTCAATTGTCAATTGATAGTAATGATAGTTTTTTTTTCAAGTTGAAAAATATTGTTGGTTTTTATATTGTACTAGGGAAAATGTTAAGATTGTTCAGAAATCAAAATAGGAAAATCAGAATTTCCAGAATTACATCATTTTTTGTCATGTTCAGGAAATCTCCCCATATATACAAAAATTCAAAAACTTGTATGTCTGTCAAAAATCTTTCCTGTAGTTGTCTGATCATATCATTAGTTCTGAAGAGAACAAAAGTGTAGACCCATTTTTTTTTTTTTTAATTTAGTTTCTTCAAACTTCTGCCTTCATCGTTCCCTTTACTCAGCATCATTCCATTCCAGCTTTAAGGAAACAATCAATCTATCATCTCTTACAGGAAATTTCCCTTGCCCCTCACTCCAGGTCCATTTGTAATGAATAACTCATAGTGCATTTCTCCAAATGTTCTGGTTAGGCCTCTTTTGGATAAGCAGTCAACTTCAATATTCTTTTCCCTATAAACATGATTAAAATAAATCGATGAAAAGGTTCTTTTTAAGTCATTTATCCGCTGTAGCCAATGTGATAGGTGTCCTGGATTTAGATAGGTTCTCTTATTCAGATGCTCGATGAGGACTTTTGAGTCTCCAAAGACCCACAACTTCTCCATGTATAACTGACTAGAGAACCATAGTAATTCCCACAATGCAAGCAACTTTGCCCGCATATTAGTCCCCATCCCCCCATTCTAGTACATTTTGTAATGACAATTTGGGGATATCGTGAGCCATGCCCCACATTTGCATCTTTGATTTTTTGAAGCTCCATCAAAAAATCCTGCAGGGTAATGTATTTCGAAAGGACGCAATCGCCTTGATAAATCAATAGGAGGCTTCTACTTTATTTTCAGATTTCCCCGGGATTTAGTAATCTGTAAACATATTTTTTCCGGGTGCAAGACATCCCTTCAAATATCTTTCTGTTTCTTCTACACCATAGGTACCAATGAAACAGGATGGGGATATTTCTGAAATTATTACCTCCGGTAAACCACCAACTTATACAATCCACGGTCGTCCTATACTCTAGAATCTGCAAATGAAAATGTTGGCATAGTAAGGTTAAAATCTCCCTAGAAAATGAGCACTTGTAGAAAAGGTGTAGGCTTTCTTCAGATTCCTCCGAGCATAGGGTGCATATCCCTAGTCCATGCCATCCGCTCCTTTGTAGATTGTTCCAAGTAAGGTTTTTATCTTTCCACACCAGCCATATGAAAATTATCATTTTCACTTGGACATTTACCTTCCACATATCCTTGAACCAACTATTTGGTTCATGTTCCAATTTTGTGTTTATTAGCTCACTATAAATCTCCTTTGTTTTGATCTGCCCTTGTATTGTTTTGCCCCCCCATGAGATCTTATCACCCCCATTTCCCTCCCTCAAACCCAAACTTCTTAATGACTCCATGTAATTATTCCATTCCACTTTCATCTACCCATACAACTCCATATCCCCAGTCAACCTCCATCTCGGAACTCCATTATCCCATTCTTTAATTACTTGGCACATGAAAAAATATCCCTTTTGGTTTAGGCAATCGGTTGTCTCCCTGTGAAGGGTATTATTGCAATTCAATCCCAATATAATCGGGCTTCCAATTAGGATTTTGTTTCCGTTCCCAAAATTTGATTTCATGTTTCCAGAAAATAGAGTCCATGTCTTTCTAAATCCTTTCCAGATATAAGACCTACTCGATACATCCTCCCAGCCCATTATTAGTAAGTCCTCCAAGCCCCTTTGCTTTAAATATTTGTGTTTTATGATCTCACACCAAATTCCTTTCACATTTAAACACATCCATATAGATTTTATAATAAGTGTTTTACCAAAGGTGTCCAGGTCTAGAATGCCCCATTCACCATTTTCCTTTGGTTTAGCTATGCATTCCCAGCAGGCTAGATGGATATTCCTGTTTTCTCTACCTCCATTACATATGAATCGAGCCATGACCTTCCTAATTTCCCCCAAAATTTTGTTTGAAATAATGAAAAGGTGTGCCCAATAGATAATGTATTGTTGTAACACTGACTGAGGCAGGATCAATTTTCCTCCCCTCAATAACCACTTCGATGACCATCCATTGATCTTCTCCTAGTATTTTTTTTATTAACCATTTCCAATCCTCCGCAGTATAGTTCATCGGCTTCATCCAAAAACCCAAATAAATCATATCATCCTTAAGTGTTGCAATACTAAAATTAAACATGACTACTAATTCTTTAAATTCTTAAATGCCCCCCTCTGCATAGAAAATACAAGACTTCCCCTCATTTTCCATCATCCCAGTTGCAGAATATAATGTGTGCAGGATGTTTTGCAGCGCCTCCCAGCTTCTCCTCGGCAACATACAAAAAATGAGTACATCATCAACAAATAGGCTATGAGAGACTTCCCTCTGGGAGATGATTTTTATGCCTCTGAAAGTTCCCAATTTTGTGGCCTTTCTTATCTTTATGCTAAATGTGTCCATGATCAGTATGAAGAGAAGAGGAAAGAGGGCACATTCTTGTTGTAGCCCTCTCCCTAGGTGGAAAAATTTGTATGCAGATCCATTTATGATTATTTCCATTGAAGTATTACTTATACATCACATGATCCATGCAAAAAATTCCCTGTCCAAACCTATTTTGTAAAGAACAAGTCCCAAAAAACCCCAGTCAACCCTATCATATGCTTTGTTTAAATCAATCTTCATGATAATTGTTTCCATCTTCTTAGATTGAATGGCATGTAAAATTTCTTGTGCTTTCGCCAACACATCATGAATACTCATGTTTTGCAAGAAACCTGAATGTTCTGGCGTGATGTGTCTTGACAGTGCTTCCTTCATTCGTTAAGCAACAACTTTGGAGATGATCTTGTATAATGTATTACACATGGATATAGGTCTGTAATCATTAAACGAAAGCTTCCCCTTCTTCTTAAGGATTAAAGCCAAAAAAGTTGATTTTATTGCTCCATGGATCCGCCCTGATAGCCTCGCTTCTTCCGCCATGTCCGTTATATCCATTATATCCATTATAAATTCCTCAGAAAAATGTAGGAAGAAGTACGGGTTCCATCCATCTAGACCCCGACTCTTATCTGCTGCAAAATATTTAAGTATGTTCATAATCTCGCCCTGACTTACCTTCTCTTTTATCCTTGCCAGATCTTCCTCCTTAATTTTAGGATATTCCCCAAGAAGTTCGAGTTGTCCTTCAATCCCCAGTTCCTCCTTTGTCTTATATAGATCCCCGAAAAGCTTTAATGCTACCCTTTTGATCTTTTCTGTAGTGCATACAGATATCCCATTTTCCTCTATTTTCCATATGCATTGGCACTTTTTCACCCTGAGGCAAAACGATGAAAAAATTTAGTGTTTTTGTCTCCATCCTTGAGCCATGTAGCTATGTTTTTCAGTCTCCAAGATTATTCTTCATTTAATAATTGAGATCTGTATTCGGCTTCTAAAGTCTTGAGTCTATCCCAGAAATCAATTTTATCCCTGCCTTCCTCAACCTCCTTCAGGATCTGTGTCTTTTCTGCTCTGATATTTTTAATTCTTTCCTTAATATGTACTTTTTACACCTTCTCCCATGTGCGCACCACCTTCTTCAGTCCCCTAAGAGTATTGGATAGGTACTCCATTGCTGAGATACCTTCTCTCCTTTTATGACGTTTCATGTATTCCTTAATTAAGGCATTAAAATTTTCATTTTCCAACCATACTTCAATGCACTGCAACTTCGACTTTTCACCTGCCATGGATACCAGCCAATGGTCTGATATTGGCATATCTTCCGCCTTTTCTATGATTCCTTCCATATTAGATCTTAGACTATTATGAATGACAAATCTATCGATTATTTTCCCAATAAAGTCTTTCCCTTTCCTTCCATTGAACCAAGTCAGGCAATTTACAAAAAGAGGAATGTCACTTAGGTCAGCACCAATTAAAATTCCCCTTATGGCGCCAGAGAGAGGATCAACCCTACCATTTTCTCCACATATTTCAGCTGCAAAGACGGTGCAATTAAAGTCACCAGCAAGAATGGAATTCTGCAAAATAAGGATACCACAACCCTCCATCTTTTTCCAGAATGATAATATGTCGTGATATGGCACATAAAGGTTTATAAGATGAATTTTGTGACTAAAACCACGAAAAAAACCCGTGAGTATCATTCCTCAAAAAAAACTAAAAGCCTTCAAAGAAACCCATCTAAGGTCCCAAATAACTGCGAGCCCGCCCGATCGACCAGCAGCATCTTTCACAACCATATGCCACTATGGTAGCATAGCACAAAAGAAAGTGATACTTCTGTCAGTAGGTTGCATTGTCTCTTGTATAAAAATTAGAGTAGGTTTTGAAAAATAAAAAAAATCCTTAATAGACACAAACTTATCATGATCCCCCAAACCCCGCAAATTCAAGGAGACTAGCATCATGATGTTAACCTAGGAGAAGGGGTCAGTGCTCTAAGGACCCTTCTGATGTTAAGAGATACCGAAACACCACGGAAATTTTCGTTTGAAGATTCATCGTTTAAAACCGATACAGGGACCATCTTTTTTTTTCCTCTTGTGTCATTCCTTCCCTTTTCGAATCGTGACATTTGACCTAGAAGAGGGACTAATTATTATAGTCGAGGACGATGGTTGACTGATATCCACCAGTAGAGGTTCCAGGTTAGCCTATGGGTTGAGCAATAACAGTTCAATGTCACTCCCTATGGAGTTCCTCAGGGATAAGGAGTCATTGAGAATCACAATCAAAGAGGAGGGAGAGAGGGACGAGACTGCATAAGGAGTCACCTCCAAGGCTATGTCTGGGGTAGGGGACACAGACCCACAGGTACCAACCCCACAGGTTCCATCCCTATTGAGGATAGGGAGAGGTAAAATAGGTCGGTTCGTCAGCAGCCCAAGGGCCGAGCTATTCCTTAGAGATAAATATTGTATATAACAGTGCCAAATTTTCCCCCTCACAGATAGATAATTTGGAGAACTAGACAAATGCCCCCCCGAATTAACAAAAATCTTATCAAAATTTTCAACATACGCATAGTCAGTAGAATGAGAAAGACAATCAGAAGTAAGCTTACCCGAGGGTATAGGCAGACCGGCAAGAGAATCCAATTGCGGTTGGTCCAGAACGTCACAGAAATCAAACTTCCCCAATTCTCGTCCAATGTTGCTGCAAACATCCTTTTCTTTTTCGCACCATCGATAGCACTTACGCATTAGGTGACCTGTCTCATAGCAAAGATGGCAGCGGAACGACATCTGCCAGTAATCAAGGGTCTGTCGGTAGACCACACTGTCCCATTAAAGGTCAACCTTTGCAGGAAGAATGCCAGTGAAGGGTGCCTCAACCAACACCCATGCGACCCTTTTATCAAAAAATCCGATGCATTTAGGGTCCATGAACCAGCATTTTCCAAATCTATCACAAAATTCTGTCATTACCTAGATATTCCAAAATTGGAGAGGTAGTCCGTGTAGTTTTACAAAAAGGAGGTGGTTTGTTGGGGCATTCTTCATTGGATGAGAACCCACATCCCAACAGTGAAGGGCCATAAAACATATGTCATTTACCCAAGTCTAGCTCATCACCTCCCCCGCATCACCATCCTTTATAAAATGAAAACAAAACCACCCATTCTCCAGCTTGCTGACCCTCAGAGTGTATCCCAGTAACTTTTCCCAAGCTTTTAAAAGACAATCCAACATATTGATTTTGTTGTGTTTTTCCAATTACCACCTTCCTACGAGAGCTCGAGAGGTTAAGCTTTCCAATCGTTCCCACATAACGTCGCAGCCGAAGCTAAGCAGTCAACATTCATCCATCTGCTTGAAAGGCTTCGATGCACCACTATGGGATGGTATTGAGGCATCATTCGTTTGTGGTATGGAAGGGGATGACAGATATTTTCCTGGAGGGTGAGATACAACAGCCCGTCGAATCATTGCAGTAGACCCCGAAAGGATTTCATTTAAGACCCCACGTGTCTTATGTGGTCCGCCACCCTCTGCCACCTTAATCTCATGCAGAAATGTCTCGTCAAAATTTGCCTCATCACATTTTGCAATGAATTTCGCCAACTCCATCATCTCGAATCTTGCAAACATTAAAGTCTCATAACCATCCTCCCATGTATACACCGACCACGGGTCCCATATGCAACGTGTACAAACCGATCAGGTGAAACCGCATCCACCACCAGGGATGGAGAATGTGTGGGAGAGGGATAAGTGAGCATCCACCACCACTTACTCAAGTCCGGCTCATCACCTCCCCCGCATCACCATCCTTTATAAAATGAAAACAAAACCACCCATTCTCCAGCTTGTTGACCCTCAGAGTGTATCCCAGTAACTTTTCCCAAGCTTTTAAAAGACAATCCAACATATTGATTTTGCTGTGTTTTTCGAATTACCAACTTCCTACGAGAGCTCGAGAGGTCAAGCTTTCCAATCGTTCCCACATAACGTCGCGACCGAAGTTGAGCAGTCGACATTCATCCATCGGCTTGAAAGGCTTCGACGCACCATTATGGGATGGTATTGAGGCATCATTCGTTTGTGGGATGGAAGGGGATGACAGATATTTTCGTGGAGGGTGAGATACAACAGCCCGTCGAATCGCTGCAGTAGACCCCGAAGGCGAGCCTTATTTCAGCGGCTATCCGCCCATTAATGCGCCCAGGGGTGGAATGGCCACCGCACGATGATCTACGGTTTTAATCTGACGGCGGCCATTCCACCCCCTGGGCGCATTAATGGGCGGATAGCAGCTGAAATAAGGCTCGCCGACCCCGAAAGGATTTCATTTAAGACCCCACGTGTCTTATGTGGTCCGCCACCCTCCGCCACCTTAATCTCATGCAGAAATGTCTCGTCAAAATTTTCCTCATCACATTTTGCAATGAATTTCGCCAACTCCATCATCTCGAATCTTGCAAACATTAAAGTCTCATAACCATCCTCCCCATGTATACACCGACCACCGGTCCCATATGCAACGTGTACAAACCGATCAGGTGAAACCGCATCCACCACCAGGGATGGAGAATGTGTGGGAGAGGGATAAGTGAGCATCCGCCACCACATATCATACAGCTTCTGCCACCTCGAAGCTGTCTGCCACATAAAACAGATGAAACAAAAATCCACCTGATTAAACTGTCTAGTGTTAGAAAGAAAGATTAATTGGCTCACCCACCAAATACAAAGAAAAGATCCACCGCGGTATTATGACATATACCAAAACCCATCATAGTATTATCTCCTTAATGGGAATAAACACTGAAGTACAGAAAAGATGTTTGAGAGAAGGTAGGATTTGCCCACAACCGCCGACTCTGAAAGGTTCAATCCCCGCCTAAAAAATTTGAAAAAATACTGGTGGATCCCTATTGGCTAAGATGGCTGGAAAAAACAGAAGAGTCCCTCGAGGACCAAACCAGAAACCAGTCAGACCAGGGATGTGATTATGAGATCGAAACAAAGCCCAGACTGATTTTAATGAGACGATAATGTAGGGAGATAAGGTCTCATTGAGCACAACAACAACATAAGCAACCCCCTATATTCCACCATCTTTTTCAAAACTGTATTTTCATACTCCTGCAAGGTCTTCTTATGATAAAAAAATGATACTAAGAGAAGGAGTTGGGGGTCTGACTGTCCTCGTTATACTCCTTCAGTTCCCCCCAGGATTGAAATAAGACAGCATACCCGGAGCCAGAAAAATACAATCTAATATGTGTTTGTTAGAATTTTAATAACTCAATAAAATTCTTTAATGCATAATTCTTTAATTGCAGAGTTAGAATGTTAACTCTTTTATGCATAGTAAAAACAAAAATTCATGCATAAACAAGTTTTTATGCTATGTAAGCTCCAATAAAACTTAATAAACGATTCTTTAAAATGCGGAATTAAATCTTAAAAGAATCAAAAGTAAAAATTAAATTTCCCAGTAAATCTTAAATACCTCCAGCCATTGGTGTTGTAAATCTGTTTTTGCTTAAACTGGAATTTGTTTTGCTGAAACTGCAAACTGTTTTGCTGAAACTGAAATCTGTTATGCTGAAACTGAAATCTGTGTTTAGCTGAAACAACAAACTGTTTTGCTGAAACTCAAATCTGTTTAGCTGAAACTGAAATCTGTGTTTAGCTGAAACAGCAAACTGTTTTGCTGAAACTTTTTAAATTAATATGCACGTACAGAAAACAACAATAAAACTAAATCTCCGGTCCACAGAAGTCAAACGTTTTCAGGAACAGAACACGTATATGAACATTTACGAAAATAACCATAAGCCTGAAGCTTTTCTTCAATTGGCTGTAATTAGAAATGCGTTTTTCTGTTAACTGAATTTACAGTGGTAGAAAAACTCTAACAGCAGATAAATCCTCTGTTTCCAGCGGAAGGGTAGAAAGACTCTCAGCTTGAGAGTACACACAGTGAAGAAATTCTGAAGGCACTTCCAAGCTCTGCTCTCTCTTGCTTGATGGTGTAAAACTGAAGGAAATTGAGTTAGTGAGCTTGGGGACCAAACATAAATCATTATAGCCTAGCTTCCATGAAGCTTCTGTTGGCTATGTGTCAACTATTCCACGAATCATGGTAGAGAACTCCAGTGGGAGTAATGGACCACTTCAGTAGCTCCCAACAATAAATTAATTATCTGCAGTTGATTTCAGTAATTTATGGAAATTACTGCAGTTAGTTTCCATAAATTAAGGAAACAACTACAAATTAGTTTTCAGAAATAAATACGTTGGGAGGCATCTTTCCAGAAATTAAGCAGCCGTTTCCAGAAATTGAGGGAGCTTAACAGTGTTTTCTACCTGCACCAAGGATGGATAGAGACACAAAAGCATAACAATATTAACTCTATCATCTTTTCATAAATGGTCGGGGAAACGAAATTCCAAGGCTATGCATTTACCATGTCATTTCCAAGCTCCAGTTTTGTTCTGATAGACGTCGTAGACATCTCGTCGCTTATTGCCATCTGGGTGAGGTCAAATTCCAAGTCCATAACTTGCAGGCAGCTGGAACTTCTTCTCATCCATGGCCCAAAACCTGTGTGAAGTACTTACTCTCAGCACCGCCAAGCTAAGTAACAACATCGTCAAAACACTCGTGAAGCTCAGTAGTCCATCAAAGCCGAGGCTTGGGATCTGTTGTCATCCAGCTTAAGCTTGAACATATCCGACCATTTCCTACTGTAGAGCATCGCCTCTTTCTTCAACTTCTCTTATAGTATTATTTTCTATGATAGCTATCACTGCACACTATTTGTGAATGGATGTTCACTAATCACCTTTCTTCACATAAAACAACGCTGCTTAAAATTACATATTAATGGTCTCTATGAAAATAGATTTCCTACCAAATACTTCTAATTATTAGACAATAACTTATTTTCTTATGTTAAAATAAAATAAGCTCTTAGCCAAATAAAAATAGTTTCAAGTCTTATGCTAAAATCCAAATCCATTTCCATCATAAATTATATACATTAAAAATATCACTTATAATCATGAATGAAATAACTTTTAATGAAATCATATACCATTTACATTAACTTTATACATAAAACTAGATATCACTCCCTATTCTAACACAATCTCGTAACAAAAATATTTTCTTATACAATTTATATAAATCACTCTCTCATTATTAAAACATAGTATATTTTTAAAATTACTTCATCTTACCTATATTATATTTTATCTTTATCTACTTGATATCTTTAACTTAACATACTTGAGAATTAGTGATGTCTCTTTCTCCAAAACTTACACAAACAAAAATAGATTATATAACTTATTTCTATAAAATTTATAATTCTCTATTATATGTAAAATTATATAAATCTCTATTATATATTTTATTTCCATAAAATTCAACATGAATAAATTATATAACTTATTTCAATAATATTTATAAATCTCTATTATATAATTTATTTCCATAAAATTCAACATCATGAGGGATGTATAGTCAAACAAATATAATGCATAAGTCAATCTTTTGTCGATTATGTTAGTACAACCCAATGCCCATACCGCATTATTGGTTTAAGGGTTATCTTATCGCATCCTTCCGATGTACAGTGAACCTCAAACGTACACGTCTGACGTTTCAAGTTCGCACACCACGCGCACGTGTCACCATCTAGATTCAAATATGAATCAGGGCGCACATAATGAAAGTTAAATTAAAACGGAGGAAGCCATGGATTCATCGCTTGATTTGCTGCAGAGATCTAGTCCGAGCCTGAGCCTGAACCTCAGCTCAGCGCTGAGTCTGATCCTCCTGGCGATTGCTTTTATCTGCGTGGTGAAACAGAGTCTGAGAAAACGGTTTCCCCTGGGTCCGTTTGGATGGCCTGTCATCGGCAGCCTCCCACTTCTGGGCAACATGCCCCATTAGCATCGGGAGATTTAGATTTATTTAAATCATGTAACTTCTGTGATTGAAAGAAATTTTTTATTATTGTAAATTTTTACATTTCTTTTCTTTCATATAGTTTGTTTGGTTTTTTTTTTTAAATGTTGTACATTGTTGTTATTATATGGCAATGCATTTCTTTCTCATGTTATAGTTTTTTAAACAAATTTTGATAGCCAAATCACTTCATGGTAGGTAATTTGGGAATCAAATTTCAATTTCCAATTTTTATTTTTGGAATACCTTTTTATTCATCTATCAATAGCTTAAATTCTAAATATCGTAGAGAAAAATTTCTAATCAAGTTTCAATTTTCAATTTTTTCTTTTGGAATATCCTCTCATTTATCTATCAATAGTTTAAGTTTTAAATATTATAGAGAAAAATTCCCATTAAAATGCCCCTCAATAATGATTAGTTGTGCAACATATTTTCATACTCTTGAGCTTGAAGTTCTTCAAATATCTCATGCCACTAGTCAACTCAAAACCTCTGGTTGAAGGCTATTTCCAACAACCAAGAAACCAACTTGAACCTGGGCCACATATTCTCATACTCAACTAAGTCATTATGTCTTTTGTCCAACATTTTAAACTTCTTATTCATAGATCAACCAACAAAATCATAAAAATCATTACATTTTCCATTTTAAAAAACACTCATTACATTTTCCATTTTTCTTTTTATATTTATTTCCAAATCACTCTAATTATAGTCTATAATGAAAAATAGAACAATTTCTTTAGATATCACATAAATGTTGAGATAGAAAAAGTCAAAAACATCAAATTAAAAAAAAAACATAGATATACATATGTAACGTTACTTACTACTAAACATGTAATTGATTTCTATATTTTAGAGATCAACCCATCTTCACTTTAGACATTCTTACTAATTAGTTTTTTCCCTATGAGTTTTTTCACTATTTTTCCCAACTTAAGACTACTTCTATGTTTAAGTGAACTAAATATATTTATGAACATTTTATAAAGATACCTACCAACTTATTACTATCCAAAACATTATATCATTAAAAAAAACATTTAAAAATGTTATTTATCTATGTATATAATTTTATAATTTTATTTAAAAATAAAATATTAAAGTATATTTTAAAAAAAAACACTTAATATTGATAAACTATTATTTTTTTTAATTTTAATGCTTCATAAACTATTGTTATTTTAACTTTAATTATAATTGAAATAAGAAAATTACTAAAATGTAATTATAACTCATTTATTTTTATATTTTCAAGAAAAAATTAGTACATTTAAATTGTATTCGATTATGTTACATTTAGTGTTTTCAGGTAAGAGAGGAAGCATCTCAAGGTCACCATTAACTACTATGATGTACCAGAATAGGCAGAGATGGATACCATAATGTCATTTGGCACATCCAATCCTAATACATATCGAGTGACGTATCTTTATCACCCGCTTTGTCACGTGACGTGGGGATAATTTTCATTTTAAATTTTTAAATATTATAATTTTTTTAAGATTCTCGTTATAATATTTAATTTTTAATTTTTTATTGGGAGGAGAGTAATACTTATGATATGAATCTTATAATTCTGAGATTCTAGCCTTCAGTGGTGCATCATTTATCATTATTTCTCAGAAGCCTAAATAATGGAAAAATATGCAATTTCATATATATATATATATTATTTTGATTAATTGGTATTTTTCAAGTCGATCATTTATTTTTATATATTTGTGTAAGAAATTTTTAACATTTGATTTTGGTTTTAGTATTTTTGTTTTTTTGGCATATGTTTCTATTAAGGATAAGAAGATTGAAGATGTATAGTTGCTTGGTAGATAGCATTGAAATATTTATATTTATGATATTTTTATAAGATATTCCCAACATTTAATTTTGGTTTTAGCTTTTTTTCTATTAAGGACAAGAAGGTTGAAGATGTATAGTTCTTTGGTAGATAACATTGAAACATTTTACTCTTATATTCAAGAACTTAAGCTCATCTAAAACATTCCTTTCATAAAATTAATTTATTTAGTAGACCTTTTTTAATATGAATATAATTTAGTTCGCTCATGATATTTAGTTCTCCAAAGCATTATAGATATTCTTAAAGTTAATAGATTTCAAAAATATAGAGGTAGGTTTGGAAATTCAACTCAAATCAACATCTTGGTAACAAACATAATGTTAGGGTCAAAATGATCTATATTGGATCGTTATATTGTTTTCCATCCATATCAATGATTTTGGGGATGAAAAATCAAACAAGGAATAGTGTAACAAAAATGTATTTTCTTCTCCAAAACCAAGGACCACTCTTACTAACTTTATAATAAACACTAATTTTAAAAATTGAAAAATAAAGAAACTTTTGGAACATATACAACCATTCAATTTGAAAAAATATCCATTGTTACAACTATGATATGGGAGACCAAAATCCATTAAACCTAGAAATGACTAAATAAAATTAATAAATCCAGATGAGGTTTCTATTTTTTTGGCTCAAAACCCTCTAAACCTAATATGTCTTCTAACTCCTCCACTATATATGCACTAAATATAGAAGAGTTTGGAGCATTTAAGTAAAATTATTTACCTTTAGACACATCCTTGAAAGACCACTATATATGCACTAAACATAGGTAAATTTGGAGCATTTAAAGAAAATGATTTACCTTTAGCCACATCCTTGAAAGACACTAGCTATAAGGATGAAGTTACTCCATTTCCCACTAGTTCTCCATGCAAATGCAAAGCTCATGCTATAGACGAGTCTTTCTAAAATCTATTGATAAATAGTAAGAGTGATGATCAAGGTGTTTATCTTAAAAAATAAATCATTATTAGTCCATTAGGTTTCACATTGACTGTTGCGATTTGTATTTTAGAACTATCATATGATTGTTGGAGTTCACCTAAAAGAGTAACGATTTTCCTATTATAATTGTAACCATGCTTTGAAAACATCCTAAATCCTAAAAGTCCTCTTGTATTAAGGCTTCCCTAGCAAATTTCCTAATATCATGCGTGAATGGGCATCTTAGTAAAAATACTTCTTATAGAGATTTGTTTAAATGCTTATTTGTCACACATGAAGTCAAACACTTCATTAGCATCCCTTTGATGCAAGAGAAGATGGTACTTGTACATGTCTTTAGAAAAATAATGTATAATATATGTACCAGAGAGAGGAAAGGGTTTTTTTTGCACAATGTAGGGAGATAAACTACCTAAACCATAATTTGAATACACGGAAAGGATGAGAAAAATAACCCATATTATATTTCACCCCTCCAATTCTCCAACATCAAAGCTTCAAATTTTCCATTTCTGATCAATGGAGTATACTAACATTCCCTCATTAAGAAAATTCATTGCAAAATTGAAAGATCCATCCTATCTCCATGCCACATGATAAAATAAGTCAACAAATGATCTTGTTGTAAAAATATAGGACATAAACTAGTTCCCACATGTTCTATTCACTAAATCAAGGAATAATTGGGCCCATTCTTACCAAAGAAAGAACTAAAAAGATCATATTTCATAACCATATTTGAATGGCCATGTTCAATTTGTAGAGCCACCCTGGAATACATTATATCTAATTTCCAAAACCAATTTCATATACAAAAATCTCTTTTGAAGATGGAAAATATCTATCATAACTCAATAGTCAGTTGATAGTAATAATTAGTTAAATGAATGTTCACAAATCACCATTCTTCACATAAAACCAAACCACTTAAAATTGCATATTAATGATCCCTAAAAGAATAGATTTCATACCAAATACCTCTAATTATTAAACAATAACTTATTTTAGTATGTCAAAATAAAATAAAATTTTAACCAAATAAAAATAAAAATAATTTTAAATCTTACACTATAATCCAAATCCATTTCCATCCTAAATTATATATATTTAAAAAAAATTCATAATAAAATAAAATGACCTTTAATAAAATCATGTACCATTAACATTAATTATATACCTAAAACTAAATATCACTCCCTATTCTAAAACAATCTCATAACAAAAATATTATCTGATATCACTCCCTATTCTAACAGAATCTTGTAACAAAAATATTTTCTTATTCCATTTATATAAGTCACGCTATCATCATTAAAACATCATCTGATATTTTTAAAATTACTTTATGTCACCTATATTATATTTTATCTTTATCTACTTGGTATCTCAACATAGTTGCGGATTAGTCATGTCTCTATCGCCAAAAGCCACACAATTAAAATTAGATTATATAACTTATTTTCTATAAAATTTATATATCTCTATTATATAATTTATTTCCATAAAATTCAACATCATCATGTATGTATAGTCAAAAAAAAATATTGTGTAAGTCAATATTTTGTCGATTATGTTACTACAACCCATACCGCATATCTTGTGGCATCCTTGCGATGTACATGTGAACAGCAAACATACACAAGTTTGCACCCCGCGCACACGTGTCACCATCAAGATTCTAAATAAATATGAATCAGGGCGCACATACTGAAAGTTAAATTAAAGCGGAGGAAGCCATGGATTCATTGATTGATTTGCTGCAGAGATCGTGTCCGAGCCTGAGCCTCGGCTCAGCGCTGAGTCTCATCCCCCTGGCGATTGCTTTTATCTGCCTGGTGAAACAGAGTCTGAGAAAACGGTTTCCCCCGGGTCCGTCTGGATGGCCTGTCATCGGCAGCATTCCACTTCTGGGCAACATGCCCCATAATTCGCTCTATCAATTATCGAAGCAATACGGTCCGATCATGTATTTGAAGCTCGGGACTACCGATACTGTGGTAGTCTCGTCGCCAAAGATAGCGGAGGCGTGCCTCAAAACGAACGACCTTAACTTCTCCAACCGGCCAGGCAACTCTACTGTCAAATATATTGGCTACGGCTCCAACGGCCTCGTCTGGGCTCCCTACGGCCCCCACTGGAGAATGACGCGTAAGATCTGTAACATTCATCTCTTTGGCGGCAAGGCCCTGGACGATCTGGAGCCAGTGCGTGAAACAGAGGTCGGGATGCTGGTGAAGTCTATTCTCGAACATGAGCGACAAGGGAAGGCCGTGAACCTCGGGGAGCTGCTCAACATCTGCGCTGCCAACGTCATCGGGCAGATTATGTTCAGCAAGCGCATCTTCGATTTCCAGGGGCCTACGGGCGGAGAGTTCACACAACTGGTGGTGGACCAAATGGATTTGGCCGGTAAATTTATTATCGGCGACTTCGTGCCCTCTTTGGCTTGGATGGATCCGCAGGGCGTACGGACTAAGATGAAAAAGCTGCACATAAGGGTGGATGAGCTCTTAAGTAATTTGATAAAGGAGCACCAAACTGCGCCATGCAACGGAAGGAAGCCCGATTTTCTGAGTATTCTTTTGACTCTTACAAATGATGGGGACGCCGAGGAAGGAAAGCTGACGAATGATGATATTAAGGCCCTTTTACTGGTGAGTCTTATTAAATTCATTGGATTGAATTTCGTAGTAAATACCCAACTTAACTAACCCTTTTTTCTGATCTCGCAAAAACCTATAGAGAATTTTGGAATTTGTAATTTTCCCAAAAAAAAATGTTGAGTTTATAAGTTTTTGATCAGGATTAAAAATGAAAAGGTGCTCATCTTTATCACTTTGTCTAATATTGTTTTTTCCAAATTTCAGAAGCTTATGTTATACTATTGTTTAGACCATGTTCAATGCAGGAACGGACACATCTTCGATCACAGTGGAATGGGCAATAGCAGAGTTGATACGCCACCCGAACATCATGAAGAGATGCCAAGAAGAAATAGACTCATCAGTGAAAGGGGAGCAGCGAATGGTGAAGGAGACAGACCTCCGAAGCCTCCCATACTTGCAGGCCGTGGTGAAGGAGACGTTAAGGCTCCACCCCTCGGCTCCCCTGTTGCTGCCTAGGATGGCAATGGAGGCATGCGAAATAGAGGGGTACTACATACCCAAGAACGCTCAACTCATAGTTAACGCGTGGGGTATGCAGCGCGACCCGGAGGTGTGGGAGAGGCCGCTGGAGTTTGATCCTGACAGGTTTATTGGCAGCAGTGTTGACGTCAGGGGGAGCGATTTCGAGCTAATCCCGTTCGGCGCAGGCAGACGGATCTGTGCTGGCATGAGCATGGGAATCCGCATGGTTCAACTCATGCTTGTCACCTTACTTCATTCCTTTGACTTGTCCCTCCCCAACGGCCAACGACCCGAGAAGCTTGATATGGCAGAATGCTTTGGTCTCACAATGCGTAAGGCGGAGCCGCTGCTCGTGGTTCCCGCCGCTCGTATGCCTGTCCAATTCTACAAGTAATGGACTCCGTTTATCAGGAGGATAGTGTGGTTTAGATTACATAGTGTGCATGCCTCAATTATGTAATATGTAAAATGAAAAATTGAGGCTGAACTTTTCTATTTAAGTTGGTACTCTATTTTTTGACTCACTCAGAGATAATATTTATAAGTGACTGAAGAATTAGTTCTTTATTTTTTTTTTCGCTTCACAGGTAATTATTTTGTGGGTTTATTATGTTTTAATATAACTGAATATATTTAGTGACTGAAGATTTGGTTCTTTAATTTGGTAATTATTTTGTGGGTTTATTATGTTTTAATATAACTGAATGTATAGTGAATGCGTATAGTGAATGCGTGTTAGAAAATGTGTGTTGGAAAAGGGATCAAATTCGAGATAGGAGCGAGGACAGGAAGAGTCAGTAGACGAAATTGACATCTGATTGTCATGTTTTTGTCGATTTGTTGTATTTTTTCATTTTCCTTATTTACATTTACTTGTGTTTATTAAGGGTGAATGTAAATTCCTCTCAAGAGTATCTTGTGAATATCTTGGACAAATAAGTCTTTTCTGACTTGGCCTTTAACTATCGCTGCAGGCAGTTTGTCATAATTTTAGTTTTTATATAGACATTATAGTTTAGTTTGTAGTTTGAAGTATGTTAGTTGTTATCAGAATATCGATGTCAGTATTTATGGTTGTTTTGTTGAAAGACCTTTATGTCTAATTGTATCTATGTTGTTCTGCGGAGTTATTTAGAGTATTACTCTGGAAAGTTTCAGAGTTTTTATAATTGTATTGGTTTTCTTTATAGTTGTATTGGTTTTTTTTTTACGGTTAATGGTTATTTCTCTCGAGGATTGAGCTGAGCTTGAAGGGTATATTAATGTGAACATTTAGAGCTATTAGTTTAAGTTCCAGTCTTATTCTTCCATGTGAACATGTAGAGCTATTGGTTTAAGTTTCAGTCTTTATAGTTGTAATGGTTTTCTTTTGTATGGTTAATGGTTATGGTTATTTTTCTCTAGAATAGAGCTGAGTTTGAACAGTATACCAATGTGAAGATTTAGAGCTGAGCTTGAAAGGTATACTAATGTGAACTTTTTTGACAATTAATAGAAATCAGTGGTTAGAACTTTTAGAGCTGAGCTGGTTAGAACTTTTAGAGCTAAGCTTGAAGCGTATACCAATGTGAACTTTTTTGACAACTAATAAAAATCAGTGGTTAGAATTTAAAGGAAAAAAAAAATGTTTATTGTACATGGGTTTGAAAAGTGAGTTGGGATTTTATCTCTAGAGTGGCTAATGTAGTTGTGTATGGTAACATGTTTTTTTTTTTAGGACTAATAGAAATCTGTGGTTAGAATTTAAAGAGAAAAAGTGAGTGGTTAGAATTTAAAGAGAAAAAATGTTTATTATGGGTGGGTTGGTATTTTTTTTTTTTACCACTAATAGAAATAAGTGGTTAGAATTTAAAGCTAAAAAAATCAGTGGTTAGAATTTAAAGAGAAAAAATGTTTATTATGGGTGAGTTGTTAATTGTTTTTTTTTTAACACTAATAAAAATAAGTGGTTAGAATTTAAAGGGAAAAAAATCTTTATTATAAGTAGATTTGAAAAGTGACATGAGATTTTATCTCTAAAATTAGTTAATGTAGTTTTGTCAGATAATTTGTTTTTTTTTTCTCAAATCAAATAGAAATCAATAATTAGAATTTAAAGGAAAAAAAAAGTTTATTATTACATAGTGTGCAAGCCTCAATTATGTAAAATGAAAAATTGAGGCTGAACTTTTTTATTTAAGTTGGTACTCTGTTTTACACTCACACCAACATAATATTTAGTGACTGAAGAATTGGTTCTTTATTTTTTTTTCGCTTCACAGGTAATTATTTTGTGGGTTTATTATGTTTTAATATAACTGAATATATTTAGTGACTGAAGATTTGGTTCTTTATTTTTTTTCGCATCACAGGTAATTATTTTGTGGGTTTATTATGGTTTAAGATAACTGAATGTATAGTGAATGTGCGTTAGAAAATGTGTGTTAGAAAAGGATCAAATTCCCGACAGGAGCGAGGAGAGGAAGAGTTAGTAGACGAAATTGACATTTGATTGTCATGTTTTTGTTGATTTGTAGTATTTTTCCATTTTCCTTATTTACATTTACTTGTGTTTATTAAGGGTGAATGTAAATTCCTCTCAAGAGTATCTTGTGATTATCTTGGACGAAGAAGTCTTTTCTGACTTGGCCTTTATCTATCGCTGCGGCAGCTTGTCATAGTTTTAGTTTTTATATAGACATTATAGTTTAGTTTGTAGTTTGAAGTATGTTAGTTGTTATTAGAATATCGATGTCAAGGGTTGTTTTTTTTGAAAGACCTCTATGTCTAGTTGTATCTAGGTTGTTATCGGGAGTTATTTAGAGTATTATTCTGGAAACTTTGAGAGTTTTATTGTATTGGTTTTTTTTATTTTATGGTTAATGGTTATTTCTCTCCAGGATAGAGCTGAGCTTGAAGGGTACACCAATGTCATGAACATTTAGAGCTATTAGTTTAAGTTTCAGTCTTACCTTCCCATGTGAATATTTAGAGCTATTGGTTTAAGTTTCTGGTTTTCCAATGTGAACATTTAGAGCTATTGGTTTAAGTTTCTGGTTTTCTTTTGTACAGTTAATGGTTATGGTTATTTTTCTCTAGGACAGAGCCGAGCTTGAAGGGTATACCAATGTGAAGATTTAGAGCTGAGCTTGAAGGATATATTAATGTGAACTTTTTTTACAATTAATAGAAATCAGTGGTTATAACTTTTAGAGCTGAGCTGGTTAGAACTCTTAGAACTGAGCTTGAAGGGTATACCAATGTGAACTTTTCTGACAACTAATAGAAATCAGTGGTTAGAATTTAAAGGAAAAAAACGTTTATTATGGGTGATTTTGAAAAGTGAGTTGGGATTTTATCTCTAAAGTGGTTAATGTAGTTTTAATGTAGTTGTGTATGGTAATGTGTGTTTTTTTTTTAAGGATTAATAGAAATCAGTGGTTAGAATTTAAAGAGAAAAAATGAATGGTTAGAATTTAAAGAGAAAAAATGTTTATTAAGGGTGGGTTGGTAATTTGTTTTTTTACCACTAATAGAAATAAGTGGTTAGAATTTAAAGCGAAAAAAAAAATCAGTGGTTAGAATTTAAAGAGAAAATATGTTTATTATGGGTGGATCCGCAATTTGTTTTTTTTTACCACTAATAGAAATAAATGGTTAGAATTTAAAGGGAAAAAAATGTTTATTATGTTTGGATTTGAAAAGTGACTTGGGATTTTATCTTTAGAGTTGGTTAATGTAGTTTTGTGTGGTAGTTTTTTTTTTTTTTTTTTTGACAACTAATAGAAATCAATGGTTAGAATTTAAAGGAAAAAAAAAAGTTTATTATAGGTAGGTTTGAAATGTGGGTTGAGATTTTATCACATAGTAATTAATGTAGTTTTGTCTTATAATTTGTTATGATATTGTTGTAATTTTTTATGGTATTGTTGTGATAAAATGATTATAATGACATGTTTGTATTATATCTTAATATAACCTTTTGATAAAATGATTATAATAATAAGTGTTTATTATGTTCTAATATAAATAAAATGATTATAATAACATTTGTGTATTATATCTTAATATAACCTTTTGATAAAATGATTATAATAGTAGTTGTTTATTATGTTTTAATATAACCTAATGTATAATGTATGTGTGTTAGAAAATAGATTAAATTTAAATTCTAAAGGTGAAGCAAGGAGAAGAAATAAGATAAGGGATTAAATCCTAAAGTGAAGCTAGGGTTAGAATTTAAAGGGTAAAAAAGTTGTTTATTTTGGGTGGGTTTGAAAAGTGAGTTGGGATTTTATCCCTATAGTGGTTAATGTAGTTTTGTCTTATAATTTGTTATCGTATTGTTGTGATAAAATTATTATAATAACATGTGTATTATATATTAATATAACCTTTTGATAAAATGATAAAATGGTTATAATAATATTATGTTTTAATATAACCTAATGTATGGAAAAGAGATTAAATTTAAATTCTAAAGGTAAAGGTAGTAAAATAAATAAGATAAGGGATTAAATTCTAAAGGAAAAGTTAAAGGAAGAAATAAGAAAAAAATATCAAATAAAGGATTAAATTCTAAAAAAGAAGCTAGTAGAAGAAATAAGAAAATGGATTAAATTTGAGAGAAAGTTGGGAGAGAGAGGAGCTACCAGAAGAAGATCGAGAAGAGGAAATGGGCCTTATTGTCATGTCATGTTTTTGTTGGTATGTTCTTTTTCTTTGTTTTTCCATTTACATGCGTTTTTTCTCTTCTTTTTTTCATTTACATTTCTTTGTCATTATTATGCTAGGTTTGAAATTTGAATTGGGTTCTATAATGGGTGAGTTTGGAATGTGAGTTGGAGATTTTCTTTTTTTCATTTACATTTATACTTACTGTTTTTCTTTTCCATTTTATTGGTGGGTGCGAAATTTGAATGTGAGAATGTGAATTGGAGACTTTTTTTCCTATAGTCACTTATGGTAGTATAATCATTTATGGTCATTTATTGTATTATTAAGATAAAATGATTTTAAATGTTTTTATTATACAATATATTTGTGATACTTATTTATTGTATTTGTTAAGAGTAATTTATATTTATTTGTGTTTGTTATGGGTTTGTGTTTGTGTTTGTTATGGGTTTGAAATGTGAGTTAGATATTTTATCTTGCCATGTCCAGTGATTTGTTATTTTCTAGTGATTTGTTATGGTATTGTTGTGATAAAATTATTTTAAAAATTTATTTTTATAATTGTAGGACTAATAAGTAATTTATTATAATATTGTGTAATAAAGTAATTTAAAAAATATTTTATTATGTATTGTTTATTTTTTAAATAAAAAGAAACATTTGAATTTTGAATATTTTATTAATCTATTTAATATATCAAATTATAGTTATTTATAATTCTCAACAAAATTACACTTCAAATAATTTAGTATTATAAGTGAGTGTGTGTGTGTGTGTGTGTGTGTGTGTGTGTGTGTGTGTGTGTGTGTGAAGTTTGTTGTTTTATTATTTAAATATAAATTTACATGTCATAGTTCTATGTGCTACTGGTATGTCCTTATAGATTTACCAGTCATAGTTCTTTGCATTACTGGTATGTCCCTATAGATTTACTAGTCATATTTCTCTGTGTTACTGTATTCCCCAGGGAAGCCAGACCAGTAACACAGATTGAGAATTTTCATATTACAAATATCTCACTTCAACAGTTTGAAAAACCTAAAGAAAAAGTTGACAAAATGAATATTGAGTTCCAGGAGTGCAAAGAAATGAAGGCTTTGTTCTGCATAGCTATGTAGGTTGAACCATAACCAAACTATTTCACCCATTTACCATTAAAATTTGAAATAAGAGTTCCCTAGAACCTAGAAGTGCCACGGTGGGAGCGATAGGTGTTGAGCCATGCCAAGAAGCCCCTCTAATGGACCACGGGTAGTAGTGGCCGACGAATCTTGAACAAAAACATTCCAAAGACCTAGGCACTTGGTGTCCAACATGATAGAGCTTCCTCACGGAACCATGAGCATCAAGAATAATACATCTCTGAACCATGAACCACAAACACCAGCCACAAGAATCCACAAACCACCAGTTGTTAAGAACCAAAAGAGTAACCACGAGCTAATAACATCCAACTGAGTGTCCACGAAGCACGAACTAATGAAACCCACAGGCTGGAACCCCTAGCGACCGATGGGAAATAAAAGAATAAATATTTAGGAAATAATCCTTTAAAATGAACATGTGATGAAAACCCCTTAAAGACATTAGAGTAAAAAAATTTCGTGGATATGTCACAATAGCCATTTATGAGTCATGCCTTGCTTTTTTAACATATAAAATAACCACCTAGAATTGCATAATCCTATATTATAACACTCATCATAAACCTAGCCCATGCCCTTCATGTACCACCACATGTGGTGAATATTTTATTTAATACAAAATAAATAAATAAAAGAAAAAAAAAAGAATTGATTTTAGTAAAAGATTAGATATACAATGCAAGGTGAAACCTCAATGTTATAAACCCCTGATATCATAAATATACATATGAAACAAGTATAAATTGTAGAATGCAATAGAAGATATTTTTGCAAATAATCTCCTTAATTTGTGCATATATTTGTGAAATTTTATTTCAGTAGGAGAAGTATAGATACATGAAAATCAAATTGTTTCCTTGTAGATGTGATGTCCAAACAATAATATAATTTATAATCCTTATGTAAAAGGGTAAAAAATATAAGCATGATTAGTTTTGTCCTATGAATGGGATCCAAAATCCACACATATATAGTGTTCTAGATCTATGTGTACATGATCCTATCATTCGTGGTATGTTCGATACAACTTAGGTTGATATCTGTTGGTGTCAGTTTCTCAAAAATGTATGATGTGTCCAACAATGAGGGAAAGTATGGTTGCAACCATTCCACATTGAATACTGGGTGGAGGCCAAGGAATGGTGGAATGTTGGGCTCAAAAGAATTATCTCCTACATCCTTAGTGATGATGTAAGTCCCATATCCAAGTGGGGGAAGCTTGCGGTGGGCCGCAGCAAGGCTTCTATAAATGTAACCAAACATTATCGCCCCACCTGGAACTTGTGTGACACCCAATGTTGCTCATGATGTTGTTTGGATTTAGCATTTACTCTGTCTAATATTCGATGGAATTGCTAGTAGATATGATAAATGTGTTCAATGAAGATGGTAGCTCTGTTAGCTTCGGTCTGGACTCAAGTCAAACATGTCTAAGTAGCTGCAAGGGGTATGGCAACATCAGTGGGACAAAGTGGCTAGAATCCCAACCTGAGTTGAAAGGGGTTATGGCTAGTTGAGTTGTGGTGATCTCCGTTATAGCTATGTTGGATATAGGTGAGGCTTGCATCCCATGTACGTGGATGATTTGAGTTGTACGTGCACAAGATGTGCATGATAATCCCGTTGAAGACCTTTGTTTGGCCATCAGTTTGGGGGGTGGAATGTTGTGGATTTAGTGAGCTTGGTATCCAACAATGACAAGAGGCATGTCAAGAATGTACTTAGGAATTTGCTTTCCTTGTCTTAGATAATGGACTGTGGGATCCAAAAGTGTACCCATACTCATTCAAAGAAGACTTTTCCAATGGCTTATGTTATGATACTCCTCTTGTAGCGTACCAAAATGAAAATATTAGAGAATATCATGAAAACAAAATCATTTCCACACTTGGTAGAAGGAAGGACCGACATGTAATACATGGAGATAAACTCCCAGTGCTAGCTAGGATTAGGGAGAGGAGTATACATGCCTTGATTCTGGATTGTAGTTTTGTCAATGGTGCATGCAACGGAGGATCTGATGTACTTCCCAACATCATGTCAAAGGTTCAACTAATAAAAATACTTATGTAGCACTGCCACTATTTTTTCTACCTCAAAATGTCCAACGACCTGACTATTGTGCACCTCCAAAATCATCCTGGAATGCTTGCTTGAAGGAAAAAAAAGTTGTCCTAGGTGGTATAACAGTGTGTCCTCGAGATGAGAGTCTATAACTTTCTTTCCTTTGAGGAGCATCTGGTATGTGGTGTCGAATTCTGGATCACTCTTGTAAATTTTTTGTTATTCTGAAGTCTCGTATCCATAAGGGTTGACCACAATGGTAATCTCCATAAGTAGTGGTCGAATGAGGTAGTATGTAACATTATTTATGCTTCCCTTCTTGTAATTAATCTTCAAATGGAACTGTTGCAGATATGTGGACCATTTATTTTGGAAATCAATCTGCAACTTTCATTGTGTTTGTATGAACTCCAAGGGTTAGTGGTCTATGTGGATGACCGTTTCCTTCCCCGGAATGTAATGCTTCTATTGTTAGCAGGATTATAGATTGGAATACATCTCTTTATAAGAGTTGGGATACTTTACGATTGTATATTAAAGTGTCTCACTTTGATATGCCATTGGATTCCCTTATTAGGTAATAACTACACCAATAGCATTGCCTAAGGCATCTGTCCCAATTTCAAATGGTTGTTGCAGATCTGGTAATGTGAGCACTCGTGTAGATTAATGGTGATGATTCAAATCATAAAATACCTTCTCTTGGGTTTCAGAAAAAAATAATGTTTCTTTCACTCCACCCTTAGTGACTTGAATCAAAGGGCAAGTGATATGAGAGAATCCCAACATGGACCTGTGATATAAATTGGTAAGACCGAAAGTTTTGGAGCTATGTTAGACTAGTTAGGGTTGGAAAATCCCAAATAAATTATATCTTGGTTGGGTCCACATGCACACCCCTCTCATCAATGATGGACCCTAGATATTGAACATGGGCCATACCAAAAGTGCGTTTCTCCAAATTGGCACGCAATTTGTGTTGTTGCATGGTTTGGAGGACCTGTGGAATATGGTGTAGGTTATCTTCCCAACTCTGGTTGAATATCAAGACATCATCCAAATACACTACCATGAATGAGTTGCTGAAGGGCTAGAATATTTCATCCATCAAACTCATGAAGGTTGCGTGGGAATTCGTCAACCAAAAATGCATGACCAACCATTCGAAAAGGCCCTCATTGGACTTTAAGGCCATCTTCCACACATCATAGGATTCGATTAGTATCTGGTGATAATTGGACTTCAAGTTAATCTTGCTAAAATATTTGTCCCCCTTGAACTGGTCTAGAAGGTAATCAATCTGTGGGATTTGATACCTATTTCATACAATGATCTTATTCGGTGCCTGATAGTCAATACATAGCCTCCAGGTTTCGTCCTTCTTTTATAACAACATGATCGGGCTCTGACAAGGTGATGAAATTGGCCTAATTTTTCCTTTCTGCAATAGCTCCTGAATTTTCATCTTGATTTCAATGTTCTCCATAATAGAGTGTCGGTAGATCGATCCATTGGGTCGCAGTGCATGCAAATTCATATTAATGGGCTGCTTGAATTGACAATGTAGGGGTACCCCTGTGGGTGAGGTGAATATGTCCATGTTTCCTCCACGACCTTGTCCATCTACTACTACCATGTGGTAGAGCCATGTCTAGAGGATGTGGATATGTCCATGATCTTCCTCTTTTTCCAAGCGAAAATCACAAGGAAGAAAAATTTCCCAATCTAGGAAATTATCTTACTACATTATTTTGTAGATATCAAATAAAAGGCGGTAGGCGACGTGACCTCTGGTATCATGTTCAATTTTTGACCCAAAGTAATAATAACATAACAAGGTATGGATTCATATACAACATGACGCTTCCACATGTATGACTGACCTACTAAAACATCACATACTTCCAGAGGGGAAACATCGGAAAATACCTCATCTGAAAAGGGCTTTATGCTATAAGGAAAGCGACACTATTGGCTAACACGATGATCTCACCCTTGGTGTAGCCACTCGATTGTGTATGGTTATGGGGACAATGTTGTTGGAAGCTTCAATTTCTTGATGACATTGGTTGAGATTAGGTTCTTCTGGCTCCCACTATCAACGATGAACTACGCCAACAAATCCTTTACACACATTTGTGAGTGGAAGAGGTGCTCCCCCTCCTTTGGATCCTAAGGTTTGGCCTTTTGGATCTTGGTTGTGGCTACCATCGCAGTGGGTTTTTCATCAATTATATGTTTTCCCTTGTCGGTTCCCTTGTTAAGTTCTGACTCGGAATAACAATGTGCATTTGTAATGCTAAAACTATACGGCCACCAACACGCAAATTAACTAGTCTATGCACTACCCACAAATTGTTGAATCTACTTCACAAAAAAAATAATGATGTTGAATTTCAACACCCAACACTTCTCATCGATGCAAGGTAAATCAGTCTCTAATAGACATTTATTTTTCTCTATTTTGGTTCAATCCCCTTGTATAAGAAATCAACCATTCAGTTCGTTCTTTATCCATCTGCATAGTTCAACCCTTGATCTAATTTCAATAACAATTCCTCTTCTTTCACAACAACCGAATTCCCCAACTTTACTGATATAAAAGAAAAACTTAGAACCCCTAATTTAAAGAATCCAGAAATTCCATATGTGGCCTTTTTCACTTCTTTAATGTTGGGACTAGAAGCTCTTCTCAAGAGTCACTTCAAGGATCAATCAAAGGAAAAAATCGAATGACGCTATGTTGTATCAAATACCTGCAACCAATCAACCTCTATTTTCAAGCCATACAAAGTAGATCTCAATTACATCATAGCACATCAAAGGTTTGTGTAACATTTTGAGCTTCCTCAAAGCTGCCCCAACAATGAAACCTCTTTGAATTCAACTACTCCTCTTTATACGTAGATAGCAACAAGTCTTAATTCACTGAGTCACGGGGACAAACTCGACCCAATTTTCGGCATAATCTAACACATTTTCCATCTCCAAGGTGATTATATCATCCCAATATGACTATGCCTCGATACAATTCAATGCAGATATAAATTCAAAGGAATTTCTATTACAAGAATTAAGATGCACCACACACCTACACATTCAAATCAGTCTTCAATTTTCTTAGGGTATAGAACAAGGCTTCAGGAATTAAAACAAAAATTCTTATTATTCCATTAATTAACCACGTATTTTGAGAGCAACTTCAAATCACAGAATTGTTTACAAACCCTGGCATCATAGTTTACATATCCTGCAATTGATTTCAATATGTAATGCATGGTCTCTACACTCGAAACCCATCACGAGTTTTCTTTGAAGTCACATCTTTAGTGTAGCTATATCAGAATGTAATGGTCACAAAGACACCTTCGTAAAACATTCAAGGATACATTTTCATACCTTGTACACCCATGTAGATAAGACACTGCAAATCAAATGATACACATACAGTAACTGATGCACACCATGTTGAGATCATAGAATGTATTAAAATGATATTCATATAATTGAGACCGTCTTAATTCTACAGTACGCCCACAAATTGGAATTCACCACAATCACACAGTAATTTCAAAGATTCACCCATTCTAATCATACATCAC
The DNA here is from genome assembly GCA_034641835.2 of Pinus albicaulis. Classification (NCBI taxonomy): domain Eukaryota; kingdom Viridiplantae; phylum Streptophyta; class Pinopsida; order Pinales; family Pinaceae; genus Pinus; species Pinus albicaulis. The sequence goes on along the minus strand of CM076583.1, from coordinate 196,381,967 downwards.
GTAGAGGTAAATTACAATTCATAACAGGGATAATTACACCATAAAAAATTACTTTTATTTACAAAATCCATGCATACATATATTTAGAAACATTATTTATGGTCTATCCTCGATCTATGGCCTGACTCATCATGTAGTTGGCCACTTCTTTCATTCTGGATACACTGTACCTCTCTCTCATTGATCTCCCTCTTTACCTATTAATGTTCAGAATATTTATACAAATGGATTTTGTAACCAATTTTAGTTCAAATCCACAATCTTCTCAACCAAATCCTAAGAATCCTCTAAATCCAAAAAATATTCAACTAAATCCTAAATCTAGGATTCACAATCCCTATGAGATCTCAACTAGCCTAGATCTCTCATGTTCTCCTATATTTGAGAAAATTTACAATTAAATATAGGAATTAAATATATCTTATCTCTCTAACATAAATCCACTCAAGAATTATGAAAATGCAATTAATCAAGCCTTAGGAAACCAACTTCTCAGGCAACACAAGAACCCCCAGCTCCATCATATATACATGTATTTTGGAAGCAAGATGCTCCTGCATCAGACTCCCAAGGTAGAAAATTTTCCATGATCTCCTCATCTTGAAGTTTTGTCTTCAACTCCTTCTGGATCCCTGACTTTGTTCTGTAGTTTATCTTTGGATGCCTCTCTTCCTTTCTATTGTTTTCCAGGTCTCCATACTTTATGCTGCATTGCCCCACTAGTTATGATCTCACAATTAGCTGCTTACCTTTTATTGTTTCTTCTTCTTTGCTTTCTTGCTGTTGTCTTCTCCTTTGTAGACACTTTTGTCATCAGTTCCATCATCAATTCGATTTCTATGTCCAACTCATTTCCTTGTAACCTTTCATTGTCTACTTCCTTTGTGCCATTTTTTCTTAACACTTCTTTCCATTTCTCTTTTGTAGATCCCTTGCAGTCTTCACCAGGCTCTTTCTTCTTTGCTGGTTCTTTCAGCAATTTCTCCAGTAGCTCCAATTCTTTCTCCCATTCACTTACCTTTTGATGAGAGTTTGGTTATTCTTCTTCTTTATCCTGTTGTTGACTTTCTGCCATTGTCAACTCCTCTTTTTCCTCTGCTATGTGAATTTATGTTTCATGTTTTCTTCCTTGAGCTATATTATTTTTTTTTACTTCCTCAACAACTTCCATGGTTATATCCATTTTTACTATCATCATAATGTAATGATGACCCTTCACAATGTTTTCAGCTAACATAGTTTCTTCTTCATTAGGTTCCTTGACATTTTCCATTTGTTGTCCTCCTTTACCCGCATAACTTACATTAACACATGGATTATTATTATTAAAAATATAAGGCCTCAGTGCCTCTTCCTCCTTTGGCAACATATCAGTATGCTGCTTTGAGCTTTCCTCTAACTCCTCTGTCAGCACATCAGTATGCTGATCTGAGTTCTCCTCTAAACTATTGATACTTTCAAATAGTATCACCTCTTCCTCTTCATCATCAAGAGATATTCCTTCCTCTAGCTTGCAGATAATTCCATCTTCTCCCTAAAGCATTTCTTCTTGAACAGATTTGCTTGTGGAATCCTCAAATTCCATCCTTGAATAAAAAAATATGAGTTCTTCCTTCCATAATGCAATCTCCTTCTGCCTCCACTTCATTTGTAATGAGTGCCAAATTACCTTATTTCTCTTCAATGGAAAGATCCATCCTCCTCTCTGGCTTTCCTCTTCTTGTAGCAGCTTCATTAATGCCTCAAGTCTTGTTGTCATGTCAACAAGTTGTTTGTCAAGCTCCTCTTGACTCATCACCTTCATGCCTTTTACCTTGCCATATTTCCTTCTGTCATGGCTTTCCTTTGAACCTCTATAATGACTTTCCATAGTCCCTATCTTGATCTCTTCTCTTGTGAACTTCCTTTGTCCACTTAACTACACTCAAGCCTCTCCTTTGTAAGTCTTCAAGCCTACCTTTATACCAATGCAAGCTTCCGTCCGAGGCTGGTCTCTTGGTATATTATGGTTCTATACCTCTGGAACCATTCTCTGAGAAACATCTTTCTCCTTTTGGCTTCTGCCGTATTTCACTTTTCCTCCTTATCCAACATATGTTGGAACTCTTCAAGGTTCTACCATTGTTTAAGAGTTCACAGGATCTTCCTCTTGAGAACAAAAATAGTTCTTTGTTACATCTCCTCTCAACTCTGCTAACACCCCTTTTGTCTACAATCGGAAATCTACAAACACAATCCTCAAAACCAAATTAAAAAAAAAAAACATATCGTAATACTTTCAAAATATCTACATGATCTTGTCGCACCATTCATTTTCACTTTGAATGGACTATTTCTTGATCATTTGGCTCTACAAGTTCTCCTTGAGAGTACAATTACGTCCCATTATTTTGCTATACTTTATCTCTTTATGCCTACTTTCTATCAAAATTAGAATCTCCTTTCTTCCTCTGTAATATATTTGAATAATGCACAAAAATAACACTAGCTTTGTTTTCCTACTTTTCTCTGTCAATATTTACTGATTAACAACGTTGTCCCCACGCTGCTACAAAAAATAGTATGAGTGCCCAGCCAACAAAGGAATTTTTTCCTGGTTCTTTGGCTAATATATATGCCCAGAAAATGCATCAATAGAGTACACTTGACCTCTAGTCAATTCGGCCCTATGACAACAGGAATTTATTCCTACAATATCTGGGTCAACAAAACTTCTACCGCCAACCAAATGCACAGGTCAAACAAAATGTGAGCACGCTAATTTATTTTCCAAGAAGGTCAAAACAATTTGCACATTGATTTCATAAATCATTGCATATTGGATACTCCATGCAGCTTCAAATCTCTCTCTTCTCCACACATGTCTTCCATGGTGGTTGGTTGATCATCATAATATCTCGCTCTGCCTTTTCACGCTTAGCGATGCAACAATCTAGGTGCCCTCTAAATCCCAGGTTCAAAAAAAAAAATACTCACAACGAAACTCCCCAAAGAGCAACACCAATGCTCTGATACCAAATGATGCCAAAATTTTATGGCCACCAACACCCAAATCAACCAGTCTATGCACTACACACAAATTTCTGGCTCTAATTCACAAAAAAATAATGATGCTGAATTTCAACACCCAACACTTTTGATCGATGCAAGGAAAATTAGTCTTGGATCAACACTGATTTTTCTCTATTCCGATTCAATCCCCTTGTATAAGAAATCAACCATTCAGTTCTTTCTTTATCCATCTGCATAGTTCAACTCTCAATCTAATTTCAATAACAATTCCTCTTCTTTCACAACAACCAAATTCCCCATCTTTACTGATATAAGAGAAAAACTCAGAACCCCTAATTTAAAGAATCTGGAAAGTCCAGATTCGACCTTTTTCCCTTTCTTTAATTCTGGGACCAGAAGCTCTTCTCAAGAGTCACTCCAGGGATCGATCGAAGGAAAAAGTAGAATGACGCTCTGGTGTATCAAATACCTGCAACCAATCAACCTCTCCTTGCAAGCCATACAAAGTAGATATCAATGCCATCGTAGCACATCAAAGGTTTGCATAACATTTTCAACTTCCTCAAAGTTGCCGCAATAATGAAACCTCTTTGAATTTAGCTACTCCTCTCTATACGAAGATAACAATAATTCTTAATTCATTGAGTCATAGGGACAAAATTGACCCAATATTGGGCGTAATCTGACACATTTTCCATCTCTAAGGTGATTATATTATCCCAATATGACTACGCCTCCATACAATTTAATGCAAATAAAAATTTGAAGGAATTTATATTACAAGAATTAAGATTCACCATTCACCTGCACATTCAAATCGGTCTTTGATTTTCTTAGGGGATAGAAAAAATCTTGAGGATTTAAAACAAAGAGGTTTATTATTCCATTAATTAACCACACATTTAAGAGCAACTTAAAATCAAAGAATCATTTACAAACCCTGACATCATACTTTACTTATTCGATAATTGATTTCAATATGTAATGTCAGGTTTATACACTCGAAACCCATCACGAGTTGTCTCTGAAGTCACATGTTCAGTGTAGTTGTATCATAATGTAATGGTAAAAAAGATGCCTTTGGAAAACATTCAAAGAATATATTTTCATACCTTGTACACCCATGTAGATAAGACACTACAAATCAAATGATACATAGACAGTAACTGATGCACACCATGCTGAGATCGTAGACTGTATTAAAAGTATAATCACATACTTGACACCATCTTAATTCTACAGTATGCCCACAGATTGGAATTCACCATAATCACACAATAATTTCAAAGATTCACCCATTCTAATCATACATCACGTAGAGATAAAGTATAATTCATAACATGGATAATTACACAACAAAACTTTACTTTTATTTACAGGATCTATGCATACATATATTTAGAAACATTCTTTCTGGTCTATCCTCGATCTATGGCCTAATTCATCATGTAGTTGGCCACTTCTTTCATTATGGCCACACTGGAGCTCTCTCTCGTTGATCTCCCTCTTTACCTATTAATGCTCAGAATATTTATACAAATGGATTTTGTAACCAATTTTAGTTCAAATCCTCAATATTCTCAACCAAATCCTAAGAATCCTCTAAATCCACAAAATCTTCAACTAAATCCTAAATCTAGGATTAACAATCTCCTATGAGATCTCAACTAGCCTAGATCTCTCATGTTCTCCTATATTCGAGAAAATTTACAATTAACTATATGAATTAAATATACCCTATCTCTCTCACATAAATCCACTCAAGAATGAGGAAAATACAATTAATCAAGCCTTAGGAAACCAACTTCCTAGGAAACACAAGGACCCCTAACTCCATAATATATGCATGTATTTTGGAAGAAGGATGCTCCTGCATCAATTTGTCTCTGAATATTTTAGCTCAACCATGAGTTCCTGCTTTGTAAAACATTCATTGGTGTTGTTAGTGGGAGTTCTATGGAACTCACACCACTTGTGAGTGTCCTTATTTGCCTTCCCATTATTCTTGACCTATGAATTCAAGGAGTTGTCTTGGGGGGGGGGGGGGGTGCTACCTAACCCTACCCTTTTCTTTGTTGCTTGGGGGCACCTTTTCTCTTCTTTGGGTTCACGGATCCAAATTCTCTCTTCTTCAACTTGAATTTCTACTCAATCTTGGCAGTGTATCGGTATGTTGCACTAATATAGTAGATTTCCAAGAAATCTATTTCGTTCGTGATTTATTTGTGAAAACAACAACCGTAATTTTGCACCAAATGTTTCTCAAAATATTTGATACCAAACTTTGTGCACAGGTTATGGAAAATATTCTTCAAATCATGCACATCTTGATCCCTTTGTTATCGGAGCATAGTCCATTGTAAGTACTTGTCCTCATAGCTCCCCATTTGGTAATATTGTTCCTTGATGGTGTCTTAGGAAGAATTCAAAGTGGATGCATCTGAAACGATGAGGGTTCTCTCTCATCTGTGTATTCATAATAGGTTTCTCACCAGTCCTTAACGTGGGGGGAAACTTTGAGTGAAAAAGTAATATTTCCCCTATTGGAAAAATCATGAACTAAAAAATATCCTTCCAACATATTTAACCATCTATCTATGACGTCTACATCTATTTGGCCTTCAAATATGGGAATTTAAAAGTTGACTTGTACCTTGAAGGGAGTGGCACCTCTAGAGTGGCCACTAGATGATGATGCATTGCCTATGGAAATCCACTGAAGGATATGGGCAATGTTGTCCATATTCATGTTCCTTTGTCACTTGAGGGCTTCTTCGAGCAATATTTTTAAAGTATCTCTTGCTCCTTTATATTTTTTTTCTTCCATCATGGGAGGTCGTTGGGACATGGACAAAACCAAAAATAAAGAGTAGATGAATATGATTCAACTTATGCATGAATGCAATAGAATAGAGATATAAACATAAACATAGAGATGAAGTAGAGATAAATCTTCATTGCAATAATATCAAAGAACTGAAGAATGCTTACATACAAAATGGAAATAAACTAGCTCATGCAATGGTAGTTTATCTCTAAGAAGAGATGTAATGACTACATTACTCTAAACTATGTTACAATGAGGCTCAAGGGCCTTTTTATTATTAAATAATATATGGAAACCACAAACAACCAAAACCCTAACCCTAGGAGATGGAACACTTAGAGTTTGTGGGCCCCGTTGGGGTTAGTTGGGAACCTAACTTCTGAGGGTTGTAACTTGGTCATATGATCTTCGTTTGGAGCATGCGATACCTTGTTAGAAATTTCTCTCGAAGTACTAAAATATTTATGGTCGGTTTTCTCCTTGATGAAGACCTAAAAAAACTTTGTTTAGGGGGTCAAAATAACTCATGAATTTCATGACCCGAAAAAATATTAAAAATAATATATTTCCATATAATCAATAAAACTGATGAAATGAGATGGAGGTCCAAATGGAATAGGCACGTGGCCACCGATATCCACCTAGATCAAAGAGGCTTACGTTTTTCTCTAGATTCTGAAAATCGAAAAGCCACTTATGTTGTAAATATATTAATTGAATGATGTAATGCATTTCCAAATGAAAATCATGTGCTCTACCATAAAGATATATACATTTCACAAGGGTGAATGCATGATTATTGGTTACACTTTTTTGCAAGAAAATGAGTCATGAGGGAGAAAAAAGTAGCTCGATCGAGTTATATTTTAGTGCTCAATCGAGCTATTTTAGTGCTTACAAATAAACCCTCCATCAAGCTCCTACATAACCCACAATTAAATAGGATCTCAATCAATCCATATGCTCAATCGAGCAAAAAGTTTGATCAAGATATTTTTTTTAAAGTTCCCACCCAAAACACAATAGGGGTTTTATGGTTGAAAGGGATCGATTGAGCCATTTTTTAACCATGTCAAGCGATCGGTAAAGGATTTGTTAGATACTTGATCAAGTATTTTCAAATTTTACCTTAAGAACTTGATCGATCTTTTTAATTTCTTGATTGAGCTATTAAGGGCCTACAAAATGGATTTTTATCTCCCCTTTTGTAGATTTCTCTATAACACCATTTTGTACCCATGTGGCAGAGTTGATCATGTTGGATTCACGAAAGAATCGTCTATCCAATGGCATACTAGCTTGACATTTTCGAATTCATGTGATTTTTAAAAAATCTATTTTCTTTTAAACATAATGCTTGAAATATTTTTGGATAATTTCAAAATGGTTGAATAAAAAAATAATAACATAAAATAATACAAAACGAAAAAAATTTAAAAAATAAAAATATCGTCCTTTACATTTCCTCTTTAAAATGGTATGAAAAAAAAAACTTACATGAACACACATGTCTGCAAAATGCAATCAAAATATTACCTCACCAACTTCAGAAAATAATGGACAATACAATTTTGCATAATATATATATATATATGAAAAACTTAGTTCTATTTGTGTAGATCATGCTCATATATATATATAATTACACATTTTAAACTAAGTTATGCTATGTGAACACACACATACCTATTAAGATGTGCCAAAATTTCCCAGGACAAGCATTTCATTTAATGGAAAATTGAGAGATTATACGACACTATAATTTTTTACAAAAAACTATTATTAGGACAAAAATATAATTCTCCACAAATTATCTTTTTACTTCGAATCAAAATTCACAATGCTTATATGAATTTTCAGGGCCAATAAAAGAGTAAATTTTTAAAATTTCATTGCCACATTTGGCCCAAAAGTGTAACCCATCTTCATGCATTCACCCATAAATAATTTTTCAAATACAATACAAGATATTTATACATATTGTTGTGGTGATAGATGTCAATTTATTAGGGCATAACAATAACTAAATCAAAACCACATTATTTCTATGTGGATGTAATTTGGAATAGTGTTGTTTAGATTTTATGCGAGAGGTTTTGAGATAGAATCATTAAACACTTATTTTCCATGCAAAATTAGCACATAATCAAACAAGAAACATAGGGATTTATGAGATATTTTTCTAACCCTATTGATTTCTTTCAAACCATATTTTCTTGAAAGTAAGAATGAAAATAACATGAAGACTATATGATACAGTTCTTACATATTGATATCTTTGTTATATATAAAAATAACATACATGCGAGATTTTTGGGATTCAGAAGAACTGTTATGGTACTCATAATATGTTTCTGCAAAACCTTGGCAAGGAATCTAGTTTTGCAATGATGGTGTCTTCTTTGAGAATAGAAAAAGAAAACATGTTGGAAGTATGCATTAGATAAAACCTATAGCTAATATTAGTTATTTGTCAAATTTTCATAAGTGTTGATGTGGGAGTTACCTTCACACTCTAAAATTCTACTTATAATAGATATACTCTTTTAGTTCTATCGATATACATGTGTATTATTTGTATGGAAATAATAAAATAAATTAATATTAGCTTATTTATGCATGGAATATTACTCTAGGATGCCACAAAAATAATAAAGACCATAAATGTTAGTATTCATCTTGAATTTGCATATTTTGAGTTTTTATGTTAAAAAGATGAGCATTTAAACAAACTGAAGATGAATATTAACAATTGAATATTGTTATATATTTAGTTTAATATTGCTATATATCATAAGAATTACTAGATGTTTACTACTGCATGCTTAGATTTTTTTTCCTTTCAACGTTCAATACACACTATGTTCATTGTTTATGTTGATGCATACAAACTTGTGCTAATAATCACTAGTTAATACATGATTGAAAATTATTGATAACATAATAACAACAAAAATGTTTCTACTTATCTAAACACTTGAAAATATAATAGGAACAAGAACATTCCTCGAAACCAGTGAATTGCAAAACACAACAATCCCCCTCGAGACTCAAACATCTCTGCTACAAGTAAAAAGTCATAATTGAATGGTTGTTTCCCTCTTTTACCATGTTAACTCTCACAGTGTCTTACTTATCCTCATTTTCTACGCTCTCTTCCTTTTCTATATGTACGATTTTTACAGAAAATATTTTCTTTTCTTTTCCTTTTGCATGGATTTTGTCTCCAACTATGTTGCTCCTTTCCTCTTTATCTCACCCAACCTAACACTTATCTTTGGATTTGTTGTCTCTTGGTGGTGATTATTCCTCCTAGAATCTTGGGGAATCATGTCGAGTTATAATTTTTACAACTACCACTTAACGTGTCCATTTTAGGGACTCAAACCACTTACACAATTACTTGATAATAGGGAAACCTGACTACTCACGTGTTGGTTCCCATAATATTTCCAAACAAAAAAAATATTTAATTTATAACTGTACATAATTATTTACATTTGTCATTCAAAAATGTTAAAATGTATTCTTGGCCCTATGGCCAATCTCTCTAACTTAAATATTTACAATTAAACATAAGAACCATAATGTATTGCAAAAAGGGTATTACATTTCCCCTCCCATTAATTTGAACACCATCCTCAGTGTTTTCTTCCCACTCATCACTATTGAAAGGGTGAAGGATATGCTTCTCATATTTTATCTTCCACCTCCCATGTGGCCTCCTCAGGCCAAAGTGCTTCCATTTCACTTTAACCTGGACAATGCCTCAACTCTAGAGTAAATTTCCCCTCATGTCTAAAATTCGCATAGGCTCAACCTAGAACTCTTCTTGTAATTTGACTTGTATCCTATTCCAATCAATTGTATGAGGTTGGTCATGAATATATTTAGTTAAACCGATACATGAAATACATTATGAACTTTTATGTGGGTCGATAGTGCTAGCAAGTAGGCCACTAGTCCTACTATGGATAATATTTCAAATGTCCCATAGAACCTCAGTGCTAATTTAGAAAATCTTTTGAGCCTATGAGTGCTCTTATTTGATTTGAATTTGACATAAACATGTTCTCACACTTTGTATTCCTTATGAATCCTTTTATGATATATGCATATTTTTTTTCCTGTAGAGTTGTTTTAAAATTTTGTCTTACCTTTCTAATCACCTACTCCATATCTCTTAAGAGATAAGTTAGTAAAGCCAGTGTGTTCTCTCGTTGACTCCAACTCAATGGAGTATGATTTTTTTTCCGTAAGGACTTCAAAAGGAACCATTTTAAGAAATTATTGATAAATATTATTATATGTGAATTCAACTAGATGTAAGTAACCCTCCCACTTAGTGGGTTGATCCATTTCATACATGTGAATCATGTCTTCCAGGATCTGGTTGGTTATTTTAGTATGTCTATCGATTTGGGGATGCTAAGAAGTCCTAAAATTTAATTGTAACCCTAGTCCTATGAAAAGTGCCTTCCAAATATTTGATGTGAATTTTGCATCTTTGTCATAAATGATTTTTTTTGGTACCCCATGAAGTTTGAGTATTTCCTCCATACAAATTTTAGCTACGTGAACAAATTTGAATGTTGATTGCATCAGTATAAAATGAGCTTTCTTACTAAATTTATCAACTACAACCATGATATAATCATGTTGTCTTCTAGTTCTAGGTAACCCTATAGTAAAATATTAGGAGAAATTTTCCCATTTCCACTCAGGAATAGGTAAGGGATTTAATAACCCAATGGGATTTTGGCTCCACCCTAACTTTTTTACATTTTATAAAATTTTATAAATAGTTATCCACCTTTAATTTCATCCTTCGCCAATAATATCCTTTTCTAAGTGTTGTGATAATTTTTTGGTAGCCAGGATGAGCTAAAAAATGTTCCATGTGATGTTCATGTTATTTGTTGTTTGATTGCACATTTGGGATATATATTTTTTTTTGAAAGTCAATAAACCATCACAATTCATAACATAGTTTGATTCTTCTACTAGATCAATATCATTTAACAAGTTTTCTTGCTTTTGTTTATATTATTGATATTCTAAGGATGCGATCTTGCTTTTTTCATTAATATTTGTTTCAAAACTGTTAGTAGAGATTCCACAAATCTAATTTAAACTTCTACAATGCATTTGCAATTTTGTTTGCTTTTCCCTTGATGTGTTTTATTTCAAAATTGAATTCACTAAGGAATGCCATCCACCTTTGTCGCCTTGAATTTAAATTTGGTTGACTAAAGAAATATTTAAAACTAATATGATCACTTAGTAAAGTAATAGTGCCGACACATTTTTAATGAATGAATTACTACAGCTAATTCTAGGTCATACACAACAAATTTTTGTTCATGTTCTTTTAATTTTTTAGATTTATAAGCTTACATGGTTATCTTCCATTAACACTCAATCTAATCACTCCAAAAAACTATCTGTGCACATTTTATAATCTTTATTTGAATCAACAATATTATGGGAGCCACAATTAGTAAATATTTCAAACAATCAAAGCTTTCTTGACATTTTTCGGTCTAGTTAAATTTAACACCTTTCTTGTACAAGGATGTTATGAGATAGGAAAATTTGGATAAACCTTCAATGAATGTATGGTGATAACATGCAATTCCCATAAAGGATTTGATGTCACCTACATCATTAGGAACATGCCAAGTAATAATTTCCTGATCTATTCACCGTCTAGCACGATTTCTTCTTTCGATATTACATGCCCCAAATACTGAATCTGGTCTTGATAAAACTCATAATTACTAAATTTGGCATATAGTTGATGCTCTCTAATTGTTTACAACACTATTATTAAGTGTTCATGATCTTTTGGTGTCTCAAAGTAAACTAGAATATTATCAGTGGAGATTAATAAAAAAATATCTAAGTACTAGCTAAAAACAATATTTATTATACACATAAATGTGGTTCAGGCATTTGTGACTCCAAAAGGAAGCAAAATGAACTCATAATGGATCTATTTAGTTCTAAAAGCAGTCTTATGAATATCCTCATCTTCAATTCTTATTGTATGGTGACTATATCTCAAGTCTATCTTAGAGAAGAATGATACTCCCCTTACCTAATCAAATAGATAATCAATCCTAGGTAATATGTATTTATTTTTTATTCTCAATTTGTTCATTTGTCTATAATCAATACATAATATAAGCATATGAACCTTCTTCCTTACAAAAAGTATTGGTTCTCTCCAAGGTTAGACACATGGTCAGATATATATATTTTCTAAAAATTCCTAAAGTTGCAACTTTAAGTCAGTCAAATCTCATACACTCATCCTATAAGGTTCCACTGATATTTTTTCTTCTCCAGGTACCAATTCAAGGGTAAAATCAATATCTCCTTTTGGTGGAAATCCTAGAATTTCATTCGGAAAATCATCTGTGAATTCCTGCACCATTGAAAGTCATCCGAAGTATTATTTTTACTTTCTTGTGTTTAATATTCCACCTTTATTAAAAACAATTTACACCCTGTCCTTAGAAATTTTTTTCATTGCAAGGCTAGTATATGTGTTATTGAGATTGGTATGGTTATGCCTCTAATGATATATATTAATCCCTATTCATTGGTACATGTGGCAGTATTTTCGAAGAAGTTAATAATTTCTTTATGATTTTCTATCTTATAAATACCCACTAACACATCATATGATCTTAGAGGCGGAATATTCAAAATCATTTATGTTTTTAGCCCATTTAAATTAATAGAAAAAACCCTAACCAAACTAGTAATATTCATTTTAGTACAAGTGTGTACTTGTACTAACCCATAGTTTTTATGTTTTTTCCATTTTCAACTTGAATTTATCCACTTTTTTTCTGACTAACCCAGTTTGGTTCAAAATATTATCCTCTATCTCAATCATAGTGGATTGATGTTCAATTTATCCATCCTTCAAGATTGCATTTATTGCGGGAATAATTCTAACCACATCATTTACTGTGGAAGCTTCTTGTAAATTACTTAAATCTTGATTAGACTTAACATTATATGGACAATTTTGAAGAGGACGAGGCTCCCCATAACCCCAACACTTCAAGGGTTCTCTTTCCTTCTCATTGTATCATTTACCATTTAGATCAATCGTGTTGGATCATGTTTGCAAATGCGTCTTTTGATGGTTATTTTTTCTGTTGAAATCTCTATTTGGATGATTCTTAACAAAATTATTGAAAGAAGAGGATTTGAACCATTTATTCCCATCCATGAATATATTGTTTTTCTTATTTTTCCAAGGTTTTGAGTTATCATTCCTTTGTTTAGATTGTTGGTAGCATATTTTATCCATTTTGATAGTTGCGTCCATTATCTTAGGGTTGTCATACTTAATATTGTCTTTTAAGGAAAGGGGAAAACAACTAATGAATCACTAAATTTTGGCCTTATCCTTGTGAATGTATGGTACATATTGCAGGATATGGGTGAACTTAGTGACTAATTAATATATGTTCATCTGACCAAGCTTCATTTCATTGAACTCTTTAGCTCTATCAATACCTTTTTATCAAATATTTTCCTTCGAAATGTTTCTTGAAAATCCTCCCAGCTCATATTCTTATGTTTTATATTATTTAAAGTCCTAATTTCATCCCACCTTAAGAATGCCTTACCTTGTAGTTGGTAAGTGGCCAATCTGTCTTTTGAATTGCTCAGATATTCATATACCTGAAAATGTTTATTCATGTTTAACAATCATGGTTCAACTGAATCCTTTGATTCATCATAAAATACGAGAGACCCAATCTTCTTAAATTCTCCTTGTAGTTCTACTCTCTATTTCTTTACTTTATTAGGTACTATTTGTGGTATTTTGGTTGAAACTATGTTCAATTCCTTCTTCATATAGATCCTTTTCATTTTCTCTTCTATACTTTCACTGATCCTTATTTTTGTGGGATTCCTCTTTATATCCATTATTTGAGGTTTATCCTAATATTTTTTTATTTGTATTTTAGTTAGAGATTTATGAGTCTTTCCTTATTGGTATTGGATTTCAATAATTTTTAACTATCTTCTTTAAAACTTGTTATTTTTTCTTTCAAACCTCTCACAATCTCTAACAACTCTATTATATGTGATGATGCCTCACCACCAAGTTGTACCCAAATTTTCTTTCCATCAAGAGGTGTAGAAGATGGTTTTTTCATGATTTTTCTTTACTTTATTACTTAATATTTAAGACAAAACATTTATTATGTTGAATTTTAACTATGATTTGGACCATATGCCTTAGTGTTGTGACCTACATATCTATTACGAGATGTAATGTAACTCCAATTTGCACACTAAGTTTTTCTTGTTACAATTACTTAATCCAATATTAACATGATCTCATTGACATAAAGTGACTCAGGAGCATTATAGTTTCCAAGCCATCAATTTTTTTTAAGAAAAGCTCCAAAATAGGTTTCAATATTGTAAAGGAATTATAATTCCTTAATTGTAAATATTATTAGTTTCTTTTAATTATTATAAAATATTTTTAGAAAAAACTATGGATAAGAGAAATTTTTTCATAAGGAAAAATAAAATTTGCCTTTAAAAGCATGAGAGACTTATGGAAAAAATCATGAGAGCTTTATAAATCATGAGAGATTTAGGGAATAACTCACGAGTGATTTATGTATTTAGAAAAAACTACTTTTCTTGTAAATTTGTATTTAATCATTGTAAGCCTATGAGGAAAACTAATGGCTAAATTAATGGGAAAGTAAGCCATAGACATAATCAATTCCTCTAAGATTATGTATGTACATATCTAGTTTAATGAATGTGGGTTCATGTATAATTTGTGAATCTAAGAATTCTATGTGAAGTGTGATCTGATTATTTGATTTCAAAGAAAGCATGGAAACATGTTTTGTGATTGACATGTCAATACAATCCAATAAACTTTGGATCATTGAATTAGCACAAAATTGTGGATTTTATTTTGCGATAAGTGGAAAAGATATAATTATTTGTTATTCTTAAGATTTGAGGTTCATGAAAGTGAACATAACAAGAAAAGTCAATTTTCCTACATCAAGTGGTATCACAGCCGGTTATCTCTTCAAAGAAGAGAGTTAGAGATAATTATTATCATTGAGATTGGAAGAAAGGATAGCTTTTTATACAAACATTATAGTTGCGCAACAGAAGAGAATGGAGAATTTCAACAGTGCAATAGGTAAATTGTTCTTTATATTTCTGAATTGATTTATGTAGAGGAATTGATGTTTGTAGGTAGACTAGAAGGAAATTTGTAAATAAAAACCATTACAGAAAGTGTAGCTGTAACGGAGGAAGAGGGAGCATGAATATATATCAAGAGAAGGAATTTTCACAAAACCCAACATCAAGATGAATTTCTTAAGAGGAAAAGAATAAGCATACATTCTCAGTAACTAAGTAAGGTGAATGCAACAACCAAGAGCACAAGGAGTGCTCATAAATAAGGTTCAAGTGAAGTCAACCATTGGTCATGTTTAGAGGGGATAACTTGGTGAGGTGTTGGCTACATTTTATCTCACAAGTGGACAAGGAAAGTTCACAAAAGAATGAAGTGACAATGACTATTCATAGTCCTATCATGGGTTCATTGAGAAGTCATAATGAGATGAAAGAAAATATCAAAGCAGTTGGCATGAGGGAGATGAGAGATGAGAAATTTGAGGAAGAGATTATTGAGATGAAGAAACATTTGAATGTTCTTATGGAGCTTCTACAAAAAAATTCTCAAGACGGGAGATTTGGATGGGTGCTATGGAAAAAGGTAAAGTGGAAAAAGTTATAGGTAAAGCTAAAAAATTGTTTAATATTCAGTACAAGAGTGAAGAACTCAAGTAAGCTAATATTAATGTGTGCTTTTGTGAACTAGAGTAGGGACCATTAATGGGTGAGGATAGTGATGATGATGATCATAAGAGATCTAGAAAGTATCTTCTAAACTATGTGTAAAGTTCAGAGCAGTATGAGGAATTGATGACTGGGTCATTGAGTGAGACCATAGAATATTATGATTTTAAAACTAATGCTTTGTGTATGATTGCAGGTGTTGATGAAGCTGGAAAATCACTCATAACTATCATACAAGTTAAATAAGGTGGAGGTATGTTTTTTGAAAGTATAAGATAAGAGCAAAAGTAAATTATTGTCATCGAGGAAGGTGAAACATTATTGTTTCATAATGAAAACCATAATCGAAATAATACACATTGGGTGAATATAGTTGATGGTTCACAAATGCAAGAACCTTTTTGTGAAGAGAACATGGGAAAATTAGTTCATGGAGATAGTCAAATAAAGGACAAAGAGAAGCATTCAAATGAAATGCTCATGAAGTTTGAGGAGGAAATAAAATTGTTGGAAAGGTTATTAAGAGATCCTGAAATTACATACAAAGAGGATAAATGTTTAATAGTTCCTAGCAAGGAATAATTGCCTATTACATCTAAGGAAACAATGGTGAATTATAGTTTTCAAACTAATTCTATGCTTGCAGGTACCAAAAAATGATGAAGATGAATATGTAATAAAGGAAATAGAATCTATGTTATTTCATAGAGATGAAGACAAAGGAAAACAATGGAAATAATTATAAGATGAGATGAGAGAGGATGAGGAAATTTTGTCTCTTGAAAATGAAATTTTATTTTATTTTCAACAAGAAGATACAAATTGGGAATTTTTTTAGGAGGACAATCAAGAGGATAGTCAACGAGTTTTAAAAGGTAAAAAAGAATATCAAGAAGAATTTAATGAGAAGAGTGTTTGTTGTAGTGAATGTGTAGAAAATGAAAGTAAATCATTTGTAAAGAAGTTATGCAGATAATGAATGATAATGGTAGTAGTAAATTGTTTTATCTCCAAAATACCAATATGAATAAGCAGTGCTAGCATCATGTTCCAGCAAAAGCATAGTTTGGACATTTAAATTGAATAAATAAGGATTTTGATTAAATAGACACATAAAAAGAGGTATTGTAGGAAGAAGGAGACACTTAGCAACATGATACAATAGACTGCACAAGAGTACATCAACAAAATTAATAGAAGACTACAAAACAAGGTTTGGAAACTAGGAGAAAGGAAGGTGATAAAATAAAATGTAGAAGAACAACAACACGATCGTAAATAATGTGGACAAATACAAAACAAATTTTGGGATCCAGGAGGATTTAAGCATGCATTAAACATGACCAAGAGGTCATGAATTCTTTCTACCTTGGGGGTTTGATGCAGGAGAATTAGAGTTTCCAATCCATCAAGATTTTTGAAGAAAATATCTAAAGGGGTTTCAATATTGTAAATGAAATCTAATTCCTTAATTGCAAATATTATTAGTGTCTTATAATTATTATAGAATAGTTTTAGAAAAGATACGGATAAGAGATATTTTTTCCACAAGAAAAAAGAAAAGTTGCATCGAAATGCATGAGAGATTTATGGAATAATCATGAGATCATTAGTGAATAAATCATGAGAGGTTTAGGGAATACATCACAGATTGATTTATGGATTTACAAAAATACACTTTTCTTGTAAATTTGTATTAAATCATTCTAATCCTAAGGGGGAAACAATGGATAAATGAATGGTAAACCAGACCATGGAGAGAGTAAATGACTTTGGGATTATGTAAGTACAAAGCTAGTTTAATGCATGGAATTTCATGTGTAATTGTGAATCTAAGAATTCTATGTGAAGTGCGATATGCATATTTGATTTCAAAGAAGCATGCAGAATTTTTTTGGGATTGATGTATCAATCTAAACCAATAAAATTTGGATCATTGAAGTGGCACAAAATTGTAGATTATTAGTTTTGGGACTACTCAAAAAGATATCGTTTTTGTTATTCTTAAGATTGTAGGTTCATGGAAGTGAACATTTGTTAATGTAAGGGCACAAAAATAACGATATTGAGGTTATGAAGACTGAAAATAACAATGAGGGGTTGTACTGGTATGTGGGACTACTATAATATAGGGACTAGTTCCCTCTCCAAAAAAATTTATATAAATGTAGGTAGCTCAGATGATTTGTATAGTTATACTCTCATATGAAAATCACAATAGTGAACATTTCGTTTATGAGATATAAAAATTTGTTAATTTCGTTAGCTGATTCATTTGCATGGTACTTTAGGTTTAAACAATTTTATAAATCATTAAATTCTAAGCTCTTTTTAATTCAGTTTGTCCCCTGTGTACTATGTAGTATAAATAGATACCTCCCATTTTGGTGAGATAATTACATACATTAATATTTTGTTTATGTAAAATACAGTACTTTTAAATAATTTATTAATAAACTTGTAGAAATTGTTTGTATGGTTATGATTGTAAAAATACGTAAATACTGCTTCTGTTGTGATGATAATCTGCTGTTTTGTTTAATTCTGATTTGTGCCAAATTCAGGTTATCCTTTAAGAGTTGGAGAAATTCTTGCTGATGCTCAATGAAATCTCACTTTTGAGTATTATAATTTTAAGTAATAATATGATGAGTGGACGTGTACAAAGTGTATAAATGGAATCATGCCATTGAGTATGGAAGGAAGTGTTATACCACCATTAAACGAAATGTGTATTATTAACATATAGATGCAAAATATGAAGATATCCTTCCAAACATTTAATCACCCCTATCTGGGTTGACCAAGCAGGTGAGAAAATGTTCATAGTAGTTGAAAATTTAATGACAATTCATACAAAAATTTGGTGTAAAATAGTATCTTTGTCATAAGTAATACTTTTAGTTTCCATGTAGCTTTTGAATTGTGTCCATAAATGTAGTAGCAACTATAATTGCTTTAAATGGATGAGATAATGCACAAAAGTGTGCATACTTGGTAAGTCTATCAACTACACAGTGTGCTCTTTCATAGACATTCAACATGATAAATCTAGTCTAATAAAATTAATGGTGGAATGGATGAGTTGTAGTGAGATTAATTTTCTTTATTTTGTTGGAAAACCAAACATTCTGCCACAAAATTTTGAATATCATATTTAAGGCCATCCCAAAAAAATTATTTCTTCACCTTGTGGTAAGTTTTTAAAAATCCTGAGTGTTTTGCTAAAGGAGAAGTGTGCAATTCCAAAAGAATATTTTGTTTTAGTTGGGAATTATTGAAAATATATAAGCAATCTTTGTACCATAAGGAATCATTTTTCCAAATAAATGTATCAGATGTACTAGGATCTCACTGCAACTTTTGAATGAGTGTCCACACTTCTTCATCCTTCTTCCATTCATCCCTTGCTTTGGTTATTCAATCTAGTTGGATAATAGAAATGGCATAAAGCAATGCTTCCACCTCTTCATCCTTTCTTGAAAGTGCATCTACAACAACATTTAGCTTCCCTTTTTTGTAGATAATTTCAAAGTCATAACTCAACATCTTTGTGACCCATTTTTTCTACTCTTCTGAAGATAGTATTTGCTCCAAAAAGTGTTTAAGGGTATCATGATTAGTTTTTACCTTGAAGTGTCTTCCCATTAGGTAAGGTTGCCATTTCTTTAGTGCATGTAGTATTTCCAACATTCCTTCTCATAAATAGCTTTCTGCAAATACTTTCCTTTGATTGGATGACTTTCAAAAGCAATGGGTCTTCCTTTTTGCATTAAAACAACACCAATTCCATGTCTTGAGGCATCACATTCCATAATAAAGGTTTTTGTGAACTTTGGCGTAGCTAAGACTGGTGCTAGGCACATTTCCTCTTTAATATGTTCAAAGGCCTTAGTTGCTTCCGGAGTCCATGAAAATTCATCTTTCTTCAATAATGTTGTTAGAGGTGCTGCTATTCTCCCATAATTCTTCACAAACTTGCGATGATACCATGTTAACCCAAGAAATCCTTGCAAATTCTTTATGGTTGTGGGGACTTACCATTCATTAATGGCTTTAATTTTGTTAGGGTCTACCTTAACACCCTTGTGAGATACAATATGACCCAGATATTACACCTCTTGTACTCCAAAGAAACATTTGGATGTTTTTTCATATAGTTGATTCTTATCCAATAGTTTGAGCACCCTATCTACATGTTGAACATGATCCTTCCAAGACCTGCTGTAGATTAGTATGTCATCAAATAATAGTAGCACAAATTTTCTAAGGAAGGGTTTTAAAATGGAATTCATCAACCCTTGAAATGTGGAAAGTGCATTGGTAAGGCCAAAAGGCATGACCAAAAATTCATAATGACCCTCATGAGTTCGAAATGTTGTTTTCAGAATATCTTCAGTCTTCATTCTAATTTGATGATATCCTGAATGAGGATCCAACTTTTTAAAATAAATTGCTCCATTTAATTCATCCAATAATTCATCAATCACAAGAATAGGAAATTTATCTTTAATAGTGAGCTTATTGAGCTCACTATAATCTGGACACATGCGCCACGATCCATCCTTCTTGTGAACCAATACTACTGGAGTAGAGAAAGAACTTTGACTAGGTTGAATATACCGGCCTCTAACATTTCTGTAATCATACGTTCAATTTCTCTCTTTTGTACATAAGGATATCTATAAGGCCTGATGTTTGGAGGAACACTTCCTAGAAATAAAGGAATAGCATGATCATGATCACGAATAGGTGGGAGTCCTTTGGGAGTTTCAAACACCTTGGAATGATTATCCAAGACATTTTGCAGATTTGGAGAACTAGAAGATTTTGATGTTGGAATTTCTAGTGAGCATAATTGTGAAATTACGCCTCGGTTTTCTTTCTTCAGAAGATTTGTCATGACATTAGAGCTTCTTATCCTTCCTGGCTTCCCTTCAATACCCCGTAATTCGACTTCCTTTCCTTCTGAAAAAAATTTCAAGAAAAGTTCTTGAAAATTAAAAGCTACCGTCCCCAAAGATTGTAACCATTGTACTCCTAGTACAACATCAGCACCTCCCATAGGAATGGAAAACATTGGAATATTCAATACATATTCCCCCATGGTTGAACGATGTTATACAATTTTCTAGAGTATTCATAATCCCTCATTTGCTTGTCTACTTGTTCTTTGGTCTTTGGTGTAGGAAAAAGTTAATTTAGCAGCTACCTTACATTTAATGAGTATGAATTTTCTTAGAATCAATCGACTTTTCTTTATTTTCTTCACCGTGTAACTATTCTTCTCTTCCATTAAATTTTTACATTAATTTTCTTGCTGCCAACCTAAGCCATGTCAATGGTCCCGAGTTCCAATGACCTCATGTTGGATGTTATCCTTTAAAGTACCTATGAAGAGATCAATCATGTGTTCCTCTGGAATATCAGTTACCCTTATATTCAATTTTTGAAGTCCTCAATGTGCTCCCCCATTAAACCCTTTTGTTTGAGATTTATCAATTGGCTAAAGAAGGTGTTGCTCTTTGTATCCTCATAATGTGCTATCATTTCCTCCGTAAAAACTGACCAAGTGACAATTTTTTTATGGGAGCAAAGCCATCGATACCATACAAATGTATTTTGTTCTAAATGTAAAGTTGCAATGCGTACCTTTTGTGTGTTTTGCACGTTATGGAGATCAAAATATTGCTCCATCTGTAGTATCCATGTTACCGGATCCTTTCCATCAAATTTCCGCATATCCATCTTTGGAATATGGTGGTTCTTACATCCAACATTAGAGTTTATGAAATCACGATTAACATTTATTTTTTTCTCATCATGAGTTTCATCTAATATATTTTCAAGATTAGGAAACATTTCTTGTATCAACTTTTCCAAACCTTTAATGTCTACTTCTAGATCATTCTTTATGTTTTCCATGTCGTCTTTCCTCTTTTCATTGATCTTAGCTTCCATGTCATCCATCTTAGCTTCCATGCCAACTTCCATGCCATCCAACTTAGCTTCCAAACCATCCATCTTAGCTCCCACGCCTTTCTTCAAACCATCCATCTTAGTTTCCATGCCTTTCCTCAAAAATTCCATTTCATTTTTTGTTGCTCTTTGCAATAGCGAAAGTTGGTGCACTTGCTCTTGTAATTTTGATATCTCATGTTTCATTTCTTCGTATTTATGAGTCTTAATAGAGCCTTATAAAGGCTTAATGGGTGTTGAATTATTTTTAGGGGTAATTTTAGAACCCAATACTGATATCTATTCTTCAATATGCCCTTGGAATAAATTCAAACTAATTTTTCAAACATGACTTATGTAATTAGAAAAAAATACACACCGTTCTCTTGCTTTTGAGGAGCTCGATATTGAAACCGAATTATCTCTGTGATTTACAATCTTCAATATTTAAAATTCATTCTTGTAGTATCCCTCTGAATATTCTTTCAAATGCCACAGATCAGACCTGATTTTGATTCTTCAAGGTAAAATTATGCCCAATCTCCCACAATGACCTAACTATGGATTGGTTCAGTAGAGCGAACTTGTACAGAGTGCCATGTGTCATTGTTTCCTCATTCGAATCTAAAATTGATACACAGAAAACTATATTCCATGTACTTGTGGCCACTTTTTACAGAATTCCAATCTAATGCTCAGAGGGAGAGTTATGAATATTTTCCCACAGTCAGCTCTTTAAGATGAAATCCGAGAACCCTAACTTCCATAGATCATATCTCCAAAAATATTGTGAACCAAGATCTGCAATTTTTATACAAGGCCCTCATGATTTCAGATTCTCTCTGTAAAAGTTTCAGCTTCTGAACCTTCGTAGAACAAAATTTATAGCGTAAATGCCACAATGAACTATTTAGGTGAAATTCGAGAACCTGCAAAAATTCCCTAACTTCCACATATCATATCTCCAAAAATATTGCGAACCAAGGCCTGAAATGTTTCCACGACGTTCCTCAGGATTTCTGCTTCGCTATGTAAAACTTTCAGCTTCTGAAACTTCGTAGAAAAAATGTTATAGTGAAAAATCCACGATGACCTGTTTGGAGCAACGAAACCCTCAAATCCAAAGCTCTGATACCAAATTTTATGAAACCAACTCCAAAAATAGAAGAAAAGATAGATCAACGCCTTAGAAATAAGCCACTTTGAGGGGGAAACCTCCAATACTTTAGATAAATGAACAATTCTTGGATGATACAAATGACCAAAACCTCCTTCTATATGTAGGGGTGCATGGGGTTGCAATATAATCCTAGCCGACCTAACAATAATAATGTAAGGGTACAATAATAACAATATTGGGGTTACAAGGGTAGAACAATAAAAATAAGGGGGTTATACTAAAAACAATAAGGGACTATACTACTAATATAGGGACCTAAAAAGATTGCAGGAAAAATAAATTTTCCTCCATCATAAAGTAGCAAAGTTTTTCTTAGTAAATTTTCTCTCTTTCTATACAGGTTGATCTACTACTCGTATAAAACACTTACCTATTTTGGCTTTTTTTCTATCACTTGGATGCACAACTATAATTTTGTTGGTTAAACAACCTTCTCTAACTCACATAGAATAAATAACAAACTAGTATGACCTTATATGTGTTTTTAATCTCAAGTTTCAAATGAAAGGTAAATTCATAATTCTTTTGATTGTTAATCTCTTAAGGGTTTTTCTAGATTGAAATTGTTTTTTTTTTTAATCCTTCTGTCATTTATTTCATTAAAATTCTACCCATTTGAACTCCAAATTTTGATTCATTTTCAATTTAATAAAAAGGAACTTCTATAGACAATTTAGGGGTTTTTGTACACGTGCCTTCAATATTATTTCAATAAATTATTTTGGTCACTACTTTTTTCATGGGTTTTCATAGCTTTCACCATTGTTATTAGAGAGTGAATTCCGAAATAACACCCCTTAGACAACAAACCCTTGAAACATTCAGTTAAAAACTCTCTACAAACGTAATAGTTTATTCATAATTTAGACATTCAAGTTAGATAAGATTGCAACCACTTCCAAATATTCGAATCTATGACTCCTATAATGTCAATTCACCCTCTTAGGTTTTATTTTTCAAGTAAAATAATGTTTTCTTTGCTTTTATTCCTTCTTGATTTTTGGCTTTAGGGTTTTCTAACTTAAATCTATTTCAGAGTTTACTAAAAGGAGATCAGTAAATAAAGCAAATTTATGTTAACTCGGTGTTAAATCTCAACGTGGATGTAGAATATTTCTTTTCGATATCAAACCTTATATTCCTTTTATTTAAAAATATTTTTTCTTTATCCTTACTAAGGTTGGTATCCTAAAATTGTTTCTCATCCTTCTAATTTATTCTCTTCTCAAACAATGTCTCGACTTAAATTTTAAATGGAACTACAAACCCTTGATCTCAATTTTTATTATTCTGCTTATATTTAGGTCATAGAAGCCCAATATACTTGTTAAAAGGGAGTTTCGAATTTGAGTTACCATATAGGTTTTCTTACTTACTTCCTTGCAGATTTTGGATGGAAAATGCATTTGTTAAGTTAAATCCTTGGTGACTCAGTAATAGAGCTTGACATGGACAAGAATAATTACTATCACGTATTATGTAACCCTTTTTCCTTCTATTTTACAACTCTCTCTCTTACTTAATTACTTAGTTTTTATTTTTGGTTCTTGTTAATTTATTCTATATTAAAGGGTTTCATGCCCATGAACCCCCTTATTTTCATTTTAAATATTATGGATATGAATATATATATACTCATTTTTTTAAATCCATGTGCTTGCAAAAGATAATTCAAGCCATGGATGCTCCAAAACCCTTAAAGTGAATTCACTCTTCTAGTCTCTCAGCTCAGTTTTATTTAATGGCTTAATTATTTGATATGGGTTATAACAAAAGTTTTAATTTTTCCATGTAATAGGTTTATGGACCAACCCCAACTAAGAATTTTTTCCTCAAAACATTACATTAAATTACCTCTCTAGGTAAGAAATATATTAACATTGAATTATATTCTACAAGTATTTACTAAAATGGAGATTGAGCCAACCGATAACGACCATTTCACTTTATTCACTGCTATTGAATTTTGGTTTAGAATACTCAGCCTCGATTTATGTTGTTAGTTTAAGACTTCAATATTTGAACTCAATATTTTGTATATTAAACACTTGGTGTAATTTAACACCAAAGTATGTCTAGGTAGACTTGTTTGGAGTTATTCATATTTAAAAATAGTATGCACTTCTTTTTGCGAGACTAGGGTTCCCGAACCAACAATTTATACATGGCTAAATTTATTGTGGTACTCTAAAGTTTGAATTTAGTATTTGTGGTTTTCTTTTACTATATGGTTTACACTTAATTCCATAACTAGAAGTATGTAGTGTTAATTCAATGCATCTTGTTCCATTAATTGATATTATTTTTATTTCATAGTTAATACTCCCTTAGGAACTCGATCAAAGCCAAGCTCAAAAATCTCCTACACAAAATTTGTGTGAAAATGGTAGTTACAAAGTACTTATGTAAATGGGTTTTGTAACAGGTTCCTGAGAGTGTTTTATATGTCAAGTAGGTATTCCATGCATTAGGAAGCTTATATGGATGTTTCCCCTCCATACTATCTTACAAACATTCTAATCCTAATTAAAAAATTTTGTTTCTTTTTCATCACTGTTCATTAAGAAAAAAACAGTACTTATTTAAAAGACTACTAAAAGTTACATGCATATCATAAGGATCACTAGATATCTACTACTACATGCTTGGATAATTATTTTTCCTTTATTTATTCATGGTTTATATTTATGCATACAAACATATGTTAATAATCAATTGTTAATACATGATTACACATTCCTGAAAACATAATAAAAATAAAAATATTTTTACTTATCTAAACACTTGAAAATATAATAGGAAAACACAACTTACTCCTAGTCAATGAATTGGAAAACATAACAATTCCCCCCAAGCCTCAAACTTTTTCACTATTAGGAATCAGTGATCATTCAATGGTAGTTTTACTCTTTCCCCTTGTAGGCTGTAGTAGCATCCTACTTATCCTTAATGTCTATACTCTCTTCCTTTTATGTACCTAGGAGTTTTACATAAAATATTTTCTTTTATTTTCCTTAAACATGTCATTTCTCTCGATCTATGTTTCTCCTTTCTGCTTTCTCTCATCATAAAATGGATCTCTATTTATGTTATCTATTTGTGGTGATTATTCCTCCTATAATCCTCTGGATTGATGGGAAGGTATAAATCTGACAACCGCCACTTAACTTGTCCACTACTTATGACTCCAACCACTTAAACTATTACTTGAAAACCAAACAACGCGACTACTCACATACTAGTTCCCATAATATTTCCAAACAAAAATAATATTTCATATAAATTGTACATAATTATTTACTTATGCTATTTGAAAATGGTTAAATTTAGTCTTGGCCCCGCGATGAATGTCTCTAACTTAAACATTTTCAAGTAAAAAAAAGAACCATAAAGTCTTGCAAAAGTAATTGCAACGGAGGTATTACACCTTATTTGATTCAACAAATATTAGGGCATACAATGTTGACAATTAAGTGATATTAACCACCATAATCCTAGAACCATAACATGCCTCACCTAGTTAGTTTAGGTAGGGTATGCATTATTTATTTTTATATGATAATTTGTAAAATTATGATTCATTAATGAAAAGAATTCACTCAAATAGTGTAATTGGATTACCATGGAAATGATCGTATAGATTTATTAATGGATACTATGAATGAAACGAAAGTTTTAAGGAAATTTCAAATGAATAGAAGATCAATGTCTTAGGTAGCAAGAGCTACTTTGTTTCTTATAGATAGTTATGAAATTTCTTGGTAGGAATTCACTCAAAGAGTGTAATTGATATACCATGGAAATGGTCATATAGATTCATTAATGGCCATATTGAGTGAAGTAAAATCTTGAATATGGTTTTGAACAGAGAGAAGATCAAAAACTTAAGTAACAAGAGCTAAATAGGTTCTCAATATGGTTCTGATGCTAAGGTTCTCTTAATGTTTATGATTCTCTTTCTAATATATACTCTAATGTATTTGTTGATGCCAATCTATGCTACTTTTGTGTTTTTCCAATCAAGGATCTATCTTTTTATGTTTCAACTAAAATGATTTTCCAAGTTCCCTTTTTGGATCTTATTCTCCTAGAAATATTGACAAGTTTGGTATACTATAAGTTGATAAACAAGGAAGAATTGTACAAAGTATTAAATTAAATTGTTAGAGTAAAATGAAAAATATATTGGATATTTATCTTACTTAGACTACTAGGTAAAGTTAGTCTAAATAACTACTACTAACTATATATCTGGGTCTAATATATTTTTTCTTGCTAGAATGGATCAATAAGGTCAATAGGACCTAAGCCCTACATTCTTGAAAGAGGCTAACTAAACAATTTTGAAAGACTATAAACATTGTTAAAAATAATAATTAGTGATTGAGCTAAGAAAAATGGTGACACCAACTCTAATCTAAATAATATCACCATTAAAACATGAAAAATTTTCAATTTCACAAATTACAATAAGATTGAAAGCATACCAAAAAAAAATATAAGATTATATACTAAAATAGCATAATTGTTTTACTTGTGATTCAACCTACTTTCTAACCAATATTACTACATAACAAAACTAAATCGTATAAATAATATGATATGATCCAAATAATGCGATATGGAAACCATTGTCGCTAGCTAAGCTATGGTATTATTATGCCTTTCTTTGCGAGTAATATGGAATAAGTATTGAGTTGACTATATTAATTTAGTCAATTATATTTAATATTTAACAATTTTACAAAGTATAATTTTAAGAAAATATGTTATTTTTTTATTTTTTACAAAATATTATATTATTATGTTGGCATTTAAGTTTAATATCATTGGTTGAAAAACTAAAGATATTATTAGAAAATGTCTTATAAATTGTGCAACATGCTCTGCAACTTGTATAAATCTCCGTATCTATGTAATAACTTCACGCCAAATTACTAGAAAAAACATATTTCCACCAACATAATTTAACACGAAGTTCGTGGGGCCTTGGTTAAACACTGATGAGGCAGGTTTTTATAGCACTCATCACACGTTCAATTTCCTTCCTCGCTCGGGGTGATGTATCTGGACATGTTGGTGAATATGGACTAAAGAAAAAAGTGAAAAAAGAGAAAAATGAAAGATACTACCAAAATTACAAAAAAACATAAATTAACACCAAATTTAAATGCAAACATAGACATATACCGCCCACCAACATTTAATAACCTATACCCTAGAAAATAATGATCACCCTCAAATTACTAACCTCACTTGGAAACTTTTTCCAAGTCTCCGCTCATCGCGAAATACAATTGGAAATGACCATCATGCATTCTTCTATCATACCTGAGTTCTGTTCTGTATCAAGCGTGTAATAATCTTGATCGTAACTCACTAGTTGCCCATGAAATTAACAGTAACAAAAACCAGACCCATAGTAAGAGAGGCTTAGTGATGGCGACCATGTGTTGCTATAACTCTGTCACCGACACAAAAACGCATGAAAATCCTAACTGATTTTTATCGAAAGTCTCTGGTAAATAATACTTACCATACACATTTCTGTTCTTTTGTAAAGAGACAATATTTTATCTTTGAAATCATTTTTTTTTAATATAAATTAGGAATTGTCCTAACAGGTGTAAAGAGAGGCCTATAAGGTTGTTAAATTAGAATTATTGAATTGCAAAAGTTGTATTTTGATTTGAAATACTAATTGTTGTATTAGATTTAAGTTGTTTAGTATGTTTCTGTTAAGTTGGTAATACACAATTAAAATAATAATTGAAATATTGAGATGATGAAAGTTGACTAAGATCTAATTTACCACTTATTTTACCAATGAGAAATTAAAACCATTGTGAAGAAATATTGATTTTTTATAATGGGTGATTTCTATTAAGACAAAACAACAGGTACATATTACTTTTGCCTCATTTTAGGAATTCTATGTCGTTTGATGAAGAGAATTTAATTATCTTTTTTGCTTATGTATAATATGGTGGAATTCAAAATATATGGTGTATTATTATTCTCATTTGTATTCCTTATTATTAATGATTATCTCATTTAGGAAATTATCTATAATTGTTGTAAATCAAGACAATGTATTATTACTTTGCATCAACTTGAACTAGACCCAAATGATGAAAAATTAGAAGAATCCTACTATTGTTGTATATTGGTTGCTTCAAAAGAAGGTTTTGGATGATATTGTTTGCTTAAAGAGATCGTTGCTTAATGTACCACAACTAGTTGCCATAGGATCTTTCATAAAGCATAACATTCTACATATGCATTTTTGGAGCAGCTAAAAAACAATACATTGCCCCATATCTATGGAGTCCAATAGTTTGTCTACACATATCAAGAAAGCCCTGATGACATATGCACTCTTTTCTTAGTAATGAGAAATGAGATCTTCTTGTCACCTACAATATAAGATGTGGAAACTATTCAAATGATTGTTCTTATATCGCCAACAATGGAAACTTTTATAATTCTACATAATCTAATGGAACTTTTATAATTCTACATCATCTAATGGACCTGCAATGCATAGATCTATTATATGAACTCTCTAGTTTGGTATCCACTTAATGTTTTACACAACCAACAAAATAATTTGCCACTTGAAAGGTAAGTAGAACATATTTTCACTCATAAGTAAAGACACCCTTATTGTTTACAATTATGCACAGGAAACATTGATGCACATCATTTAGAAATCATTTACCTAGATTTTATCTTTTCATCATTATTTAATAGTAAACCAAAAAACATAGTCATAACAAAAAAAAAACTAACTAAATATTTTTAGTATTCAACCAAAAAAGGTCTAGCTCATAACCCGTTTTTTAAATCCAAATTAAATGTTTTTAAAAAATCCTTACCACAAGTCAAAAAATGTTTTTTTTTTATTGAAATTGAGATTTGAAAAACATTTAATTCATTATAAATAGTATAACTGCTTATTGTTTTTTACATATATTATATTTATTCAAAGTCAAAATTTTCAAATCTATTGATTTGAAATATATAAACACAAATAGAGCTTAATGTTAAATATTTTCTTTTAGAATATGCTTAATGAAATCGCTTCAAATATTAAAAGGGGAAGTTATGTATAGTGATGAATTTATGGAAAAACAATGGGTGTATGTTTCTATATGTATACATTTTTAATAAATATGTATTTCTATAAATTCTAAAAAACAATAATAAAGCTATTTGTTTTTCTTTAATAAATATGTATTTCTATAAATTCTAAAAAAAATAATAATAAATTTATTTGTTTTTCTTTACCAAGATTGTATTTATTTTAATTTTAAATTTACAAACTTGGCTATCCAAAAGATATAAATAAAAATATATATATTTAAAGTGATGAATATCTTTTCTTTGTAGATTATTGTGATAAATATATTTGCTTCATATAATTCAATAAATAAAATGCATACATTTAAAATAATATAATGTATAGAAGTTAATTTTTATTTAATTAAACAAGTTTTCTAAATCTTATGTCATCCTTAGAATCCAAGAAGTTGTAAACTTAAATCTACCCTTAACTACCACATATAAAATACATTAGAAAACACCTAAACCAGTGAAAATCACCCCTTGTATATACCATATATAACAAAAAACTTGTTAACAAAATATTATGACAAGTGTGAAAATAGTGATCACTTGTAGCTAGACCAATTCAAGCGTGAACGTCATCCCTTAATTAATTAAAATTAAAGTTACATTGCATTTTGATATATATCTAAATAGATTTTATTTTACAACAAATTTCTCTTCCACGATTTCGTGTGAAAGTATATATGGGCACACTATGAGTCTTGAGATGAAAGTGATTATGGAGAAAAAGGCGCTAAAGAAAGCCAACTATAAGAAAATGTGAAGTATATATGGGCAGATTATGAGTCTTGGGATGAAATTGATTAAGGAGAAAAAGGTAGTCAAGAAATCCAGCTACAAGAAAATGCGGGAAATTAGGTATATAAATGGATTATTGAAAAATGGACTGCCCCTATATCAAATGAGTATTGAAGGATGAACCACCCCCATATGAGATGATTATTGAATGATGAGATTCCTCGGATAAGACAATACCAAAAATATACACATCCACCTGCCAAAAATATACACATCCACCTTTGGTATCGTTGTGATTGACGTGACAAAAGGAATAAATCGATAGCATCTAGACGAAGAAATTAATGTTCCAGTTGTTGAATTTATGGGTCATTCCTATGAATCATAGTCTCTGTAGTGCCTTAATGTCGAACTCATAAAAGTTTCCGTGATTCGATTCTCCAAAATAAATGCATCTGAAGATCTATTGGTGCTCCTGTTATAATATTATTTAATGTATGGCCAATATTTATTAAGCTATGCATGCAATACTATTAGGCTATTTTAAAATTGATAGATTCATATTTGGGAAAAAAAAAGGATGTGGAATAAATTTGTCGCTTACAGAGAACAACTTTTAGTTTGCATCCTGAGAATAGAAAAAGCACCACAACAACGATGATTATAGTGAATGGAACAAAGTATTGTAGATATATACTATTGGATTTTGAAAAAGAAAACAATGAGAATAGCCCATGTTATGTCATTGATGTTTCACAAGTGCACGTGAACATAGATGGACAAATGGATTTCATAGGAAATCTAAATGTATATGTTTCAAAATTTGGAAAGACATGAACAATTTTTATAATTTTTTTAAATGTTGGATGTAGGTGACGTCCATTGTCAAAGGTCGTGTATATTCTTCCTGATCGCGCTGCGGAATCAAGATGATCTATTTTCTTCATCATTTTATTGTGAGGCATAGATTAAATAATAGATCTGTGAACACAAAAACGTCTATGCCAACATCAAGAAAAATGAGCAAAACCACCACATAGATGACGAGGCTGCCACCATTAGCGACACTGCTCAATGGAGGTTCGTCGAAGATACTTCTATCTAGATGCCTAAAATGTCAATGTGGACATGGAAAACAAGAAAGGCAACCACATGTATCTCCCACTCCCTTTGGATAGAGGGGGAGCTAAGGGTGGTGGAAAGGAACTCTCACGAGTCGTAGTGGATATTAGGAGGAACTAATAGGATGAGAACTAAAAAATCAGTTATCAAGGGAACCCAATGTGTAAAATATGAACCTTGTAATAGGTTGGAAGTAATAGGTTATAGCAGGTTAGGGTTGGATATCCAGTTCTTTATCGCAAAGACGGTAAGGAAAAATCAAGGATGTATTATAATTTTCTACATCAAACTTTCAAATCGTCGCAACAATTCTGCCTCATCAACGAACTATGTGGATGTGTCGTTCCACGTGGTAATTATTGATTGGATGCAGATAGACAACGAACATCTCTCGAAGAACTCCCTTTAGTTACACCTCCAATGCCTCCACTCACTCTGTATGCCCAAACTTCCAAATCTCCATCAATAATTATGCCTCCTCGGAGTCTTTCAGTAATTACATGGACCAATAATTGTTGAACTACTTTATGAAGGATATTGTGGTGCACAAATGTGATGTATAAATGTAGTCATAAATGTGATTATATGGTGCACACATGTCAAGTGTAAAAGAAAAAGTATAACTAAATTTTGAAGTGAACTGATTCAAAAGAAAGACCTATTAGCCTAATTAATTTTATAATGTCACATATATAATAAAATTATTAATTAATATTTCATATATAAAATTATCAATTAATATTTCGTATATAAAATTATTTTGTTTTAAATGTTTTGAAGCGGTAGAATCTATTATTATGATTTAATTATTTAGAAATAATAAGAAAAATTATCACGAAAAGCATAATTTAATATTCTTATTCTTATTAACCTAGTATAATTATTAACATGGTATACCTTTTTTTTAAATGTTCAGAAATGGTAGAAGTTATTATTATAATTTAGTTATAATAGTGAATACATAATAATTATGTTTTTATTTTTCAAGGCATATTTTACAATTTATTATTTAAAAATTGGCAAGAATTTTTTATAATAATAAGTTTAATTGTGAAGTTTGTATAATTGAGGCCCTCAAACATTTTTCAAATCATTGAATTTATTTGTGTACCTTAAATATTTTGAAATAATGAAAATTCACAAATTTACAAACGAAAAAAATGAGATTTGGTAAACATTAGAATGATTAAAAAAAAAAACTCTAAATTTATTTACATATTCAAACTTTAATATAACTAATAAAAACATTATAACTCTCTTTATTAAAAAAATAAATAATTTGAATATTATTATGCTTGCCTTGCACATATTATGCAATAGGTATTGAGTTGACTATATATTAGATTAATTAAACCAATCAAATATTTTATAATTTTATAAAGTATAATTTTAAAAATATTTTATTTTTTATTTTTTACAAATTATTATATTAACATTTACATTTATGTTTAATGTTATTAGTTGAAAATTTGAATATGTTATTAAAAAATACCTGGTAAATTGTGCAACATGACCTGCAACCTATATAATTCTTTGTAATTATGTAATAACTTCACTTGATATATTTCATGAAAAAAAACATGAATAATACTAAAAGTTGATATTTATGCTTTTCAAGTTTTCTTTAAGTAAATGACGACTTACAACATCAAACAGAAGCCCAATATTGTAACTGAATATCGCTAATTTCCAAGAGGCTTGTACAATTAAATCCAATGTGCACTGCAACAGTGTAATGATAACATGTACAAGATGGATAATATGGGAATCTGATTTGTAATAATAAAGTGCAACAATTTCTGTAATGATAACATGTACACAACGGATAACAGGGGAATCCGATTTGTACTGATGAAGTGTTTTACATTGTTTCAGTGTGACTCATGGAAACAGATAACAGGGGAATCTGATTTGTACTCATAACAGGTTGACATTGTGTCAGTGTCACTCATGCAGGAAATCTTTTTGGATTTAGTGTATATTGCAGTGTTAACTACCCATGGACTACCGAGGGATATGAAAATATTAATAACTTAGACTTTTTAAAATAATGTTTAGATGTAAAATATAAAAAATACATTTAGTTTAACTTTCACAATTGTTTTTAATATCCAGAAGAACAATATTGATAATACAACAAACATTTCGAAACTCTTATATTCCATTGTAATTTTTTATATTTTCTTCTTTTATAAAGAAAATACAAACAGATTTTTTTCTTATTTATATCAAACATTTTGAAATCTTTATATTCTATTGTCATCTTTTCTATTTTCTCTTCCTATAAATAAATATAAAAAAAATACAAACAAACTTTTTTGTGATTTCCAATTTCTATGCAGAAAAGAAATATAGTGATATAAAATACCAAATCCAATATTTATAAAAAAAATCTCTTAAATAGTGAAGCAAAGGAATATGTTAATATAAAATCTCAAATCTAATATTTGTAAAGAAGTTTTTAAATATTTAAATAATTTCTTTCTAAATATTTAGATAATTTATTTCCTATAAATGTGGAGAAATTTAAAAAAAAAATACTAAAAACTTTGTTTTTTTAAAATAATATTTTAGATAAATACAATCAATTTAAATTATATATATATTTTTCCAAAAATTTAGATCATCTATGATTTCTATAAAATGTTTCTTTATCACATAATTTTATTCCCAACCACTTTTTACTCCTTTTTTATTATTTCATGCTCTTACTAAATTGTTAAAAACATATTATAAAATCTATGAAAGGCTCATTTGGTTAATTATTTCTATAATAACGTTAAGTAAACTACAACCTTTAACACATTATAAAATCTATGAAAGGCTCATTTGGTTAATTATTTCTATAATAACGTTAAGTAAACTACAACCTTTAACATCACATAAGATTTGGATATTGTAGTCAATGAGATGTAAATCAATTGATAATAAAGTGTATTCTCAAAATATTTTTTATACAAAAGTTTCTATTTCAACATACTATGACTTAGATAAAAAAAATGATCATATATTGCATTTAATTGTCCCCAATTCCTAATACCAAAATTAAATAATTATACTAATATAAATTCTACTAGTCAAAAATCTTTCACTATTTTCTAAAAGAAAATATCTAATAATTTAACTGCAACATTTTAATATGGCTGAAAACAACACCATGTATTAGAAATAACATTGTAATTAAATAGATATCTTTTTACTAAAAAGCATGCAAAGGCTACTGTGTAACACTTATTAATAAAGAGTAATAAAATTAATGGGCTTTTTATATTAATAAAAGAGTAATAAAATTAATAGGCTTTTTATTATCCAGGCAAGAATAATAATTTGAGATAATTTTTTTTTTTTATCACAAATCAAATTCAAATTTGTCACATTAACTTTATAAAAGAAATTAATTAATTTTTAAAATTACGTTAATTTTATTTTTTTTGAACTGTGATTGGTGAGGGGAGCTTTGTTCTTATTCCACAATGTTGTTTCTGTGGTGTCAAATCGTTTTTTTTCAGAAGGAAAAAAAAGCTACTTTATATATATACATATATTCAAACAGTACATTAAAAATAAGAGATGAAAGTGCATAGAAGCACCCATCGAAATCGATCAACTATGGGAGCAGAGAAAGGATCTGAATCAACCTAAACAGCAAAAAACCCATCAATGATTATCAAAATAATCATAACATGTTCTCATCCAGAGTAGAAAAGTCTGCCCAAAGAAGAAAGAGAAAAGGAAGAAGATGAAAAGTGAATAAGGATTGGGACGATATGGCACTCAAAAACTTGAGTGAAAAGCATCATAGCATGAGGCATCGCATAAAAAACCGGAGGGCCCGATCCGGAAGTTTGATGATATGAAGCAGCAGCCAATAGATACTACCCCAATCCATCCTCATACAGCACGAGAAAATAGGACTCACATGCAAAGCAGAAATATCATGAAAAACAGGCTCGCTTGTATAACTGAAAGGCGAAATGCTGGCTCGCTTGCACCTGGATAAAAACAACAACAAAAAAAACAGGCTCGTCTGAAAGTGGAAGATAAATCGACAATCAGTAGAAGCATTCAGGCTCGCCTGCTACGAGTAAGGCATGAAACAGGCTCGCTTGAAAAATGGGGAAAATGAAAAGAAACTGCTCATGTGATGACGAAAACATAATGAGTCAAGGAATGGGAATTTTATCAGCCCACACAATCTTACCATCTTTGTACTGAGTAATCTGTAAAATACCAAAAATCATATCAATACCAACTTTGGATAAGCCATCAACCCTTGCATTGTTTTCCCTGTAGATGTGTATCAAAGGAGGAGAATCCATCAACGTCCACAAGTGTTTTGTCCTCTTGAGCCACCCTTGACATCTCAGAGAGGAGAGGGAAGAAATTCCCTTGATGGCATCGATAATAATTTTGAGTCACCATAGATGTGGACACGATCCAAACCCAAGTTTCTTGCAACCAACAATCTGCACCAAAGTGCCATTATCTCCGCCAAGTTGTTTATACCCAAACCCCCGTTCCAGCTTATATGGTTTCTCTGAGATTTAGATAACTTGATCCAAGCCTCACATCACATCACCCCATCCAAGCATGCTCCATAAAAGAAGACTGCCGAAAGGGAGATAGGATGAGGTCTAATCCTTCTAGACCCATCACAAACTGAGACTTTTGTTGGCTCTCTATCGTCAAGCCATCTCATAACAAAACTATAAATGCATGCAGTGATAATAGGCTTACCCTAAAAAATGACCAGATTCCTGGCCAGCCATATTTCCCAAATGAAGAAAAAAGGAAATGATTGAAACTTTCCTTTCAGAAGATCCCACTTATTAACTGCATCCAGAAAATTTACTGGGGTCCATGGAGTCTTAAGATGAAAGGGGCCAAATAGATTCCAAGTATTAATGACCATGGGGCAAGTAAAAAATAAATGGTCAATCGATTCATCATTTTTCATACAGAACACACACCTACTAGGACCATATAAACCCCTCTTATTGAGGCCATCCCACATAAGAATATTTCTCCTCTAGACCAGCCATCCAAATTGAAGGATTTTAATAGGAATATTCCTACACCAAAAACTCTCAAAACTGGAGGAAGTATACTCCAGATTGGAAAATATGTTAATGTTGAAATAAATGTTTTTCACCATCGGAGCCTCTCGCTTCAATTTTCCGGCCCATACCATTTTGTCCCCATCATTACAAAGACATAAGCCAGCCTCCTGAATCTTCGCCTTGAAAGCTAACCATTCCACAGCATCCCAGCTCGAGAGACCCATCTTCGAAGCCGAATTAATAATCAGAGCACCTTGATCCCAACAATGAATCACCTGAGAAAGGTAAATAATTCCACGTTGAGTCAATCAGTGAAGCGTCGTAATACTAAAGAGGTGAACATCAGACATCCTGCAAATTTCATCACCATTCAGAAGGATCAAATGCCCATTCCCAAATCGCGAGGCCAACCCCTCAGCAAATATATGCAAGATCTTCATGAGGCCAGCCCAAATGGTAGACATGGAGTGGGGGAGAATGAATTGATGGAAGTATATAAGACGCATGGGGTCACCCGAAAGATATTTTCTAGCAATGATGTCGGGCCAAATACCTTTAAGATTGATCACAGGCCATAGAGATTTAGTGAGAAGAGCTGAGTTGAAGGCCTGGGTGTTTAATATACCCCATCCACCCATCAATTTCGGGCAGAACAGAATTTCAAGTTTACATAGGTGATACTTCTTCTCCAGATTTGGCCCGCCCCATAAGAACCGAGCAATGATGGAGTTGATTTGTGCGATGATGTTCTCCGGCAGGTAGAAGAGATGCCCCCAAAAGACAATGAGTTGGGCCAGAACTACTTGTATCATAATAAATCGACCCCAAGTGACAGCCATTTATAAGTCCACTTTGAAATTTTGTGTTTGAATTTCTCAACAAGCCAATGCCAATCTTTCACCTTATAACCACAAGGTTTGATCCTGTATCCGAGATATAAAAAACCCTCTGTAACCGATCTTATTTCCACACTTAGAAACTCAGCAATAAAAGGAATTCCCCCCTCATCCCCATATTCATACATTAGAAAATATTTAGTCTTGTTTATGCATAAACCAGAGGCAGTGGCAAAACAGATGAGTAAATAGTGGATATAGAACCAATGATTCCTAATGAGCCTTCCAAATATAAGTAGATCATCAACAAACAAAGAGTGGGATACACTTACAACACTCGAGAAATAAAACCCAGCAATGTAGCCTATGCGAGAAGCCATATTCATAAGGTTACTGAGACCATCCATGATATAAATAAAGATCAAGGGCGACAATGCACATCCCTGTCTTAGGGCTCGTCCAGCACCGAAGAAAGAGGTAGGAATTCCATTTACAATAACAACATACCTGACCGATGAGATGCAGCCCATAATCCATCGGATAGGTCCGATAGGAAGGCCAACCTTTAATAGCAATAGGCGAATATAAGACCAATCAGCTCTATCGTATGCTTTAAGGAGATCAATCTTCAAGATGAGGCCCTCCTTTTTGCCAACATGCATGGAGTGCATAACTTCCTAAGAAAACACAATAACGTCATGTATGGGGCGCCCTTTTAGAAAGTCGTATTGTTCTTGAGAAATCGACTTGGATAGAGTCGGTTTGATCCGGTTGGCAATGATTTTTGAAGATATTTTATAGATAATATTGCATAGAGCTATTGGTCTAAAGTCTTTGAAAGTCAAAGGATCAGAGTTTTGGGGATCAGAGCCAAAAAGGTGGAGTTCATGTTTGAAGGAGTGTGTCCCAGTATCCGACCCTGTTCCACAATCGTTATGATTTTGTCAACCATAATATCATTAAAGTGGATATAAAACTCCGGTGGCCATCCATCAGGCCCAAGGCACTTATCATTGGCAAAGGATTTTAATGTCGAAATCACTTCCTCTTTTGTGACAACAGCCCATAAAACACTATTGGCTTCATCATCAAACATTTTTTGAGTATGTTGAAGAACCCATTGTTGACTATCTGGAACAATATCCCTGTTAGCTTTATAGAAAGATGAGAAGTGGTTAAAAGCCTCCAGCAAAATTTCATGTGTAGAAGATGTGAAACTCCCATCCTCTCTCTGAATGTACCATATAGTATTTTTATTTCTTTTATCATTTTCACAGTTGTGGAAACATTTAGTATTAAAATCACCCTCCTTCAGCCATTTGATATTTCTTTTAAATTTCCAAGTTAATTCTTCGATCCTCAATATCTCCAATTTTCTACTCTGAAGAATTCCAATTTGCTTGTAGGTTTCCTGATCTGGTGCACTGGAAGTAAAAACAGCATGAAGGCAACAAATGTTTTCATTAATGATCTTTAGTTCTGAGCGTAAACCCTCTTTCTTCTTGATCTCCCATTCTTTTGTCAACCCCTTGATTTTCTGTAGCTTTTTTGAAAATTTTCCAATCCAAAAGAGCCCATAGGAGGCAAATTTTCATTCCAGCACTTTCAAACAAGAAGATTATATTCAGGGTCCGTCAACCAAGAACGATTAAATTTAAAAGGGATCTTCGTCCTCAACAATTCCTTCCGCCAAGATAGGAATATGGGAATATGATCAGAGATCCTCGAGATTAGAACCCCAGATCTAACCTGACCCAAAAAATAGAAAATGGATTCACTTACCATCGCTCTATTAAGTCTTTTGCCAATGTACTCCCCATCCGCCCAGTGATTATTCCATGTTGGGACAACGGGAGAGGGTCTGATGTCTCTGAGCATTGCCAACTCCAATATCGATCCAATGTGTATCGCCATTGGATCCCTCCTAGCTTTCGCACCCCATGATTCATCCGACCGAAGGGTGGTATTATAGTCACCGATGACCATGAGATTGTCCAACTTATAAATGCCCAATCTGTTAATATGATCCTAGAAAAGTGCTCTGCCATGGCACAAAGCATAAATATTTATAATGTTAAAAATTCCCCGTTGACCCCTTATGATTCCAGACAAGAGAATACCCACAATGAAACTGTACGCATGAAATTTGGCAAAAGAAGGGTTCCAAATGGCCAGCAGACCACCAGCATGACCATCCGCATGTATAGCAGTCGCATTCCATCCCGGGAAAATAGACAAAATAGTTCTGATAGCCTTATCCCTATTACATAATGTCTCTTGTAATAGTACAATCTCCAGATCCTTCTCCAGTAACATTTCTCTTAGGCGCTGCAAGGTCACCGGTTCGAAACCCGTGGGTGGGATGAGAGGAGAAAAAATGGGAAGATTAGGATTAGTCTAAACGAGAAAAAAAAACATTTCTCTTAGGCGCAGATGTTTAGAGGGGTTGCCTATACCCCTCATATTCAAGGATATGATGTGAGTCATTTTGAAACTCCCTGAGGGTTGCTTGCTCTAAGGGCCCTGAATTCCTCTGGAGCAGATATTGGCACATCCGTAAGGTCCAGGATTTCATCCCAGAAGAGTGATTTTGTCTTAAGCCTACCTCTGAAGTGCCTAGGCCTGGACTTATATTTTTTCCTCACCGTAATATTATTCTGTGATACGGGAGAAATGACAACGTCCATCTCTTTAGGGATATTATCAAAAATAGTCAGAGCAGCCAATTCAAGGATGGGATTGCCAAGAAGAGAGTCAATGTTGTTGCCCACTACATTTTTAGGGGAGTCAGGGATATCCAATTTCTCATTCGTTTGCGAGGGGGGAGGCGAGGGCGGAGGGGATGCCCACTCCAAGGGAGGCATGGATGGGGAGGTATACAAAGGCTCGACAGGGGAGTGGGATGGTGGGGGGTCAATAGTAGACGTAGACATAACAGAGCGGGAAGGGGGAGGATCAATAGGAGACACATACATAAAGGAAATTTTTTGGCCAGAACTAACCATATGAATGGCCAGGTCATCGTTGGTCAAAGGTTCACTGTTTTTCATCGAGGGACCCATCCCTGATTGAGGCACATACATATAAATACGGGCAGACCCCTCCATACGATCAACCGTTCCAAAGGTGGATAGAGGTACCTTATCAACCAACGGAGGATCCTTCTCGGAATGAGTTAAAAACTCATTACCAGTGGGAATGTATTTTCCACTGTGTGTGCTAGTAGAGACATATAATTCAACATCAGAAGAATATGGACTAGAATTACGTGACAGGGGGTCCACCGTTTGGCCGTTTTTTAAATATTTAAATCCAGTTCCATCAGAATTCTTATTCTCTAGACGACCACTTATGTGCCGCAACGGGCAACTTGCTTTCAAGTGACCAGTGCAATGGCATATCAGACATCGAAAGGGAACACCACAGTAATTGACCCTTTGCCGATGTCTACGAAGTCCCCACACCAGATTGACATCCCCAGGCATTCCACCCGAAAAAAATACTTCTACTAAAATCGATGCAATGCGCTTGTTGCTTGCTCCTAGAATACTAGGATCGATATACTTCGTGTAGCTGATGGAGTTTCCAATGGCTCTTAATGCCTTAAGCCTCCAAAATTATAGAGGGAGACTGGGGAGCTTAACCCACACAGTTTTATTCTTGGGTGCCTCCATGATTGGGTTAAAACCAAGATACTAGGGAAGAAGTTGCAAGAAACTCCTCCCCCGAACCCAGGGCTTGTTAACAATCAGGGCAACATCATTTTCATGCATAAAATGTATGCTAAACAAGTTGTTTAGAAGTAAACTCACCTTCGCAGTGTATCCCACAATAAGGCACCAAAATATTTTAGCCCACACCATCATATCCACCTCACTATCATCAGCAAACAACCATCAGCTAATGAGAGCACATTTCCAAAGGCTAGTGACCCTGCCCCAGAGGTCGCCATATTCCAAAACCACCTATTTAACTTCCATAGCAGGCTTGTAGCATGATAGATGTGTTTGTTTTTGTTTGCGCCCCCTCCTATGTGTAGCCCCTTTGAAACCACCTTTCTGAATACTATCAGCAGGAAGACGCCTACTCTCATTGAAATTCGAGGGAGTGAAAGTGGACAACACAATCAGATTGACATCCTTTTTAAAATCCATCTACCAGCGTTGTTCCGCGGCCACATCTGAAGCAATCATAGCTTCTTGTGCCGACGTGTCAGAAGATAAAAAATCCTGAATGTCAGCCATGTTGATGGATCACACAACAACAGTCATCGTCAAATCGAAAAAGATGGTCGGAGAAGGAAAAGGTCTATTCCTACTCAGAATTTAGCACCACGAGACACTTAGCCGTCGGATTCTAAAGCCAGAGTACAGTCATAAAGAATGTTTGCCATCAAATTTTAAGACTCTAACCACTCATAGCCCTCGGAATAAAAAATTTTAGAGCATCTTCTTGCTTTTTAAAGAATGCCAGATGAAAAAAAGAATATAAAAGCCGGATCTCGTACGTCCTTTGAAACTCCTTAAATGGAAATCGTCACCTAGATATAAACAATCAC
Organism: Pinus albicaulis; assembly: GCA_034641835.2. Lineage (NCBI taxonomy): Eukaryota > Viridiplantae > Streptophyta > Pinopsida > Pinales > Pinaceae > Pinus > Pinus albicaulis. The sequence continues at coordinate 196,339,666 of CM076583.1, read as the reverse complement.
ATGGAATAGATACCTTGATGTACTAAAATATTCAGACCCTCAGCAGAAAAACTACAATCGATAGATAGCATTGAGATCCCTATACCTGACACGATCAACATGAATAGATCACCCACGTCAACCTCGATACTAACACATCGGATTCAAATTTTCAGTTGAACGGGATGTCGATCAGAAAAAAAGTGGCGAGAGTAGTTCCGCGGAAGAACCAGACCATCCCAGAGTGAGGGTTAGAGATGGCAGAAACAACAGCATAAGCAACCTGGATAGGTCCACCACCTTGAGCATAAACGAAAACTAATTTTTTTGCAGGGTCTGGAAACAATAAAAGACTCCACCCACTTACGCCATAGTAAAAACCACTTAGATGGCCTTCTACTAATTTGTAGTTTCGAGTCAGACGATGATACTTGTGAGCTTCCACTATCTTCGTGGCTTAGCATTAGTCTTACAGCCTATGTTGTATATTGCCAATAATAGCATAAAAGAAATGCACATTAAGAAGAAAATCATACAAACTTCTACCATATCAGCTAGCCTCATCAGAACCAGTGAGCATAAAAGGTCACTCGACCATCCCACCATATAAAGGCATACACCCAAAATAATCAATCAATCCTTAGTAGGCGGAGGATAAACATTCATGGAGGATTGTTGATGCTTCAATCCCCAAAGATGACCTTTACACCCAAACTACCCACCCCATGCCAAAAGTTCATGTCCCTCTCAGATTGGCATATTTGAACAGACACCCAAGCAAGAACAAACCTCTAAGCCAATCAATCAACCTCTAAAAGTACCCAGAGAAAAAAAAAGAAGCAAAAATGACTGTTTTCAGACCAGGAATAATCTATTCCCCAACCTGGATAGCCTACTTACTTGAACTTACTTGCCGCATGTTCATACGCGCAGAGTGTTGCATATTTTTATAGTGCAAGGCCATTCAGCTATCCTGAACGCACACCATTGGCAATACTTTGTGCATGGAGACTCCTCTATCCTGAACGTGCTAGTATTACATTTTCTCTTCAGAGCTAAACTCAAATATTCCACCATGGTCGTCAGATCATTTACAGTAAGCACTGGTCGTATGGAAATAAGAAAGCCATTACTCTATGGAAATCTTGGCTTCACCTCAGTGATTGCACAAGACGTTCTATATGGAAGCCATTACTCCCATGGGATTATTTCTCTGCTCTAACCCTTGATAAAGATCTTATAAAATTCAGAAGAGTCCTGTAAATTCAAACCCTACTGCATTTAGTTTCATCCATAAATTCAAACCCACCACAATTATTTTCACCAGCCACCACATTTATTTTGACCAACACTTACGACTTGCGACTTGCTTTGCTTCAAAATTTAGGGAAATTTATTTAAACTATTTTAAACACTTATTTATTTTAATAAAATAATGGGTATATTCAAAACTATAATGTTCTTTAATCGTAACTATGGCAACATTATCTCTTCCCATGAATAATCTAAAGAATAATGTCATAATATGATATGTATGTACAATTGTTTCAAGGATCAAAAGTGGAATAACCAAGGCCCCACATTGTAGAAAAGTAGACCAGAGAAACCGGGACAAGGAAACAAACAACTACACGTTGTATGTTGAACTTTCAACCCTATACTATCCCATATCAAATTTAATTAAATATGTTTTTAATTATATAAATCTGTTTTGTTAAGAAAAACAGATTTATATAATTAAAAACATATTTAATTAAATTTGTTTTAGTATCTTAATAATATTTTTTTCATAATGAGAATTTTTGGAAAATTAATGTTTATTTTATTTATATTGTTTTATATTTGGAAAATTTTAATTATAATTTTTTTTTAAACTAAATTTAAGGTATTACAATTTAAAAAACTAAAATTGACATTTCAAAAAATATCAAGAAAATAAGATGTATTTCAACCAACTTAAATGATAAATAAGATTAAGAAAGAGTACACATTATGACCAACTTTAGTTTAATTAAGCAATTCTTCAACATATAAATGAGTCACGACTCACTACATATGAGGCATAAAGAATGTTGTTAGGCAGTATGGTTTTTTTAACAATGAAGTATTTTTATATTAAGATATTAGTTATATTGTTTTAATGATATATTTAGTGTAAAATATTGGCTATATTGTTGGTATCAAATTTACGTGTTATTTTTCTTTTTCTTCTTCTTTTAGTAATTTTATTAGCTTATTGTTACTAATGATTTTGTGGCATATTATATTCAGTAAAAAAATTGACTAGTAGTTATTAACTACTTTGTTCTAGATGTGTATATTTATGTTGAAACAATATTTTTACATGTTCAATTATAGAAGTTTCTCAATAAATAAAAGGATCTAAGGAGTTTTATTTGAATAGCTAATTTAGCACAATACTTGTTTAGGTTTTACAAATGGGTAGCAAGTTAAGTAGATTTGAGTACCAAGAGAACTTCAAAGTTAAATGCATTTCAACCAAAGAAATATTGACATGAGTGACCTACAAGGATGTTCTAGTTATGAGGTGTAAATCCCAAAAGTGATGATCGATGCTACATTATTCATTTTTCTAGTTTAAATCTCACTTCACCCTTGTGACCATCCATCCATTCAATTTGTGCTAGGAGGACTATTCAAAATCATCAGAAATTAATCATTTGCAACTAATATTCATGGACATAGGTCTTAAATTAATGACTTATGCTATGCACATAATCCCAAAAATAATATCTCATATCATTCGAAGTTAATATTCATTTTTTTTCTACTGTAGATTTCAAACTAGTGAACCATCTTTGACCTAGTTGTTTTTAACCTAAACCATCTTAAATATGTGCTCTTGTAATAGTGCCACACCATGTATACTACTTTATGTACATCTATGGTATAGTCCACTGCACATGATATTTTCTGGCAAAATGAACCAATTTCCATTATATCTTTATTGTTTTTAACTTTAATTTAACGATATTAAACTATGTCCTTGTTCAAATCTAGGAATTCGTTCATAATTTTCAAAGTTCAATAATTAAATTAAGCGATGGTGAACACTAGCTATACAACCTTATTAATGCTTAAAAATATATTTTCATTCTTTAAATTTATTCTTTATACTTGTAGTGGTGGGTGCATTCACTAACATAATTAATTTCTTTCTCTTCATTTTTTATCCAATTGTGTTGGCAACCAATGTTAGATTCAATATATATTATTCACTCATTATAAACAGGAATATTGGAAAATTCAAGTTCAACCATATTGGAAAAATCTTGCAAGTCTCTTTTACATTACACATATTTAATCATAATTTGTATATTGTGATGTTATTAAAAAATATCGTAGTTTTTTATTAATTTTTATATAATTTTGGGTAGGATTTCAGTAATGGATAAATTTATTGGCCACTTATTAATTTAAGTGAATATCATAATATATTCAATAATGTTTGATATAAAATACTATTTTATTTTATTTATATAATAAATAAAATTGGTTTATTTTAAATATGATGCAACAATAAGGTTTTGGGGTTTTATTGTTGGCTTAACTCTTTCTAATTTTTCTTATTTCAAAGCTTTTTTAAAATTTCATGTGAGATATCTTAAATTTCATATTTTTTATCTTTCCTATACAAAGTTTCATTTTTCTAAATGTTTCTTTCATTGTATTATATATAAACTATTTGTTTTGTAAAAGATGCACCCACATATTATTGCAACCACACTTTGTCTTACCACTTGAACCGCCTTGGCACCACCTTAATCACCATATCAACATACCACTTAAGCTATCTTGTTAGCTCACCATATGAGCAACCTTTATAGCAACTTCATCATTGCTTAAATATGCTTATGCACGATAATCTCACTACCTTGTTGCTTGAATATGCTTGATAAGCTTAGAGTGAGGAGGTGTGAAGGCCCAATATGAGAACGAAATTGATTTTGCACTCTGAGAGAGAGTTATGGGTAACCCTGGAATAATAAGAATCAATTTCAACATACACTATAAAACAACTCGTGAGAATAGGAAAAGTATAACATGTTCAAGGGAAACTATAACAAAATTATAATCGTGACACATACATTAGAGCACAACACTTTAGGAAGCACTTACACAATATAATGGAATTTGATTTCAAGTAGAGAAGACTGAGAGGTAGAGAACAAGGTTTTAAGCATTTTCCTAGGTAAGTTATTCAAAGTAATCTATTCTCTATTTTTAAAGATGTCTTACAAAATATTATTATGCTTCTTCATAAGTTATGTGTTACAAAATAAATATCAGTAATAGTATTAATACCAACAAAAACATTATATAACCTTTGCAAAGCTAACCCATTCAAAATATAATTCTAACATTCATTTTATTTTAACTTAAATAAGTGCAACCAAAATATAGAAAGAATAAAAGACATGAAAGGATATTGTGTTCTTTACCTAAATGAAAACACATTCTTCATCATTTATATCCGATACAATGGTGGGACTATTTTTGGTGGGAAATAATCCCCAACATTAGGGTTGAAAGCTCCAACAAACCGAAATAGATCAGTCAACAAACAAAACTCAATCCAACATGTCAAATATTTGAATTATTAAAATTGGGATTAGGAATGTATAGAGGGATCGTGCGTTTGAAGATGTTCCCATAGGATTCAAACCTTCTACTTCCTCCAAGATGTGAAGACTTGCAAATCAATCACAAAAGCATATATAGAGTATATAATTCAAATTGGATGCATAAGAATATGTTAGATAATCATAAATAGAAATTTATACTATCATTCATAAGATGAAAACATATATTAGGAACAATACATGAGCTTCTTTATTGATGAATAATAGTAAGTACATGATAGATACAACCTGATCTGGGCTAAGGGCACTCGCGAATCCTTCCTTCAAATTCGTCCCGCCCGAGCCATGAACACAAACTCTCTAATAGATGCCAGGAGATGCTAGATAATAGGAATGAACATCTCTTCAAAATAAACTAGGGTCTTAGAGACTAGGAGTGCAGGAGGTACAAGAAAAGCATACTTGATCTAGAGAAAATCAAGTATAATGTTGATATCTCTCTTCTTATATATCCATTAGGCCTACCCAAGAGGTGTACATATACCACTTCCTATTGGTTTTTTCAGTTAGGCCATAGGCTCCTATAAGGGGGATCTTAGTAAATCACATAAACCTCGCCCGAAAAACAGTTATTTATTTATTTATTCAAATTTTAAAAAGTATACACGGGTATAGTGTTTTGGGCGAGTATGTACACATTTTTTGTGGGTTGAGTCACGTATGGATTTTGAAATATACTTTTTTCAGATAAATTGAAGTCTGCAAAGGGTAAAATTATTTCCCAAGGCCATATAAGAGCATTAGGTCTACACAAGCGTTGAATGATGCTATAACAACTATGAAAATGTATGCATCAAAAAACACCACGTGTTTATGTGAAATATTTAATAAAAATTCAAAGATCACTGAATTTAACCAGATCTTACTCACGGGTCCTTGCAAATTTTTCTATTGCAATTATCGATGGAGTCCATGTGTCATTCATAAGCCAATAAAGGTAGTAAGTATACCATCACTTCTTAGAGAATAGACATGCATTTTCAACTATCCCATCCTTTGAATTTGTAGTGACTGACACTCAATCCAACGTCATATAAAAACTACTCCAGTCTCCTCAACTTCACTTCAAAAATACTCCAAACACTTCAACTTCACATCCAAACTAAGTTAGCCCACTATTTCTATAAAAAAATAATTCAACATGAAAATCAATGTGTTTGGAGAGGATTTTTAAGGATGCTTTAGTGATATTCCTTTCATGTTCAGGAGATAGCCGAGTCTTCGGTGATTATTCAATATTATTCTACGATATTAGAAATATTTAGTTTTTTTTATTTTTACGATATTACTGAAGGTTAATTGCGTGTAACCACTTGTGAGAATCTGTACTAGTTTAATCATGCCAGATCAATTTTTTGTAAGTATTATCAAGAAATTTGGAAGATCTTATGACTTTTTATTGATAAACATAATTAGAGAAACTTAAAATTAAAAACAAAATTAAAATTTCATTAGAAAAACTGATAAAAACTCCATGCAAAAATATTCCAAAAGGACCTTTTTGGGGGAATTTCAAGGAGGTACACTAACATATTGATGAAGCCCCGACATTTCTTCCAGGAAAAAATAAATAAATAAATTAATTAATTAATTAAATTAAATTAAATTAAATAAACAAATAAATATATAAATAAATTAAAATTGTTGTGGAAATAGAAATGGAAAAAAGTAATTAAAACATCCTAAATGCGCCAGCAACACTATTTGTAGTGACATATAATAGTGGAAAAATAACTTTGAGAAGGTAAAGTTGAAAGAGGAGTATTTGTGTGAATGGTTTGACCTTTTGGTGTTGTAACTAGAAACAAGCACAAGGAGGGACCTAGCCTAGGAAAAAAATATAATATGCAATGTTATCTAGTGACTAGCATAGGAAAAAAAATATAATATTAAATATTCATGACATATAACTAGGGAGTCAACATGATAAGCTGCGTATCAGATGACGAGGTCACAATCTCATCTGGAAGTTGAATTTCTTGCTGGAATTTAGCAACACATGTGTCAACAAATATGACTACGGGAGTGTCTACATCATTTCTTATGGCAGAAATGGACTTAGCATTATTAAAAACCATTGGGTACCCAAAATCCTAAAGCTTGATGTCTATAACTTATATTTTCAAAAAATTGCCCATATTATTTTCTCAAAATCATACAAAAAATTCTATTGTTTTAGCAACAAGGAGTGGTTGGGTTGCAAAGTCTTATCATATTAACATTGTATATCATATTCCCATTCCATTTTATTTTCTTTATTTATTTTCAATTTAAAATTAAAAATACAAATTCTACTTTACTTTTGCATATAAAGTCTTTGATTACTGCAATTTAAAGAGATGGCATATGAAACTATTAAATTGGCATATGGAACTATAAAATTGTATAATTAATTTAATAATTCATATTATAAATATTCCTTCAATATTTCCATCCTATGTCAAGCGTTAGCATCAGTAGACTACATTCCATTGGATATATTTCTTTCTGGCATAGTTCCCTATGCTATGTAGCTTTGTCAACTTGTGAAAGAATTCAACTTATATTAAGACTATATTAAGATGCAAACTATTTGTCTACCAATAGAATTCAAGTTACATTTTCAAATATTTAGTTTTTTTAGTTAATAGTATGATTCGATTATGGAGTAGCTTTAGCTCTTCCCAAAAAAAAGGAAAATTCTTTTGTGAATGTATAATCTTATACGGTGAATCGTGGGAAAAATTTACAAGACAATGTTGAGCTTATAAACACTAACTCATTTTTAACTAGCAACATCTTAATACCACCACTTAAGGAAACATACATCGTCTAGCATGTTGAAGGAAGTGGTCTTCTTCACTTTTTCATTTCATTAGGTCCTAGTCTTATATGTTCTACCATTAAGGTTTTAAATAATTGCAATATTGTATTTATTGCATATTTGGTATAAAATTGATTGCAATAGGTGGAAGGTGCATTATTGCATCCACCAATTGACGTTTGGGTAAACCCATTAAGGTGGGTTATACTTTTGTGAGAATTAGGGGCGGAAAAATCATTTTCCCGATAGTTCGGCCGAACATTTTTAAAAGTTTGGTCAAACTGTTCTAGAGTTCGACCAAAATTTCGAAATTATTTCAGCCGAACTAATTATGCCGTTTACATTGACAGCGTATTGACAACATGGGCAAACATATTTTTGGTCGGATATGTGAAAACCGACAACAAAAGTTCGACTAAACTAATAGTTCGGCCGAACTTTTAAAATAGTCCGGACGAACTTGTTCTTATAAATATATCGGCCCGAAAACCTTAACGGGTTTTGGGCATATTACCATTGTTGTTTCGCGTCTGTCTGTTGTCTCGAGTCTGTGTATTTGCAGGGGAAACGAGGTATCTATCCCCTGTCTCACATCTGTATGTCTCACGTCTATCTGTCTCACGTCTGTGTGTTTTTAGGGGCAATGAGGTGAGGTGAGGTGTTGCTCTGTTGCACTGCGACGACGAGGTGAGGTGTTTCTCTATTCTTTTTTGTCAATTTTTTTGTTGATTTTTTTTTGTTTGATTTTAATTTTAATTTTTTTTGGTCGTGGGGAATTTGGTCTGCATCCTCCATTTGTCTTCTGCGATCTCACAGCTCGTTCTCGTCTTCTCGTTGCGGTTTCGTCCTCTTGTCATCTGCGAATTTCCAGGTACGTTATCCTGATCCTCTGTCATTGAATTTATAGGTATGCTATCATAGATGAATGAAGAATCAACCAGAAATTTGGGAGTTTGTTATTAGTTCATTTCAAATATAATTATGTTGGTTTGTTTTGTCTTTAGAAGCTTGTTTTTAGACCTCAACTAAAAAGAAAACATGTTCTAGAATCCCTTACTTATTGGCTTATGTTTTATGGGGAATATGGAATCATGGGAATAAGTTTATTTTTAAAAAATCTCAAAATAATCCCTTTATGATTGTCGTCAACTTTATGAATTCTTTTAATGAATAGGTTCCTAATCATATTTAAGTTATAAGAAAAAATTGAAAAAAATGGTTAATTAATATGAATGTATATGTGAGAGGATTCTTTGATGGAGCCTATGCAAGAACTTAAGTCGTACTTACTTTTGAAGCCTACCTTCTTCCCTTTACTTATGTGCATGCTACCAACCCACTTGGTTCAATTTACAACCTTGATAGACAGGGACCAATCGATATATATAGATATATGTGATTCTGGTAAATCGTCAGGACATGTAGGTATTGCATAATTCACTCTGTCAATATTATAAGGGATATGATGCTATCTCTACTGCTCTACCAACGGCTTAATAACTGGAGATATAGGATCACTTGTTGTATCACTTTCTTAACCAACAGCATGAACTTCCAGTTGAAGAATCAACCATCTATCCCACTTGCTGCTGGTGCTCCCTGACTGTTGGGGAAACTTCTCACTGCTACCGCTATTTCTCATTTATTTTGGAGATGGTATGGTAATTGAAATAACCCTCTATTATAGTATGAAAATTAAGTTAGGAATTTAGTCGGGTATTATCCATCATTTGGACAGCACTTAAACCATTTGTACTCAACTTTAACCACTTACCAGCATTCTCAATACACTACCCAGCCATTCTCCATTATATACAGAACAGGAACCAACACATCACATGTACTACGCAGTCACATCACCAACCAGAACATCACATACATAAGAGCATAACATCTAAACCACATGAACTCACTCAATTAGATACCTTCAACACAACAGGAATTTCTAATACTTATACTCACTCATATCCTATACAACTATACACTACAAGTGCTAATCACATTGTACCAGTATAACAACTTAGAACTGGTTAAGCAAGAGGTAATGTGGTATAAGCTAATTACAAGTATAAGCAGCTTCCATGTTTCTTTGTTCTTTCATTACCCTTACAAGCTATAGTACTCATCTACGTTGGTTCATATAAGCTTATCTACTATGTTTCCATAATAAGCTTGATGTTGGTGTTATATCTTCTACTTACAAAGAGCTTTATATCACCTTCTCACAGAAATCTTACTTGTTTGAGTACATATGGTACTTACAATGTTCACATATAAGAATATAAGTCTCTACATAATTACTAGTGGTGATGTATATAGAAAAATTTTATATTCATGTGTAAACACAATTATAGTAGTACTTATACTATGCATAAGCTGGTAGTTTCATGTTTTGAGCTTGTAGTAACTACTCATGTTATAGGGAAATCATTCACCTTATTCATACTGATATCATAGAGAAGAGCTAGTATGGAATCAGCTTACAAGGCATACATGGTGTCATTACATTCATTATACTAGTTTGATCTCATATCTCTTGTTATCACTAGTGATATTCATTACTCTATCTGTAATGGCTATATCTTAACCATGGTGAAAAAAGTATCTAGTATAAGAGTATATACAATAAAAACTAATCATGTTTACTTACGATGATATACGTATTATCCACATCTATTCAAGATGAGCTAATTGATTACATAGAGCTTATATCACTAGAGTAATGGTTGTAATTGATTACCTATATACCAATGTGTAGTCTAAGAAGATATAACAACTAATCTAAGCTCAATATTCCAATATGATATCACCTATCCATGATTATTGTTATTTATATAATACCACTATTGAGCTTTCAGGGGGATGAGCTTACAGATACAATTGATTTATTTAGACAACCAACATTGCTAGGATATGCTTTCATGTTAGTGCCTTAACTTTGAGATTTACCCACCTAGAGATAGATAGATACTTGCCTGCCTTAATGAAATTCGATTTCAATTTCACTCTTATGTATTTCCAATTTTTTATTTTTTATTTCTTTATTTTTTTCGTTGATTTTCTGTTTCCCTTGTTTCGATACTTCATGTCACTCTTGGAAACTATAACAAATATCTAGAATTTATTTCTTTTCAAGCTTCTGTTGCAGAAATCGATAATTTATACCGAACTCTAGATTTGATAACAAAGGTATATAATTTCGTTTATTTCATTCCGTTTTCCTTTGATTCTTATATATATTTACATCCTAAAATTCCAAGCTTTTTAGAATCACTACTTTGACTTTCTTAACCGAGTTCAAAGTATAATTAGATTTATATTTTCTTACACAAATCTATTCTTTTATAATTCAAGAAAAACCCTCTTGTACAAATATCCTTAGTCTCTTATACTCTGTGTTTTCCCTTCACACATGTACTGTACATATTTAATTTTTTATAATTACATTAGAAATATTTCTATGTACGTCTCAATTATGATACTTAAATTAATTCAGGTATTTTGTGCAATGTATTTCCAGAACACATTTTATTTGAGTTAATTGCAACAAAATGAAGAATTACTTTACCTCATTATTAATGAAATTCGATTTCTGGAAAAAACTTGCTATTTCTCAATCCAATACCCTTGTACTGATCATTAATGGCAATTATGATATTCTGTATGAAATTTTGAATTCTAATAATAATACCAGAGAAGACTTACTTTACCTCATTATTAATGAAATTCGATTTCAATTTCACTCTTATGTATTTCTGATTTTGTTATTTTTAATTTCTTTATTTTTTTCGTTGATTTTCTGTTTCCCTTGTCTCGATCCTTCATGTCTCTCTTGGAAACTATAACAAAGATCTAGAATTTCTTTATTTTCAAGTTTCTATTGCAGAAATCGATAATTTATATCCAACTCCAGATTTGATAACAAAGATATATAATTTCATTTATTTCATTCCATTTGCCTTTGATTCATATATATATTTACATCCTAAAATTCCAAGCTTTTTATAATCACTACCTTGACTTTCTTAACTCAGTTCAAAGTATAATTAGATTTATATTTTCGTACACAAATCTATTCTTTTATAATTTAGGAAAAACCCTCTTGTACAAATATCCTTACTCTCTTATACTCTGTGTTTTCCCTCCACACATGTACTGTACATATTTAATTTTTTATAATTACATTAGAAATATTTCTATGTACATCTCAATTATGATACTTAAATTAATTAAGGTATTTTGTGCAATGTATTTCCAAAACACATTTTATTTGAGCTAATTGCAAAAAAATGAACATAATTAATAAAATCACACAAAATTCAACAACAAAATGGACATAAATTCACATAGAATTCATCAACAGAATGAACAAAAATTCACACAGAATAAACATAATTAAACACCGCAAAGAAATTCACACAGAGAATTCAGCAACTCAGAATTCTTGTAATATTTAAATCAGCCCAATGTATTTCATTAATGTACCTAAATTTACACCTTCCATGATGCTTGTAATCTTGTGAAATGTTAAAAGTGGAGTGTTTTATGATGTAATGGATATTAATAATCTAGATTATGTACAATGATATTATGATAGTGTAGGTTGATGTTCAAGTTCTAAAATTCTTGTATGTATCAAGGATGAATGATAGTACAAGCCAAAAATGACATTATTATAAATTATTAAACAATATTTTAGGTGCTAAATCATACTTATTATTAAGGGCATAACTAATGCAAGTTGAAAATTCTTTTTTAATGTTCTTAGACCATTGATAGATGTCAAAGTAAAGGTTTCTAGATGTGATTTCTCTCATAAAATTCAAGGCACACTAAACTTTAAGGCAAACCATGTACATGTGATTTCCCCCACAAACTTATCATTTATATATTAAACTCTAGGCACCTCAGAAAACTTTAAGGCATGTCATTTCTAGATGTGATTTCTCTTTTCTATGTCATTTCTATCTTAAACTCTAGGCACTTGGGCAAACTTTAAGGCATGTCATTTCTAGATGTGATTTCTCCCATAAACTTTAAGGAAAAACATGCACATGCCATTTCTCCCACAAACTAAAGGATTTCTCCTATTAATTCAAGGCAAACTTTAAGGCCTAAAAATTGAACCTAAAGTCGTTGAACTCTCATAGGTTTTTGAACTTCCATAGGATTTTAGTTTGTTTGTTGAGTGTTAACTTCTACAAGCTCTAAAGGAAGAGTCTGTAAAGGGCTAGGTAGCCTCTGGATCTCATCTTTTCTCAAAGGTGACATATCCAATAAATGCCCCTACAGTCAATATCTGGAACAGAAATAGAAGTTCTTCATTTTAATATCCATAAAATGCTACCACTTTAAGGGAAACCTTGTATATGTTTCATTTCTCCCTTCTCCCATAAATTTTAAGGCAAACTTTAAGGCATGTGTCATTTATATTTCATTTCTCCCATAAACTATAAGGCAATTTGTCATTTCTCCCTTCTATAATAAAATTTTAGGCAAAATTTAAGGCATGTGTCATTTCTATTTCATTTCTCCCATAAACTATAAGAAAATTTGTCATTTCTCCCACAAACTCATTAAGGTGTGACTTTTGACATAACTTCATCAACGACTACCACTAGTTGTTTTAGTAAGAGCATAAAATAAAATTTCAAACCATGTAAATGTCATTTCTCCAACAAACTAAAGGCTTTCTCTCATTAATTCAAGACAAACTTTAAGGCATAAAAACTGAATCTAAAGTGGCTGAACTCTCATAGGATTTTGAACTTCCATAGGATTTTAGTTTTTCCGTTGAGTGTTAACTTCTACAAGTTCTAAATGCAGAGTCTATAAAGGGCCAGGTAGCCTCTAGATCTCATATTTTATCAAAGGTGACATATCCAGTAAATGCCCCTACAGTGAATTTCTGCAGCAGAAATAGTTCTTCATTTTAATATCCATAAACCACTACCACTTTAAGGAAAACCTTGTACATGTGTCATTTCTCTCTTCTCCCATAAAATTTCAGGAAAACTTTAAGGCATGTGTCATTTCTATTTCATTTCTCCCACAAACTCATAAAGGTGTGACTTTTGACATAACTTCATCAACCCCCACCACTAGTTGTTTTAGTAAATGCGTAAAATAATTTTTAAAACCATGTAAATGTCATTTCTCCCACAAAATAAAGGATTTCTCCCATTAATTCAAGGCAAAATTTAAGGCCTAAAAACTGAACCTAAAGTGGTTGAACTTCCATAGGATAGGATCCCCCAAACTCAAGGCTTTCCCCCATTAATTCAAGGCAAACTTTAAGGCCAAAAAATTGAACCTAAAGGGGCTCAAATTCCATAGGATTTTATTTTGTTTGTTGAGTCTTAACTTCTACAAGTTATAAAGGAGTTTGTAAAGGGCCAGGCAGCCTCTGGATCTCATCCTTTCTTAAGGCATGTAAAGGGCCAGGTAGCCTCTAGATCTCATCCTTTCTTAAGGCATGTAAAGGGCCAGGTAGCCTCTAGATCTCATCCTTTCTTAAGGCATGTCATTTATAGATTTGATTTCTGCCATAAATTTTAAGGTAAACTTTCATGCAAACCATGCATGAACCATGTATATGTTTCATAAATCTCCCCTAAACTCTAGGCAATGCAATATTTAACGCATCTCATTTCTAGATGTGAATTATACCATAAACTTTAAGTCAAACTTTAAGATAAACCATGCACATGTCATTTATTTCATGCACATGTGTCATTTCTCCCATGCATTTGCAGTAAATGTTAATTTAATATATTTTATTAAATTTGTTTTTTTTCAGGGATTAAAAAACCCACTAAATATGGTTGAAAAATAGACATTATGCATAGATGTTTTTTTGTATCCCAATCCAGGGAAAGCAGTGATTACATATGTGCTTTCCAATATTGCGATTAACAATGTCATCCAAAGGAAAATAAATATACTGGAAAGAACAACAAACAACAAGGCATATTATATTGCATTGATAGAAGGCTTGGGAACAAATAGGGAGTATGGATCAAATTGAATTGTAGTTTTCACCAATTCCGAACTTGTGTGCAACCAGATGAAAGGCATGTACCAAGTTAAGAAGGAGAGGCTAAAACAACCACATGGAAAAACAAACAATATCGTTAGTCAATTTCAAATTTTTAGTATAAGACATTGTAAAAATATTAAGAAGATGTTTGCTGATCTATTGTGAGGGACAATGCGAATTTAGGATTCATCTATCAAAGATGAATTAATATATGAATTAGAATTATATGGGGCAATGCCAATGCAAGATTCATCTCTAAAAAATGAATTAGTTTTGAGACGCTCTTCTTGAAAAATTCAAGATTCATCTCTCAAAGATGAATTAGTGTGGAGACGCTCTCCTTCAAAATTTATTGATGGACATTGTAACATATCTTGGATATGTGTGTGTTTTGTACTTGTAAATGCATCTTTTTTAATGACCATGTGTTTTTTCAATTATATACCAAATGTGCTGCCACCACATCATATAAAGCACAACTTGGTGAAATTAACATTTGCAACAAGTGGTGAGCTTCACATTTTTATAAAATTAAAATGCGAGTACTTCAACAAATTTTTGTTTGGATGGAGTTTCACGCTTCCTTTTTAATGACCATGTGTTTTTTTCAATTTTATACCAAGTGTGATCCAACCATGCTTTCAATTATATACCAAGGGTGCTCCCACCATGTAAAGCACAATTTGGTGAACTTAACATTTTTTTTAAAAAATTGCTTAAATTGAGTTTCACACATCAATTATGCTTTGAAAGTTGTGTTTTACATAATTTTTGTACACTAAATTATATTAATTTTTTCAAATTTATTTTAAATCGTAATTTAAGAAAATAATTGGAAATATCCACTATATATATATATATATATCATGGAGGATGAACGACGAAGATCAACGGAATGCCATATCTCTACGAGAAAGGGGGATCAGGGATCGAGGGATGTTCATGGTATTTAAATATAATCTTAAATATCCATACATATACATACATGTTTGTACATATGGAATTGATTTTTTATCAATTTTGTGAGTTAAATTAGTTGTTAATAAGTTTCATTTTTTATTTTTTAGGAGCTCGGAGGACAAAGGTGTCTACTCCATCAATGGAGCATGCCCCTAGTTCACACAATCATGATATGTTTCACACAATTTAATCAATGAATATGTACATGTATTTATATGTATGAATGTATTTTTGAATTGATTATAAATTCATATTTTTTATGAAGCTTCTCTCTCATCTCGTGAGGTTTTTGGTGGTTCACATTCCCTTCGAGAGCCATCAATAAGTGCTGGCGGATTGCGTGAAGGTGGTGATATGTATTACCCCAGAGGCCAATCAATGAATGGTCGTGTTGGTTTTCAACCAATCGATGGTCGTTCTGGTTCTCAGCACAATCGTTCTAGTTCTCAATAGTCTCAAGGTGGGAAAGATGTTAGCCAACCACATCAAGGTGGCCATCAATTTGAATATTATTTTCATTCAATTTGTACAAATTTGTTTACATGTGTTTTTTTAATATACAAAATTTTATATATTGATGCAGAGGCTGAAAATTCTGCTCCAAATGCTGCTTAAAAAAGACGTAGGGCAGAACACATCATTCAAGAAGAAGGTTGTACACCAACCATGACTTATCTATCCGACATTTTTGATATATCTTGGGAAACAAACATGCAGCAATGCACCTTACAAAGGTGTCAACATCTTCATGCAAAATTGAAGAGAGATCTCGTGGCTTTGACTCTACCTGCTGAGAGTCAACAAAGCTTGGAAATAGCTACATACTCTTTAAGCGAACTAGTAGATGTGTACCTAAAGCTTGGGCCAACCACTGATACTTTTGTACAAGTGATGAGAAAAATAAAGGAAATAGTGATGGGTCCTGATAGATGGGAGGTTGTTAAACAAAGAGTTACATCAGAAATGGCCAAGTCTATGTTTAATTTCAAAGAAGGGTTGAAAAGAAAGATGTTGAAGGTGCAATATTTCAAGCACCCTCATATATCTTGCAATTTGTATGATAGACACCTTTCAGCCTAAGGAAGACTCTCATGGAACGACGAGGTTCTGCTTTATTTTGAAAAATTATTTATGCATAATTATTTTTGCAAATTTAACCCAATTACAATGACCTTCCCTCTGAATTTTTTGGTCCTTGGGAAGGTCGATTGTGTGACTGTAGCGGCGCTAGGCGTGATGTTGAGTTGCCTCACCCTGAGCCACCATTGGTTAGTCAAACTCTTCGTGTCGAAACTTTGCAGTCTGAGATGGATGCCACTTCTTAAATTAGTTGAGAAGCAAGGGATGCCCTCATTGAAAATGTTCATAGTGGATTGGGTAGAATTGATGTTTTTCTGAATCGACAAAGATCACGTAAGAATGCACGAGTTAATTTTGTGTATTATACAGATGAAGAGATTAATAACATGAGTGTTGAAGATCTCAAAACATATGCAAATATTTTCACAATGGTTGGAAAGACCTAATTTTTCATGAGCAAGAGGGCATGGGAACGATATGTGTTAATGGTTAGAGTGATTATTTTAACACATGTATAATTTGTAATATATATATATATATATATATATATATATATATATATATATATACATTAATCTAACAAAAATGTATCATTATATGTTAAGACCATTTGCAGTTGTCACGCATGATGAGTGAAGAAAATGTTAATATCAAACAATCAAGATGGGTCCCACCATCAATCATACAATCGAGATGGTTCTCACCATCAAGATATGTTGGAAAATGTTAGTGTTTTTTAAATGAACACATGATGATGTACAATTATTTTTTATCTATTATTATATATATTGAAACATGATGAGATATTTTTAAAATAAACAGTTGTGCGCACATGTACATGTATATATATAATAAAATGTTTTAACAGATTCTTATTCTGTCCGATGTTTTTGAGATGTCAGTACTTTCTTTTTCCTTGGGAGATGTGCCAAATCCACCATCACAAGTATGAAAAAAATTTCACTTTTAAATATGTTTTTAAGTTATATATTCCACCTCAAAATGTTCCATTAAAAAATGAGAAATATATCTAGATCCTGAGTTATTTTAAATTTTTTAAATTTTAGGTTTTTGGAGATTTTATTTCTGAGCCACTTTTAGGAGATGTGCCAAATCCACTAGCACAAGTATTCAATTTTCCACTTAAATATATATGTTTTTAATTTATAAGTTATAAATTGAAGTTTAAAAGTTTTATTATAAATTGAGATCTAGAGATCTTCAGTTATTTTAAATTGTTTGAATTTTAGGTTTTTGGAGATTTTCTTTTGGAGCCTCTCTTAGGAGATGTGCCAAATCCACCAGCACAAGTATTCAATTTTTCACTTAAATATATGTTTTTAATTTATAAG
Source organism: Pinus albicaulis (assembly GCA_034641835.2). Lineage (NCBI taxonomy): Eukaryota > Viridiplantae > Streptophyta > Pinopsida > Pinales > Pinaceae > Pinus > Pinus albicaulis. The sequence goes on along the minus strand of CM076583.1, from coordinate 196,321,789 downwards.
CTATAAATTGAAATTCAAAAGTTTTATTAGAAATTTAGATCTAGATCTTGAGTTATTTTATACTTCTAAATTTTTTTGAATTTTTGGGTTCCTATAGAGGATTTCTTTTATCCATGGACTCTAGTGATGGAGATAGGAACATCCACACCATTTCAACCATTTGAACAAGTTGTCTAACATTTTTTTAATATTATTGAAAATAAGTTTATATATGCATTTTCATTTGAAAAATTTTAATATATATATATATATATATATATTGTACAGTTTACTATTGAAGATGTTCTAGTGGGCGAAGTTTTAGTCGATGAGCACAAATGGAGAGGGAAGCTCATCAAGTATTGCATGATTTTTTTTTACATGAAGTTATATATATTCTCATTCAATTTTAATGTTTGTACAAATTGTGTACAGGTTCCCCATGCTTCTGCTTCGCAGGACAACTCGAGGATCGTGACTTTGCTGGGAGAGACACTACATCCATCTATATTTGATGGATGATGCACATGCACGTGCAAAATTATATTTTCAATAGATAAATAGTATTAAATTTACTCTTTTATATATAGTGTTATCTAGATGCAGTCATATATAATTTGATACTTGTGAGATACAAATTTTGGACATATTTATATGTAAACTACATTTGGTACATGTGAATGTGATATTTAATGTTTTTTTTATTGGATAGTTGAACTACACTTACGTGAAGTAATATTGTGATCTATAATGTTTTGTTTTTAAAACTCAAGTTTTGGATGGTTGAACTACATTTGGCATGTGAAGTAATGTCGTGTTACAATTTGTTTTGTTTTTAAAACTTAAGTTTTGGATGGTTGAACTACATTTGGTATGTGATTGCACGATATAATGTTTTGTTTTTATTGGATAGTTGAACTACATTTGGCATGATATAATGTTTTGATTTTATTGGATAGTTGAACTACATTTGGCATGTGAATTAATGTTGTGATATATATATATATATATATATATATATATATATATATATATATATATATATATATATATATATATATATATATTTAAACTCAAGTTTTGGATGGTTGAACTACATTTGGCATGTGATTGTGATATTTAATGTTTTTTTTTATTGGATAGTTGAGCTACATTTGGCATGTTTAGTAATGTTGTGATATAATGTTTTGTTTTTAAAACTCAAGTTTTGTATGATTGAACTACATTTGGCATGTGAAGTAATGTTGTGATATAATGTTTCATTTTTAAAACTCAAGTTTTGGATGGTTGAACTACATTTGGCATGTGATATCACGACATAATGTTTTTGTTTTTATTGAATAGTTGAACTACAATTGGCATGTGAAGCAATGTTGTGATATAATGTTTTGTTTTTAAAGCTCAAGTTTTGGATGGTTGAGCTACATTTAGAATGTGATTACACGATATAATGTTTTTTTTTTATTGAATAGTTGAACTACAATTGGCATGTGAAGTAATCTTGTGATATAACGTTTTGTTTTTGGAACTAAAGTTTTGGATGGTTGAACTACATTTGGCATTTGTTTTTAAATTCAAGTTGTCATTTATCAAACAAAAAAAGTTCACATGAATATATATGTACATGTAGAAATGATTTAAGTACATGTTTGAATATATATGTTAAAATGACTGAAGTACAATACATATCCACACACACACACACACACACACACACACATATATAAACAATCATAAGATTCTAGGTCATGTTAGATATGTCAAACAATCATAAAATTTTAAAATTGCATTCTATAATGTATATATATCAAGTACGTGCAACATTTTTCATCAATTCCTGTATAGAAAAGCTACTTTTAGTTAATTGCATTCTAGAACATATATATCAAGTACATGCAACATATTTCATCAATGCATATAGAAAAGCTACTTTCAGTTAATTGCATTCTAGAACATATATATTATCCAGTACTTGCAACATTTTTCTTCAATGCATGTATATAAAAGCTACTTTCATTTATTGGATTCTAGAACTTATATATCTAGTACGTGAAACATTTTTCATCAATGAACATAGAAAAGATACTTTCAGTTATTTGCATTCTAGAACATATATAGTATCCAGTACTTGCAACATTTTTCATCAATGCAAATAGAAAAGCTACTTTCAGTTACTTGCGTTCTAGAGCATATATATCAAGTACGTGCAACATTTTTCATCAATGCACATAGAAAAGCTAATTTCAGTTAATTAAATTCTAGAAAATATATATCTAGTACTTGCAACATGTTTCATCAATGCAAATAGAAAACCTACTTTCAGTTAATTGCATTCTAGAACATATATATCTAGTACGTGAAACATTTTTCATCAATTCACATAGTAAAACTACTTTTAGTTAATTGCATTCTAGAACATATATATATCCAATACGTTCAACATTTTTCACCAATGCACATAGAAAAGCTACTTTCAGTTAATTTCCTAGAACATGTATATATCCAGTACGTTCAACATTTTTCATCAATGCACATAGAAATGCTACTTTCAGTTAATTTCATTCTAGAACATATATATCCAGTACTTGCAACAATCTTCATCAATGCATGTATAGAAAAGCTACTTTCAGTTAATTTCATTCTAGAACATATATACATCCAATACGTGCAACATTTTTCATCAATGCAAATAGAAAAGCTACTTTCAGTTGATACTAGTGTGCAACTACCAAAACAATGTACATGTGCTAACACTTGCACAGATAACATAACAAGGAAATTCAATTTTTAGTTGAGTTCTATGTAGTATACCTATGGGGAATAATATATGGTACAGAGGGAGGCACCTAAGGTAACAAAATGATGTAATAATGTAAGAATGATAAATAAATAGGCCATAATTAATAAATAAAGTGGTTAACCCACATTATGTAAGGGACCACATGTAGCTAGGGAATAAAGTGATAAGCCCATTGTATTGGATGTATGGTATTGAAAGACCCATGGTAACTACCCATGGTGTTGCATGTATGAAACCTATATAGAGGCTGGGTTTCATACATGCAATACCATGGGTAGTTACCATGGGTCTCTCAAAACCATACATCATATGTAGTTGATCTGACAAGAAAATGTATATAAATAGAAAATATGCCCAAGAAATAACACCATAGAAGATAAAACTTTAGATCTTCATTAATATCAAAACCCTCGAGGTAGTGCAACACCATACATTCACTCCTTAAGGAAGGAGATCACTCCACAAGCCATATGCTTGCCAATAAAATAATCCCTGACCCCTCTCAATGGAGAGTCTCTAGCCTCTATATAGGTTTCATACATGTAATACCATGCGTAGTTACCATGGGTCTCTCAAAACCATATATCCAATACAATGGGCTTATCACTTTATTCCCTAGCTACATGTGGTCCCTTGCATAATGTGGGTTAACCACTTTATTTATTAACTATGGCACATTTATTTATCGTTCTTACATTATTAAGTCATATTATTACCTTGGGTGCCTCCCTCCATACCCTATATTATTCCCCCTAGGTATACTACATTACACCCCCCTTAAACATGTTTCATCCCTGAAACATGACAAGAACACAAATAATAAGATCTACTCAAAAGAGTATTCCACTAGTACCATTCACGTGCATCTAGCCATCCCAGAGAAAGGTGAACACTCGATCTAGTTGGTGCCTCGCTTGCTTGATATGGAAGCAGGTTCTTGTGGTTCCTCTGTGTTGATGTGTTGTGGGTGGATCGTCACACCTCTCTATGTGTTGTCCAGGGGTTATTTTACTTGTTGTTAATCCTTTGCCACCTTGTTGGTTGTTGTCTCGCTGGGTGATGTGGGTGGTGATATGTTGAAGCTTTAACTGATGGAATATATTTCATTAATTCCTCCACTATTGGTGATGGAGTGGTGACTCGTGCTTTTACTAGTACCTGCTTTGATGTCTATGTTTGACTATCTACCATCAAAGGCTCATTATTTGATGTGTCTATGTCGTTAGAGAATTATTCTTCTTCCTCCCTAGTCTCTTCATTGTTCCTCATGAAAATATCCTGCAATGTAATTTTCTTCTTTTTATACCAGAGCTTCATGAATTTCTTTTGCACATTAAAATTGACAGTACCAATGGATTCCATCCAAGGGTGTCCCAAAACAACATCCACGTAAGTCATATCTGAAGCTTAAAAATCGGAATGCAACACATACTTATCCATATAAATCTTCAAATATTTATAAATTAAAACATCTTCATTATCAACCTGTGTGCTTTCAATATGTTTTGCTGGAACTTGCAATTTTTTAGCCAAATTTGCATTGATACAATTATGCTTGCAACTATGAATGATAGACACAATGATGTTATCTTTCTGAATACTTCCATGAACCTGTAAATAAGTATTTATGGCTCTTATTATCCTTATTTCCGGCTCGAGACCACTTTTCCAAAAGGACTTTTTCAAGTTTTTTCTCGGGAAGTTTCCTCACTGAGCTGTCAAGTGAGTTCCACCATTTATTTACCTCATCTTTCATATGAAGCCCTATGGAGCATATCCAAAAATTTCGGTATTGAGCCTTGTGATATTGTAAAAAAAAATTCAATAGTATGGCCATCATCTTTTCCTGTGAACTTCATCTTGCGAAAAACCCTAAAATAAAGTAAGGGTTTTGAAGAAAATCATTTACTTTGGAACAAAATTAAAATGGACATTACTCAGTTAATATAACTCAGAATCCTTAATATAGCCCATTTTTGGAAATGGAATAGTCATTCTGCATCTATCCACGTGATTGAAATGCCGATCTTCATAATCTAGAAACACAGATCTACGCTGCAACTGTCCCATCGTCACAAAATTTCTGAAAAAATGGTTGATTTTAAATCAATTATAACTCCCTCATCTGGACTCCGATTTTACCAATTTTGTTTTTTGAAATCGGGTGATTTTTCAAGGGGAGATCATATCTATATTTATTTGTTTGAAATTATACATCAAAATCTACAAAAATGTTAGGATAGCCTCCGTACACAAATTGCTGTCAAAAACATTTCTGCAACACAACTGAATTTAAATCGGCGATATCGCCCTCATTCAGACTCCGATTCGAATGATGTTTTTTTTGAAATTGGGTATTTTTGCACAAGGAATCTAGATATGCTATTTATTTCTGAAAATTGTGTGCCAAAAGTTTCATATCTTCTCTAAAAACTCACCGCCCAAACATTTCCTGCAAAAAATGAAAAAACAAATCTCCCAAACCCTGCCCAAGAAAGTTCTCTGATACCACTTGTAGTAGATCTGACAAGAAAATGTATAGAAATAGAAAATATGCCCAAGAAATAACACCATAGAAGATAAAACTTCAGATCTTCATTAATATCAAAACCCTTGAGGTAGGGCGACACCATACATTCATTTTTAAGGAATGAGATCACTCCACAAGCCATATGCTTGCCAATACAAAAATATTTGACCCCTCTTAATGGAGAGTCTCTAGCCTCTATATAGGTTTCATACATGCAATACCATGGGTAGTTACCATGGGTCTCTCAATACCATACATCCAATATAATGGGCTTATCACTTTATTCCCTAGCTACATGTGGTCCCTTACATAATGTGGGTTAACCACTTTATTTATTAACTATGGCCCATTTATTTATCATTCTTACATTATTACATCATATTATTACCTTGGTTACCTTCCTCTGTACCCTATATTATTACCCTTAGGTATACTACATTCTGGAAATTCTAAAAGATGAATCCAAAGAGAAGAGATTGTTGGGCAGTTCAATCAAAAAAATTCTAATGGAATTCCATCTTCAATGATTCGTTCATGATCGAATTTTGACATTTTCCATTTCTTAATTTTCGTTTTTTCTTTGATTTAACCTCTACCAACTTTATGTTTGTTGCACACACGAAGTGACTATATTGACAACTTATGACATCAGGTTGATAGTCTTCAAAGTAAACAAAATCCCCACTTTGATTAGTTTGTCTGAAAAAAATAACCTTTCAGTATAATAGATCCTCTGTCATATGGAAATATGTGATCATTATAGTTTTCTAATAGTTTCATCTTTCCTTTAGTGTAATTCATAAAATAATACTTCACATTTTCATCATTGTCAGTAGGTGCAATTACAACAAAAACATCTCATGCACAATAAACAAACTTATGTATTTAAATTTAGATCATAATTACCATGAAAAATTCACTTTAAAATAATTTTAGGATCTATTTCTAGATCTCTATCATTTGAAAGCAATTCAAATGTTACCTTCTCTAACAAGATTAGAAACTCGATCACCATTAGATGATATTGTAGTCTCATCTGCTTGCATTTCTTAAAACATTGCAACGTAAATTTTCCCCTTTGTATTTAGCTTTGTATGTTTACAATCTTTTACATACATTTTGTTTTCACAAACATCATTGGATTCTATGTTGTCTATGCAAACATGACAAAAACAAGAATATTTTATTTTATCCAATGTAAACACATTTGTGGACAACTTTGTTTTAATTGAATGCAATTTTTGAGTGCCTTTTATTGTTTCAACGTCATTTGCAATCGATCTATATATATCTTTGATCCCAATATGCCAAAAAAACCTATATATGGAAAATTCAAATAAGAATGTAAATATGATATCAAAATACCATCAAAGATAATCATTGTGATAAATGTACACCATTTAAAATTGGATATCTAATAAAATTTAAATTGAATGTACCTTTGCACTTCCCTTGATCGGTTAGTATCATGGCTTAGTGCAGTGATGCACCATTGAAAAACTTCTTTAGCATCCACAAGTCAGTTTTCAGAGGGGTTCATTTGATATCTTTGAAGTGCTCATTTTATGCATGCCCCTGCACCGTGATGTTCTCCTTTTCCATGGCTAGTCTCAAAGAAATTCCAACAATGTTTAATGCAGGTTTCTTATGAATACAACACAACCAAAAGAATGATTGTGAAGATTTGAATTGACCTGCGCATTCATCTAACCATAATTGAATTTTATTCCACGCCTTTTCAAGAATTCATAAATCTTTCCAAAACAATGTTGTACAAAATATGTATCATGTGTACGATCATCACTGATATAAAAGTGATATTCTTTAATAACATGTCGATTTTCACTATGCTTTCTATATGATCAACTTTTTGTTCAGCATTTCTATATAGAATATGGACGAGCATGGAGACTTGGTGAGAATGATAATATTCACTTTGAATTTCTTTTTGTGGAACAAATGTGTAGTTTTATGCAAAATCAATTACTAACAAAATGGTCCCTGGTGGAAAAAATTCACACGATATTTTGAATTTCAAGTCTTGCCATCGAGCTCTATGGGAATGCTTGGTGTATTTATAAATTTCCGCCTCAAACTTTCTAAGAAAATCTATCACAAAAATTTCTTCTTCTTGTAATTCAATTCTTTTAGAACTACTTGAACCGTGAATCGATGTATGGATATATTCATATCTCTTCCATTTCAATTTCATGTTGGACAATGATTGGTCAGTTATATCAGTACTATTTTTTTTTTAAATTTAGTCAAATTTCCACAATCATCACATTTTTTACCATCAACACATTTCTTTTCATAAAATAATTCATCGCTTTCTCTTCCACATAGAATTTGAGATATGAAAACACGGATAGTGGAAAGAGGAGGTGAATCTTTCCAAAATTTTCTACCAAAATTAAGGAATGTTTCATAATATAATTGAAATTCCACATGATAATGACAACAACAAATGTCGCGTACGGTGATAGGTTTTACGTACCTAGTTTTTGCTGAACAAAATCATTGATTGAGACATCAATTTCACGATTCTCTTCTTTGAACTTGTTGAACAACTCTATCTGAGTGGTGTCCAAGAAATGTTTTGAATGTTCTTCATACTGATTTTATGTTATTCTTCTTCGCATCACATCTCTTTCATTTGGTGAAACACGTGAATTTTCCTTCCAATATTCATATATTGTTTTTTTAACATTTTATCCAAGTCTATCTTTGTATGGTTTCCTACAAATAGCTCTCCAACAAGCGAGTTCATCATTTACATATATTTGCAACCAAAATTTCCGATGTTTGTGCAAATTTTTTCTTGAGGTTTCTAATGCTCATCCATAGATTTTACTAAGTGATTCTCTATAGTCCTTGATGAAACCACTTCTATATGTATTGCTCTACGTGCATCTAAAACAATTTTCTGTCTAGATCTTCGAATTGAATTTATAGCACTATTTATATTTTGTATCACATTTTCCTTCATTTTTTTATCTTTTGTTGATTTTCGAATACCCAATAAAGTCCTAGCTTCTTTTAATTTCTTTAATTATAAGATACCTTTCAACAATTGGGCCTAAACTACCACATTTTCCTCTATGAAGTACGCATCAAAAATGTGTTTAACATGATATCATATAAAATGGTCATCTCTTTTATCTCCATATGTGTGAGTGTCAACATTTTCTAACATCTCATCATTGATATTGATTTCATCTGTACATATTCGAATTAATAGTATATAATAATTTTACATATTCAATAAATAACTAAATTAATAAATATGTATAATTTCAATAATACATGCATGTGTTCAACATATATATATATATATATATATATATATATATATATATATATATAGACATTGTGATTCAATTTCTTCACTTGAATTTCTTTCAACATTTTCACCATCTTCAATCATTGGTTCAATATCTCTTTCACTTTCTCTTTCAAAATTTGTTATCTCATCATCAATGTTTTAAGGAATATCTCTCTCTGTTTACATTGCAAAATATTTTTCAAATTAGTTAATCAAATAAAAATTAAGCTTCACATTTTACACTAGGAAAGTTTTAAATATCAAATTCATAATATTTACATTTACATACCTACTTCAACTTCTATTCAAGGTTGATTTTCACTTTCAATATTTCAGAGTTCTTCTCTCTTTCTTTTGCGAGATTCTCTCCCCTCTTCTCTACGGTCCTGAGGGTCTCTTGTTCGATCATATTTTCTCGTGCAATTCTTTCAATTTCCCATGATTATAGAGTATGAAGTTCAAAAAATTTCCTTCAAAAATTTAGACAAAAACTCAATTAAAAAAAACATCACGAAATATTTAATTAAAAAAAAAAAAAAAACTCATTTTAAAAATTTTGCAAAAAATACATACTTCAATCCAAATCACTTACTTTAAAAAATCTGAGAAAAAAATGTCTTATAAAAATGAAACAAAGCTCAAAATATTTCCTTCCAAGTCGTGAAAAAAAAAAATCATTTAAAAATTTAGACAAAACTCATTATAAAAGATTTACTTCAACCCAAAACACATTCTCTAAAAAATTGTCACTTTAAAAAATACCTCCAAAAAATGTCCATTGAAAATTAAGTCCAACTTCTTAAAAAATGCCACTTTAAAAAATAACTCCAAAAGGCCTCTAAAAAAATATCACTTTAAAAAATACCTCCAAAAAATGTCCTTGTAATACTAAGCCTAAAAAGAGTCATTTCGAAATCAAGTCCAAAAAATGTCTTTTGGAAATTAAGCCCAAAAACCTCTAAAAACAATATACATCCAAAAAAATGTCCTGTGAAAATTAAGCCCAAAACCTTTAAAAATAATGAAAATTAAGCCCAAAACTTCTAAAAACAAAGTACATCAAAAAAAAAATCCTTTGAAAATTAAGTCCAAAACTTCTAAAAACAAAATACCTTAAAAAAAGTCAATGAAAATTAAGCCCAAAACTTCTAAAAACAAAATACCTTAAAAAAAAAAAAAAATTAAGCCCAAAACCTCTAGAAACAAAATACCTTAAAAAACAATGAAGCCCAAAAAACATCCAAAAAATGTATCAAACACCTCCAAGAAATGTCATTTGAATGTTATTCCAAAAAGTGCTTAAACCCAAAAAAATCCTTTGCAAAATCAGACCTTTGCAAAATTAGACCAAATGAAGAAATGTGCAAAATGATGCGAAAATAATGAATGCTTTTACGTTAATTTATATTGCCGTGAAATGTTTTTTTGGAGGGGATTCGTTGTATTTTCCGACCGATGGAAAGTCAAGTAAAATTTCGGCCAAACTTTAGTTAGAAATTCGTCTGAACTTTTGTGTCGTTAAACTTGACGGGCCGTTGGCGCAAAAAAACAATTTGGCCAAATTTTTTTTAGAAGTTCGGCTGAACTAACACGTCTGCAATTACGCAGAGCCAAGATCTGAATACATTTCTTCAAATTTGGACTGATTAAAATCCATGAAACATTCTGAATTAATTGTTGGAAGCAAGACAAACATTTGTAGAATTCAATCTACTTTCAAGAAATATAACTTTTATGGAATTTCATAAATATTTACTAATTTTAATTAATTTTGTAATAAAATGGGTGCAAACAATTTATGAAGGTCATTATGATTTAGTGAGATCAATATTTTGTATCTTCCAAGATACACTGTAAAAAAAAATTGAAAAAATTATGGTGCATTACATTGGTCCGTCGTTTGTAATGGGTAGTTTTTATATTTTTAGTTTATAACTTATATGTTGATAAATTTCGTGTGTCAAGAAACATATTCAAAATATGTAGTTTTTTTATATTGGATCAGTTCAAAAAATTCTAGTAATTATGATATGCATCAGTTGGTTTTGTAAATATAACAAAATCGAAGTAGACTCTATCTAGATTTTTGTAACACATTTTGTAATCTGAATGGAATGTATTAGTTTTTCTGTGCTAAGTATCCAAAATGTAATTAAAATGTGTGCATAAGTTTCTCTGAAGTTTGTAGGTGAAACAAATGGTTTTAGTTTAGTTAAAAAGATTTATGTGTGAGGATTAAGTATGTATTTTAACTATTTATCATTGTACAGTAGTAAATAACAGAGAATAAAACATCACATAGCACATTACTCAGTAAATTTGATGAAGCAGTTCACCCCTCCTAGGCTACATCTGCTGGTCTAGCTCCCAATGACATGTCCCTCATATCTTATTGCTAAAAAATGGTAAGTACAAGTGAAAATAAGCCTCAATAGGTTGTGCTCTCTGTAAAATTAGCTTTAGAATGTATGAAATAGCTAGAGATGACTATTCATTTGCATAAAATAGACAAAGGATGCCCAATACACTCCCTACACCATGGTGGCCCTGATGGCTCCTTGATCTTCCCCGAAGCTAAACCTACTGAAGATGACCTCTGAAGGCTCTAAAACCTATGCCAAACTATTCAGAATGTTGAGAATACCCAAAATTGACTATTTTTGCACCTTTTTTGGTTGAAAATTGAAGGAGCTATGGCAGAAACAAGATTTTCCCAATATCCCTCAAAAATCTCCTCCAAAACTAGAGGAACTCCAGTTAAAGCTGATAAAAATGGAAAACTGCCAAAAATTTCGGACTCCACCCAAGTTTAGTGGTGGCATTAAGTGTTCACATTATTTGTTGCGAGCATGTGACCGGTACCAAGAAATCCACCAACATCTTTGTTAACTAACCGTGGCATATTGTTATGTTGCATTTGCGTGTTCACATGAAATATTCCCATTTGGTGGTAATCATCAGTGGATTGTTTGTTGGAGAAGCCCCTGGTCGCGAGCATACAGGTCATGTGGAGTTGGGGCTAGCCCCTTAAATTTTTCCCGCTATAGACAAAGTCAAACAATGAAATGCAATTGCCCCTGTAGTTTGTTAAGAACTACTACGAAGGCGTGTTGGTCAAGCCTGTGGGCTAGCAACCCAGCCACCCACGATAAAATCCTGCAGAGTATAAACATTTTTGTAAGACCAAAAATCCTCGACGACCCGACTACCCATTCAGGACTACCCACTATTCACAGGTTGCGTGCCAGTTGAGTCGTTGTGCCCGAGGTGTCGATTCGATTCAAAACATAGACCATCAACCAATTTTTTTTTGCCATTTTCAACCTTTTCACACCTTGGCCTAGGGCCATGTGGTAGCCTCTAGGTAGGCCATGTGGCACCCACTGAATGGCATCCTCCAAAACAATAAAAATATTCTTTTGACTTATATATATTTTTTTAATAAAAATTACATGGTCAAACTAAGTCAAAAGTCCTTTTTTGGAGTTTACTGGGCTTTTCAAACCTTCATAGCTTCTGCATATGACCTATGTTTTGTGAATCGTTTATGGCAACAGAATCGCAATGATGAGACCTTTCCGATCGTTCAGGTTGCAACCATTTTTTAGCACTTTCATTTTTGACCATTTTTTAATCTGGACATGATCTCCTGATCATACCTCCCCACTGGGAAGATTTTGGACAAAAAAAGCTCTCTAAACTACTAAACCTGAAGATGAGGAGACTGTGTCCCCACTTTTCCAATCTTAATCCACTAAAATCTCCCCTATTTCATTAATTCGAGCTTTTCTTGAAATGACAAATTTTTCCTTGAATCCATTGACCAACTGTTGCTGACTTTGACCTTGTCATGATGCATATTTTTGAAACTTGCAGAAAAACAACTTAAATTTGCCGTAAACATATTGTTCCTACATTGGTCTATCTTCAAAGGAAACTGAAAATTATTTTCACCTTGCATCCTGTCCTTATGGCGAATTTTTGTTGAATTAGCTTTGTACTTCTATCGATTCCGGACCAAGTTTCCTCGCCATAGTACACTGCCATTATGAAACCAACAATGATTATTACTGAACTTTGTGTCTTCTTTGCTTGGATGCTTTACCCTCTGTTGGATCTTTGAACCTTCTTGCACCGACACTTTGTTTTCTGCATCGATCGACACCAAAGACGATTGCTGCAACTGCTTGTCATCTTCTCTCAAAGACAACCTACTTTTAGACTAAAAAAACTCAATATTCACATCAAAATTTACATGAAAAGGATTATGTACAAATTCCCTTTGTTTAATCAACATCAAAGTCAATTTTTTACTTGCATTGACAAGCCTTTTCATCTACCCAGCATTCACTAAAGAAGAGTATAGTTTTTTGCAATGTGCTCTCACAATAAACTCCTTGCCATCCTTGAATAAATGGTACTTGTTCTCATGGCGATGGAAGATAGCTTTCCTTTCATACAAGTAAGGAACTCCCAAAACAATTCCTAATATATCAAGCGAAACAACATCTAATTCAACCGTGTCAATAAAATGTGCTATTATGGCAAAGCACAACATGCACTCTTTTGAAACCTGTAAATTTACATCCTTACAAATCCAACCAAGAGGATATGGTTTCGAATGTGGAATGGTTTCAAGATTCAGTTTCTTGACTAAGTCTTCAAAAGTAAGGTTTGCTTGCGACCCACTGTCAAATAGTGTGTCAATATTGGTGTGTTTGGAAATGACCCTCACATGAAATAGTTCAATTCTCCTCTTTTCATTTGGAGCCTCTATGTGACAGTTAGAAATAATAGAATTGGGTTTTGTTTCATTCTCTTTTCCCTTCAAGTTTTTTAGTGCCATAACTATGATTTTAGTTTCATCTCATGATTTTGATCCTAGATCTTGTTCAGCTATTGCAACTGTCTTGCCTTTCTCCTTATCTTTATCTTTGGCTTTAAAACTTTTTGGTTTCAACTCTGGCTGAAGTTTCCAATAATGGTCCTCATCATGGCTTGTTTTAGAACAGTGTTTGTAGAAAAATTTTCCCTTCTCTTTTCTATAATTTGCATTTCTCTTTTTCTTCCATTTTTCTTTAAACTCACTTTCCTCATTCCCATCTAAATTTCTTTTACCCCTTGCCTCCAAATGTGTGGCCTGAAAAAAAACCTCATCTAAGCTTGTAGGGTTAAACATAAGAATGGTATGTCTTAGGTAAGTATGCAAACCTCCTATATACTTGAGTAAAGTTTATTGGCTATGCAAATCAATACCTAGTAAAAGAGCTCTTCTTCTAAATTCTTGGGTATAAACTTGAACATTTTGTCCTTTGAACTGTTTAAAATTTTGCCAATCCATTATGGCTTTCTGCATGTGAGCTAATGGATAAAACCATTGTTTTATTGCAAAAATGAAATAAGACCATGATAAAATTATCTTACCATATTTCTTGATCTCCTCCTTTGTTTTGGCTTCACACCACAAAAGAGTTGCACCTTCCATTTTGAATGAAGTTAGCTAAATTTTGGTTTTGTTATCATGAAAATTTTGAATTCTCAAATAGACTTCTAATTGCCTAATCCAATTATCTAGCTTTTCTGCATTAACTTCGCCATCAAACTTTGGCAATTCAAACTTAACATCAAGTTTAAGAAAAGGAATTTTACCCATGTTCTTGACTTTGTAAATGATGTACTGAAGATGATGTAGAGGTTGATGAAGATGAAGATTATGGTGATAATGGTGACTTTCCACTGTCTTCGTTTCCTCCATTACCCTCATTGGATTTATCCTCATCATTATGGCCTCCTAACGATCCTTCTCCTTCCTTGTTAAGCTTGGATCCTTCTCCTTCTACTCTTTCATTCATTTCTTGATAAAGGACTCTCACCATTTCTGTCAATTCAAGGAATGCTTTTCTAAACAACCTTTCTTCCTCTTTGGGATCAACTTCTTCATGGGTTTCACTTTCCCTTGAAGGCATGCTTATGACTTCTTCAGCTTATCTTGGAGGTGAAATTGAAGGTGGAGATAATGGCACTCTTGCCCTCCTTGGCTGAGGATTACTATAAGTCCTCACCAATTGACTTTCTCCTCTCTTAAGCTTTAGCCTAGTAAGCATTAAAACTCTTGCAAACTGTTAAACAAACTTTGTAGAAGAACAATACAGAGAAAGAGTTCTGCTCTCCTAATGCTCAAAACCTGATCTCCGATACCAACTTGATCTGAATGGAATGTATTAGTTTTGTTGTGCTAAGTATCCAAACAGTAATTAAAATGTGTGCATAAGGTTCTCTAAAGTTTGCAGGGGAAACAAATGGTTTTAGCTTAGCTAAACATATTTCTGTGTGAAGATTAAGTATGTATTTTAACTGTTTATCATTGTACAAAAGTAAATAACAGAGAATAAAACATCACATAGCACATTACTCAACAAATTTGATGAAGCAGTTCACCCCACCTGGGCTACATTTGTTGGTCCAACTCCCAGTGGCATGTCCCTCATATCTTATTGCTAAAAAAAGGTAAGTACAAGTGTAAATAAGCCTCAATAGGTTGTGATCTATGTCAAATCAGCTTTAGAATGTATGAAATATCCAAAGATGACTATTAATTTGCATAAAATAGACAAAGGATGCCGAATACACTACTTACACCATGGTGGCCGTAATGGCTCGATCTTCCCAGAAGATAAACCTACTGAAGATGACCTATGATGGCTCTGAGACCTATTCCAAACTGTTCAGAATGTCGAGAATACCCAAAATTGACTATTTTTGCACCTTGTTTGGTCGAAAATTGAAGGAGTTATGGAAGAAACAAGATTTGCCCAATATCCCTTAAAAAGCTCCTCCAAAACTCGAGGAACATCAGTTAAAGCCGATAAAAATGGCAAATCGTCGAAAATTTTGGACTCGGCCCAAGTTTAGAAGTGGAATTAAGTGTTAACGTTATCCGTTGCGAGCATGTGACCAGTACCAAGAAACCCACCAGCATCTCTGTTAACTAATCGTGGCATGTTATGTTGCATTTGCGTGTTCACATGCAGGATCCCACTTGGCAGTAACTGTCGACAAGTTGTTTGTTGGAGAAGCCCACGATCGCAAGCATACGAGTCACGTGGAGTTGGGGCTAGCCCTAAGGGCTAGCCACTTAACTTTTTTCCACCGTAAACAGTCAAACAACGAAATGCAATTGTGCATGTAGTTTGTTAAGAACTACTATGAAGGCGGGCTGGTCGAGCCTGTGGGCTGGCAGCCCGACCACCCATGATCAAATCCTGCGAAGTATAAAAAATTTGTAAGACCAAAAAGTCCCAATGACCCAACTACCCATTCAAGCCTACCCACCGTTCACAGGTTGCCTACCAGTCGGGTCGTTGTGCCTGAGGTGTCGGGCCGGTTCAAAACATAGACCATCAACCAATTTTTTTTTTCCATTTTCAACCTTTTCACACCTTTTCCTGGGGCCACGTGGCAACCTATGGGAAGGCCACGTGGCACCCACTGAATGGCCTCCTCCAAAACCATAAAAATATTTTTTTGACTTATATATTTTTTAAATAAAAATTACATGGTCAAACTAAGTCAAAAGTCCTTTTTTGGAGTTTACTGGTCTTTTCAAACCTTCATAACTTATGCATATGACCTCTGTTTTGTGAACTGTTTGTGGCACCAGAATCATAGCAATGAGACCTTTCCGGTAGTTCAGGTTGCAACCTTTTTTGAGCACTTTCATTTTTGAGCATTTTTTAACTTTGACATGATCTCCTTATCATTTTGTTTCTCAAAAACACAAAGTCTTAAAAGAATACAACAACGCATATTAACATGACCTTTTATGAATCTTTTGATTGTTAAAAACACACACTCAAAGAAACGCTAAGTTGACATATCAAATGTGTATAAAAAAAATCCAAAAAATAAGTAATAGAAAGCTAATAAAATTTCTGACAACATTTATTTTTATCGCAAAATGAAATTCTAAACAGAAAAATTGTTTTGGCTTGCAAAAAGTTGAAGAATAGAAAAAATTGAATTTTTTTTCTCAAAAAAGGGAAAAAAGTGCTCTAATCAAACTTCATTGGAAGTTCATTCCTATCACATATGGGTTATGTAGAAATTTTTCTCATAGCAAGTAATTATTTGGGTAAGTGTCAAACACATGCATAGTATGCACATAGAGATGATAAGATAAGGGTGTGTTCATATTTTTCACAATGATATACATTTATTGTACATTAGGTGTAACTCTTGGATTCCACATTCCAAGGTCACTTAGACACCTTTTGATTCTTCGCCTTCAATACCAACCGTTAGAGGATTAGGTGTCCAACATTCCCCCCCTTAATTCGAAGGGATATGTGTGAGTCCAAGAAGACAGCTGTAATACAAAATGGCAGCACTAGGCTGAATGTGCTCTCTGAAATGTTGGCATAAGGAGGTGGTTTAAGGATTACCACCAACACTAGAAAACTTAGTTCAGTTCCTGGAACTCTTCCAAATTTGGCAAGAAGCTGAGGTCTTCTGCTAGAGGAAGTTCTCCTCATATTTTGAAGAGAGAGACCTTCAACATGGACAAATGGAGTTCTACAACCTGCGATGGTTTTAAGATGACCACCAACTCTGGAATGCTTGATGCATTTCCTGGAACTCTACCAAAACATGCAAGAATCTGAAGTCTTATGCTAGAGGAAGTGTCCTGAATTCTTTGAAGAGGAAGAATATCAACCTCGCATAGATGGTTTAAGGCTGACCACCAACCAAAGGTATGATCATGGCCATTTGTGTCTTTGGCTACAAATCTAAATCTGGAATGGAAGGTTGTGGCTCAGGCTCGCTTGATGTGGCTTTGAAGCTTGTATATTACCATCATTTTCCCCCTATCGGATATAAGGTGAGATGATCGCGAAAAATCAACTGCAAGACCTTTTAATATTCTAGAAGAAATTTTGTCATATGATTGAAAAATATTCTTGGTTTTTTATGCCCATTTCTAGGAAGTGATCCATCCAAGATGAATCTTTGTTCTTGCAGGAGGCATTTTTCTGAAGCATATGTGTGAAGAACGAGTGTTTTGACCACATTTCTTGAATGGGTAAAGATAAAAACATGATCTTTCATATGGCCAACTCAGTTAAAATGTTGGAATTTTATAATCTGTTGTTGCTGCTGTGGAAGAGGAGCAAAATCTAGAACAACTGAAGGTCAGTTATCATGAATAAATCTATCACTCTGAAATTTGATGGGCTTGGAGTAGTCTGGAATGTGAAAGGACACATCCTTTTCATATACAAGACTAGTTATATGCTTTTTTTGGACAAGTTCTTCCCAAGGTCCGATGATGGGAGACCTGATGATGGGCTTGGGAAGTGAAAGTTGAATTTTCATGCATGTATTCAAATCTGCTTCTGATATGGGCACTTGATCTAAATCAACCTCAACTTTATTGACTTGATAACTTGCTGGCTGCTGATAGGATCTTGTTTCAAATTCAGGTAAGGGATTGTTCTGAACAAAAACAAGTATGAAGCATGCATTTTCTAATTTCACTCATCTTGCTGAAGTTGAGACTCAAGCTACAAAAATTCTGTCTTCTCTTGTGCATTTTGTAGACAATTTTGGATATAAAAAAGAGTGTTTTTGTTAATTTTGACTGTATCATTAGCAGAAAAAAATATCATAGTATTAAGTAACTCTAATACTTTATTAATTATGGTCATTTTCAATGAAAAAATCAGGTGAATCTAACTAGTGCTGCACGCAAAAATAAATAAATCCTTTCACCTGTGAATAAATTTCGTCACCATAAATGGATAGCCAAAGATGGAATGTAGGAAATTAAGTTCTCTTTGCCCATCACCAATGCACCTTTAAGTTATTTCGGCCCTCTAAATTCCCAACTCACCAAGGCATGCATGTGCTCAAGTTTTCAAGGAAATTCGAGCCCTCTTTTCAGTCATCATACACAGATCTAAACTCTCTTGAATTTCATGATAGAAGCCACCCAACTGTGCATAGAAACTCATGGCAAGTACATCAAAAATTTTAAACATTTTTTCCTCAACTTTTGATTGCAAATTCCTGGAAATATGTGTTGGAAGAAGCCTGAAATTTATGTTGACAGGGAGCTATTTTCTCGGCCTCCTTACACTTTAAAACTGGACCTCTTGTCACTCTATAAATTGTTGAAGATAGTGAATCAAACTATCCTCCTTAGCTAGGTATAGGCTGGAACTCCCTCCCTGCTTCTCCACAAACCAACGTAAGTCCTCTAGCTTGAATTGAGCACAAAAATCTCGCCCTGTAAGACTATCTCGAAATTTTCAGGATTAGCGCCAGTCTCCTAGAAATTTCAAGCTCTTTTCTTGGGCAATTTGTTGTCCTCCTTTTGTTGTATGATGTCCTCTCCTTAACGCTGGAAGATATTCAAGGTGCTCACTAAAGTCGACCACTAGACTTGACAAACTACTCCAAAGCTCATGCATGTGCCATAAATGTCATACATGTTGCTCAACAAATCTCAAAAACATTGCTCACATCTAGCTGCTCTATGGCAGTGAGGTATCAAACAAAGGAGAAATATGATGCAAGGAAGACCCGAAATAGTTCTTTTCCTGGCTCCATTGTTTTCATTTATGCTTGATTCTCATACCTGGCATCC
Source organism: Pinus albicaulis (assembly GCA_034641835.2). Taxonomy (NCBI): domain Eukaryota; kingdom Viridiplantae; phylum Streptophyta; class Pinopsida; order Pinales; family Pinaceae; genus Pinus; species Pinus albicaulis. Next base: position 196,302,510 of record CM076583.1, on the reverse strand, counting down.
GAATAGGATAGATTCGGGGTCACTTTCGCTTTGAAGTCGAGGAAATGAACTCTAAGATGCGTACAACCAATTTGATGCACGCAGGCAATTTATTTTTGCTTTCCACTTCAATATCTTCACAAAAGAAATTAACCCTCATGATGATAATGGTGGATTGAGACTCTGGAATAATAATAAACTCTTTGAACTCTTGATCATGAAGAGACCCGCTTCAGATGAATTTTCAACCTCGATCTTGAAACCAACCTTGGGCGTTTTAATAATGATAACAGAAGTCGATTTGAGTCTCGACATATATGCAACAAGAACTTGGTCAAATTACGATGAGAGAGGTGTTTGGAACATTTGCAATTATAGAAGCACACTGTCTTTACACAACACACAACATACCATCCATGCAGGATTCACCAATGCACCATGCACCAGAAATTGAATAAAGGATTTTCACCACCAGTGAAGGAAGTGCAACTCAGCCAGCACTCTGTGCACAACGCAACGTACACACTTACAATATAGTATATGATAAATGATGTCATTCAGCGTTCATAAATAATCTCAACACATTAATAAGAGTTTTGACTGGAATCCAAATAAGTGCACACCATTCATTCACTCCTCAGTTGTGCAAGAGAATTAATGCATACGACAACTAATAAAAAACTTGGAATTAACGCACAGGGATAGAGGAAAAAAATGTTCCCGGGTAGGTAAAGAAATGCTCAAGTAGCATGTAGTTAAGCAGTCCGATGACTTGAAGAGAGAATAGGCTATCGAGAACATTCGAAAATCATGAGTGTGTGGAATTTTTTTTTTTTTAATCTAGAAGTAGAGAAACGACTTAAGGAGAAAAATGGTAGCCTCGAGGTAACATTCCACAATAAATGTCGTTACACAAGGTCTGACTAGTGCAGAGGAGAAGAGGAAATAGCTCCCTGTCAACATAAATTTAGGGAGGAAATAACATATCTTTCGACAGACCTGACATGCACGGTTACAAACCAGAAAAACACTAGTGCTCAGAAAAAACTTAGGCTACACTTCCTTTGCTCTTTAGTGTTAATGACATTTTTTTTAAAATGCAGCAACACCCTTAGGATTTACGCATGGACTTAACGCTCCATTTAACGCTATGAACCAACATATAACCAAACTGATAAAATACCACTCGCATCAATGCATCAATGCTTCAATACATACCCATGCAATGTACTTCACAGTTCCCCCAACAGTGAATGTTTAATGTATAATCACTCTAATACAACTCACTTTATCGTAGAGAATAGAGAGGAATTCCCATGCTGCTTCAACTCAGAGATTCACCGTACGATATCAACATTAAATACAATGTTCAAGAAAAATAGTAGAATGGTGCATTGATAGAGCCACATGCATGCAAAAGCAACAGGATTGAGGAAAAGGAGTTACGAGGGTAGAGAAAGCCAAATTTAGAACCTCGAACCTGTGCTCTGATACCATGTCAAACATAGGCATAGTATGCACAAAAAATGTTAAAGAATTAATCATTCGGTTAGTTTAGAAGTAGTTCTAGATTAGTTAGCAATCAGTTTCCAGATTCAGTTTATGCATAACTGTTTCTGAGTTGTATAAATATACATTTCTCTTTTCAATATATATGTATCTTGTGCACTTGTGCTCTCTGCAATTCTCTGCTGTCTCCTTTTGTTAATTTGACATGGTATGAGAGCTGAGAATCGATCTTGTCGATCTTCTTTGTGAATCTGTTTGATTGTTGGAGTAGTAGAGATAGAGATCAGGGCACAAGAGGAGTCTGATTAGAAAACTTTCAAGTTTGCTTTGTTTTTGAAGTGGGAAAACGCAGTCTGCTAAGGAGAAAGAATTGTCAGTCAAGGAAGACCAAGCGAGAGACAAGATTTAGTCTGGAGTTTGCTCGAGAAGCAAAGAGTAGTTGGGAAAATCGCTTTGTTGGCAGAGTTCCTGAGAGAACGTCGTTGGTCAAGTCGAGGGAGAAAATTTGTCAGCAGATTGTGGAAGTTGAAGGCGATGGCACAAGCAGTCTGAATTCACCAGAAGTTGCCGGCAAGTGGAGAGGTGAAACTGACGTTGCCATTACATTCAAATGCTGCTGGTATTGGTTATTGTTTTTTCTCTGGGTTTGCAAATTCAATGAATTTATTTTTGTTCTGAACACTGTTTTGTATAAAGAAGAGAGGTGCGGTTACAGTAATTTGTATGAATAGGGTTTGCGGGGATGCAATTCGAAACATAAATATGAGAACAGAGTAAAGCAGCTGAAGAAGCCATTGTTTGTTTCCCCTCTGCAACGCAATCCAACTCAACCTCAAACTCCCTGCTTTGCTTCGCTGATATTTTAATTATCCATTCAAGATGCTCTGAACTCTAAACGTAAATGTATATTCAGTATTTGTATACGAATCTGTAACCAAGTCTGATAGCTTTCAAAGATTAGTTCGTGCTTTTAATTGACAGAAACATGACCACATAGGAGATGTCCATTTGTGTTTAAGAAAAACAATCAACCAGAAAAGATTGGTGTACAAGAGTTTGAGACTGTTCATATTTCTGATCTAACTCGTTCAGTGTTCGTGGTCGGTAGTCCAGCTCATTGGTTTATTGCTTTGCCTATTGGGAGCTGCAAATATACACACAACATAGAATTGCAAATGGAAAATTGGCCATTTCTGAAATCTGTCAAATCTGTCAAACTGCAATTGTTTCGTTAATGGCCATGACAGAAAGATCAGGAGTAAGACTAGCTGTAGAATGGCAATGACAGAAAGATCAGGAATAATCAGAGGCGGTTATTTGTAGCAGTTATTTGATGCTACAAATTAAAACTTTGAACAATTAGTAGCATGTGAATTAGATTTTTGTGGAGTTGTACATGTTATATTCCATGGAAAATACTGGTTGTTATATCGTTAAAAAAAAATTAGAAAGCTTTTTATGTGAAGTTCTTTTTATTAAAGGTTTTTATTTAAAACAAAAACCTTAAGTTCTTTAAAAGGGGGATTTCTTTTAGAAAAGGAGATTTATATTTTTAAGTTTTTGGAGGAATTAATTGGAGAAAGTGAAAGAGGAATGGAATCATGTTTTTGTGGTTTATTTAAAATTTGAAGAGTGAAAAAGTGAGTGAGAAAGTGAAAGTGTTAAACCCTGTCAAAGTATTGTCTTAGTACAGAAATTTTGGAAGCAAGATATTAGTACGGAAATTTTGGAAGTTTTTGGAAGCAAATTATTTGATGCATATGTAGACTCATTTGTTTGTGGAAGTCAAGCAAAGAGTTTGTTGAATCCCACTGTGCTCAGTCACGGGTGGATGAAGAATGTGAAGAAAGTGCAGAAGCAGCAGAGAGAGAGCACGAAGATGTTTGTGAACCCCACTGTACACAGTTACAAGTGGACGAAGATGTTTGTGAACCCCACTGTACACAGTTACAAGTGGACGAAGATTTGTTGATACCAGCAACATGGATTGCTGATGAAGATTTGGTGATTCCAGCAACAGAGCTTGCTGACGAAAGTTTGATGAAACCAGCAACACAGTTTGCTGATGATGACTTGTTGATTCCAGCAACACAGCGTGCTAATGATGAGATGGTGAATCCAGCAATGCAACTTGCTGATGAAAATTCGATGGTTGATGTTAACTTTGATCATGATTTTTTGACTAATGATGACTGGTTGCAGATGATGCAACAAAAATATGATATTGACATGATGTTATTTGGTGAGATTTCCTCACTGCAGTTAGTGGAAGACAATCTGTTCGCAGCATTACAGGTTAGTAGAAAAGAGACAGAGACAGAAGCAAAGAAAGAAGTCTGCAAAGAAAAAGCAGAAACAGAGAAGGATGTAGAAGCAGAGAAGGAAGCGCAACAGCAGAAAGCTGTTACTGCAGAGCAGAAGGAAACAGAGATAGAGGCAGAAATAGAGAAAGAATCACAACAGGAGAAAGCTCTTATTGCAGAGCAGAAAGACCAGAACCAATGTCGTTCTGAAAATATTTTGGATTCTAATATTGATTTTCAATGTGCAGGTACACAAAATGATTATGAAGAAGAGTTAAATTTTATTGAAACATGGCTTGCAACACCATGTCTGGATGAGATCTACACAGAAGATGTAGAAATGAATGTTGAAGATGACATGCATGATGAACATGTCAATGAAATTTTCACGCATTGGAGTTTTGAAGAAATAAGACATTATTATAATATTATGTTGCAGCATATTGATCATGAAAACCATAATACGAAAGACAATATGTGGCAGCAGCCCACATTTCTTGAAGATGTCCAGGACATGCTTAGACAACCTGGAATAGTAAAAGACCTGCACCAGCAAAGACTGAAGTTTGAACAATACAATAAGACGAATATGAGGAAACAATTTAGAGGCTACAGAATTTGGAAGAAAAGAAGAAGAAAACCAAATCTAGTTGAAAGTCAAGAGACTTCTCTCTGACTTCGGAAATATAGAATGAATTTCAATGTCAAATGTTAGGAATAAAATAATGTAACCCTCAAGATTAAGAGGGGGTGTTAAAGAATTAATCATTCGGTTAGTTTAGAAGTAGTTCTAGATTAGTTAGCAATCAGTTTCCAGATTCAGTTTATGCATAACTGTTTCTGAGTTGTATAAATATACATTTCTCTTTTCAATATATATGTATCTTGTGCAGTTGTGCTCTCTGCAATTCTTTGCTGTCTCCTTTTGTTAATTTGACAAAAAAATGATAAAATAAGCGTGTGTCCATATTATTCACAATGATATACATTTATAGTACATTAGGTGTAACTCTTGGATTCCACATTCCAAGCTCACTTGGACTCCTTTTGATTCTCTGTCTTCCACACCAACCCTTAGAGGATTATGTGTCAAACAATAAGAAATTTGTCCACGTCATCAATACTTAGAAATATGTTTTTATTTTAATCATGTTTTTCACAATACCATAGTGTTTTAGTGTTGAATGGGGTATTAAAATTTGGAAATTCATTCAGTGTGTTAATTTGATGTTTCAGCCTTAGTGTGAAAATACATTTGAGCATTTTTTTCTTGTGTTTAATGCTTCAATGTGTTAAATATATTTGATCATTTTTTTTCTTATATTTAATGCTTAAATGTGTTAGATGTTATAGTTTTAAAAGTAATGAAGTTTTTACTTTCCTGTAGAAACATATTTAAGTAAGTTTTTTTCTATGTTTAATTCTTAATTCTCAAATAAGTTAGATATCATGATTTAAAAGTAATTAGATCAATATTATTATTTTTTATTTAGGCTTTTCCAAATTAAATATTTGTTAGTATAGATGATACATTTAGAATTATTTTAGTTCAAATTTAAGAATTTGTTAATCTTGTTAGACTTCTCATCTTCATATGATCATGTGATAAGATGTCCATAACATAGGTTAGTAATTTAGCATTGGGACATTTAAATTTATTTAAATCATATAACTTCTCACATGAAAGAAAATTTTTATTATTGTAAGCTCTTACATTTTCTTTCTTTCATATATTTTGATTTCTTTATGTTGATAAAATCTATGTGTTTAAGAACAACTTTCCTATCATACGACAATGTAATATTTTTTAAAAGCATCTTCTTCTCATGTCATATTTTTTTAAACAAATTTTGATAGCCAAATCACTTCATGATAGGTAATTTGGATATCAAGTTCCAAGCAAGTTTCAATTTCCAATTTTTTCTTTTGGAATACCCTCTCATCCATGTATCAATAGTTTAAGTTCTAAATATCATAGAGAAAATTTCTCATCAAAATGCCTCTCAATAATGATTAGTTGTGCAACATATTTTCATACTCAACTAAGTCATTATGTATTTCATCCAACATTTTAAAATTCGCATTCATAGATCAACCAACAAAATCATCAAAATCATCATTATTCTTAATAAATCTGTAAAGACATGATGATCATATATGTTCAAATAACATTTTTTTTTTATATATAATATTGATAACCTAATTACTTGTTCTTTACAAATTGCCCAAGAAAAACTCTATCCCACTTTCTTTTGATTCCCCCTTCCAATTCAAAAAAAATCTAATTAGATTTTCCATTTTCCTTTTGATATTTACTTCCCAATCACTCTAATTATATTCTATAATGAAAAATGGAACAATTTCTTTAAGTGTCACATAAATGTAGAGATATAAAAAGTAAAAAACATCAAATTAAATAAAAACATAGCCATAAATATGTAACCCTACTTATTACCAAACACTTAATTGATTTCTATATTTTAGAGATCAACCCATCTTCACTTTAGACATTATTACCAATTAGTTCTTTCCCTATTAGTTATTTCACTCATTTTCTCAACTTAAGGCTACTTCTATGTTTAAGTGAACCTAGTATGCCTATGGGAAACTTTAAACATTCTTACCAATTAGTTCTTTCTCTATTAGTTATTTCATTCTTTTTCTCAACTTAAGGCTACTTCTATATTTAAATGAACCTAATATGTCTATGAGCACTTTAGTTTAAGTGAACTTAATATGCCTATGAACATATTATAGGGATCCCCTCCCAACTTATTATTATCCAAAATATCAATATCATTATAAAAATAATTTAGATAAGTTATCTATCTCTATATATAATTTTATAATTTTATTTAAAACTAAAACATAAAAAAAATATTTAAACCAAAAAACAATTTATATTGATAAACTATTGTTATTTTAATTTAAATACTTGATAGATTATTATTATCTAATTGAAATAAGAAAATTATTAAAATGTAATTACAATTTTTTTATATTATAAAACTGTAATATAATTTGTTTATTTTAATATTAAAAAAAAAAATTACTGCATTTAAATTGTATCACGTTCTATTATATTTAGTGTATTAAGAATAATGAGATTTTTTATAATGAAAAAAAAAAAAAAAAATTGTGTTTAATTATATATGATAATATCTCATATTAAAAATAATATTTCATATTAAAAATAAAAAAGATTGTTTTTTTAAAGTATATTTAAAGTTTAGCTCTATTAAATATTTAAAATAAAATATGATCATTAAATTAAGATAATTTCAAATTATTTATCTTTTTTGAAACTTCACATTCTATCGGTGCACATAGAAGTTACATAACATAAACAATGGTGTTATTCGTTTGCATAAATGCTAGACCAATAACATATATAAAGTTATGAAAGTCCGACGTCATTAAGAGGAAGTGGACTTTGCTAGACCAAAGAACATGCAAGAGGACTATGCTTTAAGTTTATGAGGTAATGTAGATAATTGGCACAGGGAGATACCACATGACTCTGCTATCAGCGAAGAGAGGAAGCCTCTCAAGATCACGATTAACCACCATGATGTACCATAATGCCATTTGGCACATGCAATCCTTATCGAATGCATATCTAAGTGACGTTTCTTTCATCGCCTGCTTTGTCATAGATCATATTAATTTATTTTATTATAACGATAATTTTCATTTTCATTTTTTTAAATATTATAATTTCTTTAAGATACTTATTATAATATTTAATTTCTAATTTTTAAGTGAGGAGAGTAATAATTATGATATGAATCATATAATTCTTAGATTCTTGTTTTAGTTGTGCATTATTTACCATTATTTCTCGGAAGTTTAAATAGTAGAAGGATATGCAATTTCAAATAGGTATTATTATATTTACCATTAATATTTGGAAGGCCAAATAGTGGAAGAATATGCAATTTAAAATAGGTATTACTAGCAATTGCACCATATGTTGCAAAGGAAACGCTGTAAAGCAGTAACATAGGAAATAGTAATATAGAGGAAAAAACCATAATGTCAAACAATTCTGGAAGTTTTCTGGGTTATTTCCAGGGCCTAAAAACGGAAATATTTTTTGTTGTTTTAAAGATGACAAAAATTGGAGAAAAGGAAAAATTAAATTGAAATAAAAAATGGAAAAAATCATTAGAATGTTTACCACAAAGCATGGTCACAGTTTTTGTACCACTATGCATGCACCAGAATTTGGGGCAGTGTGCCCTAGTGTGAAGAAGTCATTTGCAATTACAGACAACTTCACAAATAAGGCTAACCATCTCATTAATCAATTAGTCTCCGTATCACGTATTGATTCAAATGTTCACGCATCCTCACAAAACTTCCATGTGAAGCATTATTCTTACCACACCCAATACCAATCAATCACATCTCTAGAAATAAAAATATTTTGTGCTGAAAATTAACAAAATTCTTTGATCCATTTCTTCATATTAACTACTCTGTCACCAACAATGCCTTAAACAGATTAAATTTTGCTGGGTAAATTGGCATGAGTTCAAAACTTTGTATACTGCATATGAAGCCCGCAAGCTTTCAAGATAAAATCCAATGTACCAATGAAAGAGGAAACACGCATAGTCAACAACCATGAACTGTTTATTCCTGGAAAATACAACATAAAGTCCTTATTTTCTTAGAGAAATGAAAAATTAACTACATATAGACATGGATATTTAATAGCCTCACTATGACAAATGCATAGCATAGATAAAAGTATCTGGAATGCTTCAATTCATACAACCCCATCATATAGTTGACTGCTGCAAACTGAGCAATCATGCATCCCAAAACCTTCAAATCATTGAGCAGGCAGCCATATTCCTGCATTTCAACAAAGAATTTGAAAGATAACATACACTCTAATTTGTCAATGCTAAATGGCCTTTCTCCAAAGATCAAGTTCTATCCAACTTAGTGTATTTGTATGGTAATAAGTTCTATCTGAACTGAAGATCAAGTTTTGTCCAACTTATTGAAGTTCTATGCAACTTAGTGTATTTTTATGGTAATAAGTTCTATCTGAACTAAAGATCAAGTTCTATCCAACTAAATAAGTTTTATCCAACTTAGTGTATTTGTATGGTAATAAGTTCTATCCAACTTATTGTATTTGTATGGTTATGATAGTTAAGATGCTCTGCCTCTTTGCATAATACTTCCTTCTTGAACTGAATTTCAATTTCTATCCAACTTATTATATTTGTATGGTTGCGATAGGCAGTTCTTATAGTCAATGAAATGGCTGAATTTCAAGTTCTATCCAACTTATTATATTTGTATGGTTGCGATAGGCAGTTCTTATAGTCAATGAAATGGCTTTTCAGCAATTCAGTTAAAACTAATTTTGTAAATGCCTTTCCTTAATCAAATTTGATAAAATTTGAACTTTGCAGGGAGTTTAAACTGTAGAATAGCTAAACACATAACAAACCCCTTGCTAATAAGTTTTGAAAACACATATCAGAAGTTTCAAACAAAATATTTAATACAGAAAACAAAATGAAAATGCTCTACCTCTTGCATTATCTTTCATGATTGAAGTGCATCATATCTTCTTGCATTATCTTTCCTCATCAATTGATGGATGGAAGTAGATCAAGTTGCTCATAAAAGGTAAAAGAAAAGTAAACAAAAAAACGTACTATATCAAACAAAACGCTCTGCCTCTTGCATTATCTTTGCATCAATCTGTCAGATCAAGTTACCCATGACAAGTAAAAGAGAACCACCAATTATTCAGAATGAAATTCAGATTCACTCAATACTTGGACGCTTTTAAAAAGAAAAATTGAACAGGCACCAAAATTCTACGACACGTCAAAATTATACGGCATGTACTATGAATATGCTAGGACTCAGATCTCAGATCCCAATTGAATGGATACCAGAATTACCAAAAGGTGTGTACCAAGATTAGTCGTGCTTAACTCAATTGAATAAACAGCAGAATTCAGACATAATATTCCTCGAAGTAAAATTTTGTAAATAACCCTTTTGACACCAAAAAATTGTCTTGGCACTGTTGAAAGTAAATATTGCAACAACCTTGTAGCATCATCAGCTGCTCTGCATATGAGACACTACACAAACCTCGAGATAATCAATGGACCATGCACAAATTTAATTGCATCATTCCACACACCACAAACAAAAGTCATCAAGGGCTTACAGGAAAGCTAGAGCGGGAAGTCCACATCTAGAAAGTTCCTTTTAGGACATAATTGCATGCCATAAGGTCCAATCTTAGAAACTCGGGATCATATATGGACGAAACGGTCATCAATTAGCACATAGGTACTGCAAACTTTACAAACCCACCAAGAATTTCAGTTTCATAAGCAGCTCCAAAAGACATTCAAAAGATTTCTAATACTGCTACTACGAAGCAAATGAAAGCAACTGCTTCACTGGCAGCTCAAAGCCTCAAACAACCATCTAAGAGAATCTAGATACTTGAAATTTAACAATTCCAATGAGAATCTTACAATGGACAGGTGAAACAGCTATCTAAAATAGCAGTTTTGGTAATTAATATCTACAGCCTATGAAGACACTTTGGACAAAATGACATCCACAATAATATAGATTCTTAAAATTCTGCAAGTTGATAAAAAAAATCAGGAAGACCAACTAAAACAGCCTAAGTGTGGGTACTCAAACTTATGAAATATCACAAAACTTCAGGTTAGACAGCAGAATAAGGTCCCTGGCACAAGGTAAATCACCTAAATTCTGCAAGCCAACCAAAAACAATTCTGTTTGGCCAAATATAACAAAGAGAGTATTGGTACCCAACATTATGCAAGGACACCAATAATTCAATTTGACTGATAAAACACCCATTCAGGTACTCAACTTCTGCAAACCCACTCCAAAAAAATCAGATTAGACAAAGTTGAAACTCGAAGTTGTGGCAGCCATGTCAAAATTTTTTTTTTTTCTTCAAGGAACAATAATAGTGGGTACTGAGAAACTACCAGGAAATTCAAGTGAGTAGACAAAACAGATATCTAAAAAAGCATATGCCCTTAAAACTCTGCAAAACTGCCACCAAACCTGCCCAAAACAAAACATCCACAAATGAAGCAGGCATACATGAGAACTCAAAATTCTCCAAACCGGCATAGAACCTATCCATAGCCCTTGGAGATAACAATACACACCTTGATGTTGAACCGGTAAAGATGGGCATTGTGAAAGGGCATGTAGGTCAACCTCATAACAAGAATTCCTAACCTGTCCAATTTCCAACATGGTATGCAGTTGTTAGGTTGGTTGGTGACAGTTAAGAAGCCTGAGCCAAAGTGTCGCTCCAGGTGTGTAGGAGATAGCAATTCACACCTCCAGATCAAAGCAGTAAGCACACCCACGATGAAAGGGCATGTAACTTAGTTGTAGGGCAGCCCATCAGATGGGCTAGGATCCCTGGCCTATTGAACTTTCAACATAATAGTAGAGCCACCTGTTCAGAGTATTAAGCAAAGGCTAGAAGGCCTTATACAAAGTGTGGCTTGAAGGGGATGTCAAAAATACTAATCCACACTTCAATATCAAAACCAGTAAACATGCTCATCACGTAAGGACATGTAGCTTAGCAACCTACAGATTTGTGAGAACCAGATAGAAGGCCTGATCCAAAGTGTGGCTTGAGGGGGATGTAAGAGGTACCAATCCCCGCCTCAATATCAAAGAGGTAAAGATGCCAATCACCAAAAGGCCAAGTCTCTCAGCAGCCCTTCTGTCAATGGCAGGTCTTCAATTTTTTCCTATGTTGTTTCAATTTCAAACAAAAACAACAGACTCACCCCAAAAGGGCCGAAATAAAATTGAAACCTACAACTACATGGGTACCTTGCACTCTTCAAACCAACCCAGAAATCCACGAGAATATGGGTTTATGAAAATCAACTAACCCACCACTAAATCCACCTAATATGATAGGCCCATGATTTCCTTTTGATGAAAAAACCCCAGAAAACTGCTCTTTAAACCAATTTCTTCCTTGTCAGTTCACTGATGAGGTTGACGCAGTATTAACTATGACCCCCGAGGCTTCATTCTCACTGTGGTCTCCACTATCCAAGTGACATGAAATTCAGAGCCATGAGCCCCCCAAAGATTACGCAATATTGGTGAAATAGTCACCTCATAAATCGAACACCTAAGCCAAAGCAACCTTGTTCTGTATTACAACAGCAGAATGCAATAGTAATTACGAATTGCAGTGTTTTCACCATCAAACAACAATTAAACAAACCCAAATTTTTCAGCAACACGAGTCAAATTTCAGATATAAAGCCCTTCAGGTCCTATCTGAAAGGAAGCAGGCCCTACCTATATGGGCACACTCAGTATGCCAGTAAGAGAAGCTATCTATCAAAAATTCAAACGCCATGGAAAATCCCCAAATAAATGAACGCTCAGATTTAAAATAATTAAACAACAGAGGAGGAATAAAAAAAAATTAACCCAAAAATAACTTACACTGATGACAGAGAAGCCAACATTGGCATTAGCCATCACAAACATAATCGTGGGTTTGCCGATTTCTTGGCATGGACGCAATATACACGATAAGTATGTGCTGGGAAGTGACAACCGAGCCGCCCAAGGGATTTTCTGGGATTCGAAATCCGGACTTTCAGGGCCTCTTCATCAAGCCTGTTCCCCTGCTCTCTGTTTATTTCTGCATTCGAAAACTGGTATACATCCGCGTGACCAGAAGAAGAAAATGAGCCGGCAGCCATCGGAGAAGAAAATGAAGTCGAGGTATGAGAGAAGAAACCCTTACTGATATTCGTTAGGCTGTATAACTGATTAAAATAACCGCTGATTAAAATAACAGAATTTAATCCTAGGGTTGAGATGGTTTGAATCGTCTAACATTCAAATCAAAGGTGCATAATGGTACACGTACTCATTTAGCAAAGTTGTTTTCAAATAAGAACGCTTTACAGCGTAATTATATCTATATATTTTATTTTGACAATGATTGGTATTTTTCAGTTGATCATTTACATTTATGATCTTTTTGTAAGAGATTCCCAACCTTTGATCTTGGTTTTAGCTTCCTTTTTTTCTGTGTTTTGTTAAGGACAAGAAGGTTGAAGATGTATACTTCCATGGTATATAGTATTGAAACATTTACATTTATGATACTTTTATAAGAGATTCTGAACATTTAATTTTGGTTTTTGTTTTTTTGGCGTGTGTGTTTTTATTAAAGACAAGAAGGTTGAAGATGTATAGTTCCTTGGTAGATAGCATTAAAACATTTTACTCTCATATTCAAGAACTTAAGTTCATCTAAAAAATTCCTCTCATAAAATCATTTTATTTAGTATGCCCTTTTTAATATGAATATAATTTAGTTTTCTCATGATATTTGGTTGTCCAAAGCATTATAGATATTTTTAAAAATTAATAAATTTCAAAAATATAGAGGTAAATTTGGAAATTCAACCCAAATCAACATCTTGGTAACAAACATAATGTTAGGGTCAAAACAATATAGATCGGATAATTATATTGTTTTCCATCCATATCAATGATTTCGGGGTTGAAAAATCAAGAAAGTATATAGTAACAAAAATGTATTCTTTTCTCCAAAACCAATGACTAGTCTTACTAACTTTATGAAAAACAATAATTTTAAAAATTGAACAGTAAAGAAACTTTTGGAACATATACATACCATTCAATTTGAAAAAATATCCATTGTTACAACTATGATATGGGAGGCCAAAATCCATTAAACCTAGAAATGACTAAATAAAATTAATAAAAGGAGAGGAGGTTCCTATTTTTTGTTTTTTTTTTGCTCAAAAACTTCTAAACCTAACATGTCTTCTAACTCCTCTACTATATATGCACTAAACATAGAATTATTTCGAGAATTTAAAGAAAATGATTTACCTTTAGCCATATCCTTGAAAGACACTACCTATGAGGATGAAGTTACTCCATTTCCCACTAGTCCTCCATCCAAATGCAAATCCCATACTATAGACGAGTATTTCTAAAAGCTATAGGTAAATAGTAAGAGTGATGATCAAGGTGTTTATCTTAAAAAATAAATCATTATTAGTCCATTAGGTTTCACATTGAGTGTTGCAATTTGTATTTTAGAACTATCACATAATATTTGGAGTTCACCTAAAAGAGTATCGATTCTCCTATTATAATTGTAACCATGATTTGAAAACATCCTTAATAATGAAAGTCCTCTAGTATTAAGGCTTCCCTAGGAAATTTCCTAATATCATGCATTTTATCAAACACTTGGTGAATGAGAATCTTAGTAAAACTACTTCTTATAGAGATTGTTTTAACCAATTCTTTGTCACACATGAACTCAAACACTTCATTAGCATCCTTGTGATGCAAGATAAGATGGTACTTGTACATGTATTTAGAAAAATAAAGGATAATATATGTACTTGAGAGAGAAAAGGATTGTTCTTTCATAATGTAGGGAGCTACAACTACCTCAACCACAATTTGAATACAAGGAAAGGATGAGAAACAAATAACCCCTATTATAGCCCACCCTCCAATTCTCCAACATCGAACTTGAAGTTTTCCATTGTTGATCAATGGAGCATACTAGCATTCCCTCATTAATAAAATTCATTTCAAAATTGAAAGATCCATCCTATCTCCATGCACTCTCCATGACACATGATAAAACAAGTCAACAAATGATCTTGTTGTAGAAATATAGGCCATAAACTTGTTCCGACATGTTCTATTCTCTAGGTCAAGGAATAATTGGGTCCATTCTTAACAAAGAAAGATTTAAAGAGACCATGTTTCATAAGCGTATTTGAATGGCCATGTTCAATTTGTAGAGCCGCCCTGAAATACATTATATCTAATTTTACAAAATAATTTCACACATAAAATATCCTTTGAAGATGAAAAAAATATATCATAACTTAATTGCCAATTAATAGTGATGATAGCTATCATGAAGGAGATGAAGAGGTCTTTTTCTCCCAATTATCTTCAGATCTGCAATCTTCATGACTTCTTGCACGACCATCACTCTTCCAAAATTCCATATTCTCAAGTTATATGTACAAAAGTGATCCACACAATGTTTTCTACTATCCTTTTGGGTTGCAGAGTCTTGGATTCTGCAATTTTTAGTACCACATTCTTGTCATTAGTAGAAAGGAGAATTTTGTGGTTTTGAGTCCCTATGTATAAGATTGTTTTCACGTAGAAATTTTATTCCAACAAGAAGTTGGATCATTATTTGTCTCGCAACAAATTTTGTAAACCTTCCATAGTGTTGAATATATGCAACTAAATTACCAATAGACATAAAATTTGTTACAATGCACAAATTTGGTGGCCTTGTGAAAGCACCAATAAACTGGACTATGTTTTTATGACACACTTTACTCGAATTGAACACATCTTGGACTATTGAAAAATGTCTTGCAATACACAATGAAGTTGGTGTGACTAAACATGTTGTTGTGAATAACATTGCAGAAGTTGCTTAGGATAATTAACACTCCTTATTTCTTGCAGTGCTGTTGTAGCCATTTCCTTGTACATACCTAGCTGGATTCCTACCACAGAAGAATCAAATCTATCCTACATATGCAACCAAGGATCCATGCCTTTGAAATTTAAATCCCTAAATATGTTTCTCTTTAAGAACAACACAAACACTGTCAAAATTCTTCTCATGTGAAGCAATAATTGATGACTGAAAAACCTTTCAGTGAGTTTCCTTACTGCCCTCTTCAATTGTATTAATACACTCGTTATCCTATTTTAAAGAAATCTGGGAAACTTTGTAAACCTCTTCTAAGACTATAGCTTAAAGTAGGCATCTACCTCTCTTTATGCAAACCAACAATTAGCTTATAAATATCCCTATGGAACCCCATATCTATAAATGGCTGACTTCATCAAAGTATGAGCATGTTCACACCCATCAAACGACTTGAGATAGTTGGGGTATTCTCTATATGGTCCAAAATCCTTCCATGAGTGGCCACTAATATTTGAAAAGGGTTTGTTTGTAGCCATTTATGTTCTCTTGGCAATTTAGTGCCCCCACTAACTACTTGCACACCAATATTTTCATGGAATTTAAACAAAACACTGGCCTTGGCAACAAATTCACTTGCAAGTTCCCTAGTGGGAGAAATGACAAGAGCAATAATAGGCAACCTTTTATGATCTTGGAGGAATGGTGACTTCAATATCACCTCAATAGAAGGAAACATAAACACTATTGTCTTGTCGGTGAAAGTTTTAGCCTTAGACAACACATCCTTGCCTTGGAGAACATATGGAAGAGTTGCTTCTTGCACAATGGCCATACAATCATATCCCACTCTGTTGGTTTACTTGAGTGTCAAAGGTGAGATATTGTGCCTGTAAAATCTTGATTGGCTCAAATAATTAGCATCCCTAGTAAACTTCACACGAATTGTTTTTGGATCTTATTTTTCAACAAGAATCAACATTGGCTGCTTGTGCCCCATGGGGTTCACTGAATCATATTCATGATCTTCATCTTCATCTTTAGACTCATATTTTTCATCACTAATATTCATTGCTTGGATACCAAAGGATTTAGAGACTCTTTTGTTCAACAAGTCACCCTCTCCTTAGCTGCCTCTTACAGAGACCCCATTACTTCTAGAAGTTCTAGAGAATCCATCATTATCATTATTTCTACCACGCTTCAGCCAACCAAAAAGAGATATTCCCCGCTTATTAAACTAGTTATCCATATCCAATTCCTCTTCAACCAAACGTTTGAAATGGGATTTCCTTCGATTACTTGGGTTTTCTTACTGAAATCGAAGGATGAAGTATTTTCCAAATTTCAACAATTCAAAGCTGAAGTAGAGAAACTTACAGAAAGAAGAATTAACATATTAAGGTATGATAATGGAGGATAATACACATCCGAGGAAATTATATCCTTCTGTAAGGAATCTGGGATTAAGTGGGAGCTGACAGCCTCATATAATCCTGAACAAAATTGCATTGCAGAACGAAATAAAAAGTGCATTGAAGAAAGTGTAAAGGTCATGCTACATGATTGAAATTCTACTATAGAAAGGGAAACTATGTAGTATACCTAGGGGGGATAATATAGCGTACATAGGGAGGTACCCAAGGGAATAATATGATGTAACAATGTAAGAATGATAAATAAATAGGCCATAGTTAATAAATAAAGTGGTTAACCCACATTGTGCAAGGGACCACATGTAGCTAGGGAATAAAGTGATAAGCCCATTGTATTGGATGTATGGTATTGAGAGACCCATGGTATTGCATGTATGAAACCTATATAGATGCTAGAGACTCTCCATTGAGATATGTCAAGGATTATGGTATTAGCAAGCATATGGTTTGTGGAGTGATCTCCTTCCTTAAGGAGTGATTGTATGGTGTTGCCCTACCTCAAGGGTTTGAAATTAATGAAGATCTGAAGTTTTATCTTATATGGCGTTATTTATTGGGAATATTTTCCATTTTTATACATTTTGTTATCAGATCTACTACAGGTGGTATCAAAGCACTTTCTTGAGCAGAATTTGGGAGATTTTGTTTTTTTTCAATTTTTGCAGAGATTTGATGGGTGACAGATTTGGAGAGTAGATCTAGAAATTTTGGCGCAAATTTTTCAGAAGTAAATAGCAAATCTATATTCCTTGAAAAAAAAATACCCAATTTCAAAAAAAACTCAGTCGAATCGGAGTCCAGATGAGGGAGATAACGCTGATTCAAATTCAACTGTATTGTAGAAGTTTTATTACGGCAATTCACGGGTGACGACTCGCCTCACATTTTTTGCAGTTTTGGTACATAATTTAAGAAAAATATTTATATATCTGAGATTAACTTGAAAATTGACCCATTTAAAAAAAAAAAAAAGATTCCAGATGAGGGAGCTATCACTGATTTAAAATCAGCCATTTTGTTTTGAAAAAATTTGTGACCGCGGGGATGTTGCAGTGTAGATATGAATTTCTATAGTACCTAGATCAAGATTTTAGTCACAAGAATACATGAAGAATGACTGTTCCATTTCCAAAAATGGGCTACAATACAGATTCTGAGTTATATTGACAGAGTTATGCCCTTTTTAATTTTTTTCCAAAGTAAGTGATTTTCTTCAAAACCCTTACTCTGTTTTAGGGGTTCTCACAAGATGAAGTTTATAGGAAAATATGATGGCCCTACTATTGAAGAATTTTTACAATATCGCAAGCCTCAATCCTCATATTTTTGGATATGATCCATATGGCTTCATGTGAAAGATGAGACAAATAAATGGTGGACCTCACTTGAAAGCTCAGTGAGGAAACTTCCCGAGAAAAAACTTGAAAATTCCTTTTGGACAAGTGGTCTCAAGCCAGAAAGAAGGACACTAAGAGACATAAAGATTTATTTTGTACTAATATTTCCATATTACAGGTTCATGGAAGTATTCAGAAAGAGAACCACTATGATGAGTGGTATTATTATCCATCCTCTTTACCTTTGCATGTTTTGAGCAGTTCCATCATGACTAGAACCAGTTGTTATCCTTTATGTCATTTGTTCCTCTAGGATGAATCCTCTTTCATCTCTTTTCAGACTCCCAAAATATGAAAATATTTTTGAGAATTTGTCTTTTCAAACACGTTAATGTAAATGAAAACAAATCAACTCAGTATAGGTTTAACCCTTTTCTAGATTAGGATAGACTATTTATGAAAAAGGAATACCTTAGTCAAACATGGCTAAGAGGTTCTCTTGAGTATATTTTTCTACATTTTTAGACTCAAGAGACTATCTACAAAAAGGGACATTTGGAGTTTTCTTTTTCGCCTATTTTTCAGACTCTCTAAACATGATAAAGATGTCAAGTTTTACCTTCGTTGGACCCATAAAAACATCAAACAACGATGGACCTGTCGAACATGACAAGGCTAAACCAATATTTCTCAGGGTTAGTTAAAAATAACTAGAGGGATTCACTTGAAGGATGAACATACAAATCAAGCATATGTTATCCTCCTCAAGCTTGTTAAAAAATAAATAAGTACTGACTAGTATGGTTGGGGAAATTGGGAAAACAGGGTACTCCATTTGGCTAATGGCAGCAAGTTGCTCTTGAACACGACACTATTCCACTTCATCTCGATGGTTGTTGGGTTGGGTAATTTTATTGTCATTCAATTCATCATACCTTTTTGCAGCCTCCATTTCACTTTTGGGTCAATATTTCCAACTCCATTCAGTGTCGTTATGTGTTCAATAGAAGTCACTTCAGTTGATATTTGTCATAATACTCTTAAGCCTTCATTTCATTTTTTCCTTTTCCTGATCTAGTTATGTATTATCATTGTTTTGTCTCACTCATGATACCCATTTCGTGTTGTTGATGGGGTTACATCAAGGCCCTCCTATGACTTATTGCTTCCTATAGACATCGGCACATCATCCAGGAAGTTGACTTAGAAACACCCTTATGGTACCTTGGTGCTTGCATACATCGATGGAAATTTTCCTTGCTCTCAGTTATAGGTTTACATCATTTCCCTTTAACCAAAATACTCGGTGTGGTGGTCAACATCAACTCATTTAGTCACACCATACAGATTGTACTCTAGTACCTTGAGATCCATTAATATCATCGATGGTTTCTCTTGCATCTATTAATGGCCTACATAATCGACCGGTAATCAGATGGTGTCTACCATGTTTTACCTCGGCTCATTGATTCACATGGTTAAACTCGTACATTGGTTGGTCATGTGAATGAGATAGAAGACCTCGGATCCCATTTTTGACTTTGCACTTTATGGGGAATTTTGTTATAGGCCATTTTGGAACATCCAATCATTAGGCCTCCTAATGGGATCAATCAACATATTATTCCTCCTTGTTAACATTGTTGCACAAATCCCTAAGTTAACCTCCTTCATTTCCCTCTAATCATCTACTTGGTGATCCAATCCTCAGGATGTAGTGAGGAACCAATGGCCCTTCATGACTTCATCAATTGGATGGTTCAGATTGGCTTATGTGAAGTTGTAAGGAAACTACCCACTCTATCCCCCTCATCTCTAGACTCTATTTGCTTGTCTTTATGTTCTGTTTTCTAAATCTACCAACCGTTCGGGTTTTAGTGCTACAAAAAATTATTTTGCAATATTTCTTTGGCCCTTTACTCATTTCTAGGCAGACTGGTGCCAAATTTAGCATCTGGTTACAATTGAACTTTGTTTCTCCCTTTGTGAATTATTTGTTAGAGACGTTCGTGTATATTTTTCTCTGGAATTTTCTGAATTCGTTTTACCTATAGGTCACTCATCTCGGCACTTTTATACTTGAGAAGGAATGGGGCACCACAACCACTCTCTCACAGGTAATATTGAGTTGCTCGTTTGGTGACCAAAGTTGAGTTCCTACACTAAAATTTTCTTACCTTCTATGTATTGGAAAAATTGGCCGCATACGCACCTTCTTTAACCCAGGTTACCTTCAACAGGCATGCGAGTACGCCAAGTGAGCACAGATTTCTAAGCTTGCATAACACTAGTAACAATACTCTATATTGTGTTCCTTTTATTTCATGGTTTTATATCATTTCATTCTTTCCCCCTCGACTCATGACAGATTCAACTCTCAAGGTCTTTGTTCTGTTACGACTGGGTAATGCTTCTTCTTATGCAGTAAATAATGATTTCTCTGCTACACCAGGAGTGGTGCTTTCCCTTATGGCTTCTGATTAGAATGGTTACAATTATTTTTTTATGTTAAAGTTAAACCCTACAGGGTTAGGCTAAGGTCTTACTATGATAGTCATTTTTCCCATGAGGGTTTCTCTTGCTCAATCTGTAAATAATATTATAAGTTTTGAAGTTCTTTTGACTGTGATTTACAATGTATAATTGTTGAGGATAGTTTTATTGTTAAATGGCTTATTCTGGTTGCCATTTTTTTTTAAACTTGATCTATCTATGAACATTATGTATATATTTATGCATTTTTCTCTATTTCATTCAATTTTTAATGCCAATTTTATATCTATGGTTTCCATAAATAGCCTTGACATTTTCCGAGGGTTCAAACCTATGTGGGTTATCGTGTACTATTTATTATGTCTTCTACATTATGGTTGGTTTTTTCATTTATACTTTTTTTATGAAGAATACAAAGATATTACTTCATTGTGTATGAGTGATTTTTGTTGGTGAAGAGATACATGAGCGATTCAACATTTAACTGAATTCATGTAACAATTTTGTTTCTTTTCTTTATTTTTCTTTTGTTCTAGTACAATCCTAATGATTTCCTTATGAGTTTCTATTCTAGGAATGTATTCGAGTTCTCAGTTCCCAACTGAGCCCGAAGAAATAACATTTACCTCGCTTGAATTTCTAGTTTATTAGGGGTTATTTACAATTCGATTTCATTTCTCTCTAATCATTTAACATGATATATTGTTATTCTTCAGTGGAATACTTAAAGGGATAGGTATGTTTCCATTAATTATTTCTCTGATAGAAACTCGCCAAGAACAAACACACCTCCCTAGTCTTAACCAAAATTTGAATGTTTACATGTTTTCCCCCTATCTCCTACGACATGCAGAGCTGCATAACAAGTGCTTACTTTGGTCTTATGAAAAAGAATCTTTCTAATTTAAAAAGACCCTAAAATTACAATTTTATTTTCTAGTATTACCACTATTAATAAAACATTTCCCTATAAATGATTATGCATGTCCTGTTTTTTAGAAAATACAATTACAGGATTTATAAAGATACTTATCTGAATTTTTGGTCTGTTTTGCCACTAACGAACCCCAATCATAAATGAGCGATGCTCCTCCCAATCGTGAGACTAGTATTTCTCACTGCGTCTCCCTCAGAGATCATGACAAGCCCAGATTAGTTACAGGACAATACCAAGCTATCTGATCATAACCAGACTTAGCCAATTTTAAAAAAAATGGTATGAGTATCCAAACTCTTGACCGAAATCGACTATCTGAACTCTTGACTAACTCCACTGGCTAACCAGCTCTAGAGTCTTCTCATGTTTTCCTTCTTCGACACTTTTCTCTCTGCCTCACATTTTGATTATCCTCTTGAATTTTTTTATTTTTTGGGAGTTTTCATATTCTCCCTTGGAGAACCTGGGTGGGTAACTTCCTCACCCTTAGGTGTCCAAATACCTTGGGTGGGTTTATATAACATCTTTCTCCCTCTCTAAGGTTTTGATTACCCTCTTGACTTCTTTTTTTCCCTTGGAGAACCTCAGAAAAATGTAAAATAGTTTAGACATTAAATATAGAATTTATTACATAGAGTGAAAATTATCCATCATGTGGAGAGAGAGAGGAGGGAGATAGAGACAAAAATGGAGAACAAAAATGTAAAATGTTTTTGACATTAAATATAGAATTTATTAGAAAGGCTAAAAATTCTCAATCATGTGGAGAGAGAGAGGGAGGGAGATAGAGAAAAAACTGGAGAACAAAGAGACATAGTGATGGGGAGGAGAGAGAGGAGAGAGGGGGGAGGGAGATAGAGAAAAAATTGGAGAATGAAGAGAGAGAGAGTGATGGAGAGGAGAGAGAGAGGGAGAAAGAGAAGAATAAAGAGAGAGAAGAGGGGAGGGATAGAAAGATGGAATTGGAGAGAGAGAGGGATGGAAGAACAAAGACATAGAGAGATAGAGGTAGAGTTAGAGGGAGTGACAAGGAAGATATGGGGAGAGAGGGAGAGAGGAGAGGAGAGGAGGTAAGACAAAGATAACGAAAGGAGATAGAGAGAGGGAGTGAAAGGGATGAGAGAAAGAGAGAAGCATAGAGAGGGGGGGGAGAAAGAAGGAGAGATGGGGGGAGATAGTGATAGAGTTGGAGGGGAGAGAGAGAGAGAAATAAGAGGGAGAGACAGAGGGAGATAGGAGAGAAAGGGAGGGAGAGGAAGGAAGAGAGAGAGGACATGAGAGAGATAAGGAGGAAGAGAGTAGAGAAGCAAGGAAGAGAGAGAGAGAGAGAGAGAGAGAGAGAGAGAGATGGATCCAATAGATTTATGGTATGTGTGTATATAAAAACCAGCCTAGGGAAAAGAGAGAGGGAGACATGGATCCAACAGAAATATGGTATGTGTATATAAAAACCAACCTAGATCCATATTAGCTCTAGGTTTATCAAGCCTAGAGAGGGATCAAATATATTTTTACTTTAAAATAGGTTAGTATGTCAAGATATTTGAACCCTATCAAATATACTTTTACTTTAAAACAAATTTGTATGTCAAGAGATTTGAACCCCAAATACATTTGAACCCTCTAAGATTGTCAATTAGAATCCTCTACATTTAGGTTTAAATCTCATAATGTGACAGTTTGTATGTAATTACCTTGATTTATCAAAATATCCTTTTAGGTTTAAATCTCATGATGTGACATTTTAATAGCAGGTAGATGTTGCAGTATGATGTGACACTTTTGTCTACTTTGATTTATTAGAATAACTCGTAGACATTGTTCATGAAAATTTTCAATAAACTGCAAACATGACATATGGCATAACAGTTAGCCTAACATCCTTCCCTTGCTTGGTTTAACTGTAAAATGTGTAAAATGGTTCATCTTAAAAAATTATTAATGCGAAGAATTCAAAAACATATACTATTAATAAAAAAACATATAAATTTAAACCAAATTCGATATGAAAATACACCCTACAAAGCACAAAAAACATAGAAAACATAAATAGTAAAATAAGGTGATAAGAATACTTCTATAAAATTTTAATATGGGGTAGTCTAAAAAACCCACCAAATAACTTAGAAATTCCGGTAAGATTATGAAAAATTCTGGCATAAATTTATGAAAATATGGGTTATGGGTGTCAAACTTCAGGATTTTGGGTGCCCAGGGATTTTTGATGGTGCTAAACCTATTTCCACGATCATCATAAAAAAATGAATCAAACATTCCAACTACCTGATATTTTGATGTATTTGTTACCAGATTCCCAAAAAAACACAAACTGCTATCCAAATTATTTTGTTGCCCTGCTATCTAGACTATTTTGTTGTGTCGTTAGACAAATTCGTTTAATATCTCAAGTATATTTCAGGTCTTCCCTAAGTTGTGTTATATTTTGTTTTTGTTTAATAAAAAACACTTTTAGAAGATGCGATTAACACAAGAGCATTGCCCAATTGCTGGGCAATCTTCGAAGATAAGGATAAGGCAAGTGATTATTTCATCTAGATATATGAGATAAAATATGAACAGAATTGAAAAAAGAGATGTAGCTCACAGGTGAGGCCTGCACCTGGAGACTACACTTAGAACTAAGAGATCACTCTTGTACACTCTACATTCATGAATGAAAGATTACATCATTAAATACATTACTAGAAATCAGGAAGTTGCAACCAAACCCCTAAACTCTAGGACCAAATCCTAAACTAAGGAGATATGTTACAACTTGTGTAACCTTTTTCTCCATTAATACAAAATAATACAATTATTTTCAACTCCCCTCCTTAATGGAGAAACGATTGGCCTGAACTCCTAGCATCTTTCTAAACAATTCAAACTTCACACGTGCAAGAGGCTTTGTAAAAATATCGGCCATATTGTCACAAGTTTTACAATATTCAACAATAATCTCTTTTGACTGTAGTTTCTCTCTAACAAAATGGAACAGAGTGTCTATATGTTTGGTTTTTTATGGAACACTGGATTGTATGCTAATTTAATAGTGCTCTGGTTGTCGCTTTTGATGGAAGTAGAGTTCTTCTATTGTTATCCTGCATCGTTGAGAAGTATTCTCAACCAGATCTCTCCACATGTCGCTGCACACAATGCTTGATACTCAGATTCACATGAAGACAGTGCTACAGTACTCTGCTTCTTGCTGCTCCATGTTATGACCCCGGATCCTATGTTGAATGCGTAACCTGTGATGGACCTTCGATCATCCAAGTTACCTGCCCAGTCTGAATCTGAAAAACCTGCTAGAGTAACATCAGATGAGTCAGTGTATAAAATGCCATAATTAACAGTACCATAAAGATACCTCAACACACTTTTTTCCCCTACCCAGTGACTTTCAAGCGGTTTTGACATGAATTGGCTCAACACACTAACAGAGTATGCCAAGTTAGGTCTGGTTGTTGTAAGATATATCAAGCTGCCAACCAGCTTTCTGTACATTGTGGCATCAACCTCCTTAGTGCCATCATCACTGCACAACTTCAAATTCTGCTGCAAAGGTGTTGCTGCTTACCTACACTGATCCATGCCAAACTTTTCCAACAGATTTCTAGCATACTTCCCTTGGGTAAGAAAAGTTTGCCCAGTATCTCTCCATACTTCTAGTCCCAGACAGTAATGAAGACTTCCAAGATCTTTAATTTCAAAAACTTGTTCCATAAGCCTTTTGATTCCTCTGATTAGATCATTTGCATCTCCTATTATAATCATGTCATCTACATACAAAGAAATCAAAATAATCTGCCCCTGCTTATTGTACTTGGTATACAAATTTGGGTCATTTAAACTTCTATGAAAACCATACTCTAAAAAGAAAGAATCAACCTTTTCGTACCAAGACCTGGGCACTTTCTTTAAGCCATATAAAGCCTTTTTCAATCTGCAAACAAGATGTTCCTGCCCTTGCTTTACAAACCCTTCTGGCTGTACTAAGTAAATTTCCTCTTTTAACTCACCATTTAAAAATGCAGATTTGACATCAAGCTGGTGTAGCTCCCAATTATGTTTAGTAGCTAAATAAATAAGCATTATGATTGTATTTAACTTTGCCACAGGTGCAAAGGTATCATCAAAATCTATACCTTCCTGTTGTGAGTACCCCTTTGCAACCAGCCTAGCTTTTAGTTTTTCAATACTTCCATCTGCATTCATTTTTGGTTTAAACAGCCATTTACATCCTATGGGTGTTTTACTCTTAGGCAGTTAAACTAAGTCCCAAGTGTCATTTCTAAGAATAGATTCTATCTCTTCATTCATTGTAGTCCTCCACTCCTTAAATTGACTAGCTTCTTTGTAATTAGTGGGCTCTACAATGTTCAAAACATTTGACATCAAAGCATATTCTTTCAATTTTAATGGTTTTTGAGTCTTCCTACTTGATCTCCTTAGTAGGGGACTTACCTCAAATTTGTTTTCTTTAGATCTAATTGGGCTTACATTATCACCTTCTTCCTGTTCTTCTTTCTGTTTCTACTCCAGCTCTCTTTCATCGTCGTTGCTTTCATCCATCAACAATGGAATGTGCCAATCATCACCAATGTCATCTTTCCCTTCCTGAACCTGTTCATGAAACACTACATCCCTGCTTGCAAATATTTTATGAGACTGAGGATTGAACAACTTATATGCTTTAAATTTTGTGCCATAACCAACAAAGATGCATTTAACAGCTTTAGGGTCTAATTTTTTCCTATCAGCTTTCGGTATATGGGCAAATGCTTTTGACCCAAATACTCTTAGATGGTTTACTGCTGGTTTGAATCCATATAGATCTTCAAAAGGAGTTTTGAAGCCAAGATACCTGGTAGGACTTCTGTTCTTTAAATATACAGCAGTATTAATAGCCTCTGCCCAAAAATTATTAGATAGACCCTTACCTTGTAACATGCTCCTTGCACACTCCACTAAGGTTCTGTTCCTACGCTCTGCAACTCCATTCTGCTGTGGTTTGTGTGGCACTGTAAACTGTTGTACAATCCCGTGAGATTTGCAGAATTTCATGAATTCACCTAACTTGTATTCTCCTCCTTGATCAGATCGGAGAATTTTTATACTCTTATCAAACTGTTTTTCCACCAAGGTTTTAAATTCTATAAAGCACTGGAAAGTCTGACTTTTCTTACTCAGAAAATAAACCCATGAATATCTAGTGCAGTCATCAGTAAATAAGAGAAAATAATACGCTCCACCTAGCGACCTTGTCTGCATAGGTCCGCATAGATCAGTGTGCACTAGTTCAAAAATATTTGTTTCCTTCCTTCTATCATGCACAAGAAACTATTCTCTATGCATCTTACCTAAGGCACAACCATCACAATTTAACTGAGTATTACGAAAGATAGGGAGCCCCTCAACCATACCTTTTCTCTGCAATAACATGAGGTCCTGCAAGTTCAAATGACCGAATCTCTGATGCCAGATTTGTTCGGCTGTCGATCCACCTACAACCATGGCTCGCTTTGATATACTCTTTATATCCAGTCTATATAGGCTTCCAACGCGCACGCCTGCTGCAACAATTTATTTCCTGCAATCCTTTATGACACAATGAGTCTTGAAGAACTCGACTTGCATATCTTGATCAGTTATCATGGATACAGATATCAGATTTTTCTTAATTCTAGGTACATATAAAACATTTTTAAGATGACTGATTTTTCCATTTGGTAACTTGACTGGAATAACCCCATAACCTCTAATCTCGTATCCACTATCATCTCCTAAATAGATTTTTGATCCATATGTACTTTCTTCAAGACTTTCAAAAAATTCCTTTTTACCTGTCATGTGAGAGGATGCTCCAGAATCGACATACCAGATGTCGTCCTGATTAGATGCTGAAAGGGCACAGTCGAAATTCATGACTGAAATATTCATCTACATCTTCTTCAATATCTTCTTCAATGAAGTATCCTCTGTGCTTTGCGATTGCCAGCTTCCTCTTTGCATCATCAACCTGCTTATTAAAGCATACATTCTGTACATGACCCTTCTTTCCACAATAATAACATTTCTTTACAGGATTATTTGCAAGCATACCTTTATATGGACTCTTCTGCGATGTACCTCCTTTCTGTTGTAGTTGCGAATTGCTGCTGTGGCTGCTTCCCTCTGAAAGGTCGTCGTTTCGCCATCAGCGCAAGATCATCACTCTGGGGATTCAAGTTCTGTCGCTGCTCCTCCTCTTGCAGCAAGATCCCTGTCAGATCTTCAAATGAAGGCACTTTCTCCCTTGCCGCCAATCCAGTGATGAACATTTGAAATTCATCTCGCATCCCATTCATTGTGATTGTTATGAGATCGGAGTCAGACACCTTCTCCTCGATGTCCCCCAATCCGTCTTTCACATCTCTGATTCTCCTTTACGGACATCTTCAACAAAACTTTCGCCTTGTTTTCTCGTTTATCCCATTCTTGCTCCTGTGTCCCTGTGTTCAAATTTGGCCTCTGCTCATCACCTGTAACTATGGACCAAGCATTCACACCCTCAAGCAAGGTCTGAATCTTAAACTTCCAGTTCTTGAAGTTAGATCCATCGAGTTTTCCAGACTCGTGGAGATAAGATTCCATCGTATTACTCATCTTGATCTAGAAGCAAATGAATCTACCGAACAGTAAAAAAAAAAATCGATACCTGTCAAATCCTGACACCCGATCAGCCACTTTTCTGCCACTGATCTGTTGGTCTCCTGATCCACCCACTGTATCTTCGATTCAGATCCGGCAAAATCTGCAATTCAATCTCGCTCTGATGAGCAAATTTGTTGTTTTTTATTTAATACAGCCACAAAACGATCTGATCACAACTGATCTGATCTGCCTCTCCTGGATAGATCCGAAACTTCTCCGATCTGCTTCTCCGCAAATCGTCAAACAAAGTTGAGGCTTCCCACGGATCCCCTTGAAGGTGAGTTGGCGCCCTCCCAAGAGAAAAACCCATGCCTAGATGAAAACGGTGTAAGGCAAAACACTTGGAACGATTTTTCTGTGTGATTCCGCGCCAATCTGGTATTTTGGCGCGACGGATCGATTAATGGCCAAACAGACGTGCCAGTTGCACTTCCTGGCGCGACTATCAGCGCGAAAAGCGCGCCAACCCCCTTCTACTCTGAAAATTAAAAAATCATCTGAGTCCAAGCCAGGTGTTCTGCAGTCCACCTGCTCAATTAAGCACAAAGCTCTTGTGTACACACGGCCACAAAGGAACCTCAAGCCACAAAGGTGATTCTGCCACAAAGGCAAGCTGGCCACAAAGGCACTTCAGCCACAAAAGCAATAAAAGATCAAGCTCACCCAATCTAAGCTCTGATACCAAGATAAAATATGAACAGAATTGAAAAAGGAGATGTAGCTCACAGGTGAGGCCTGCACCTGGAGACTACACTCAGAACTAAGAGATCACTCTCATACACTCTACATTCATGAATGAAATATTACATCATTAAATACATTACTAGAAATCAGGAAGTTGCAACCAAACCCCTAAACTCTAGGACCAAATCCTAAACTAAGGAGATGCGTTACAACTTGTGTAACCTTTTTCTCCATTAATACAAAATAATACAATTATTTTCAACTATATGATGATAGTCATCATGTATTAAAATTTGAGGACCATAACCCATGACAAGCCTTATTTCCAAGGCTATACATTATTTGATACCCGTAAGCACAACCTCTGCATTCCAAACATGGTTACCATGAGCTTGCACTAAAGTGCATAACCATTCATTTTCCGATAGCTCCATCATTCCGAGTGTTATCACTCAGGTTTTCCTTGAAGTTGTGGAAAAGGAAAGTATACCCGAGGTAACCACAAACCAACCTTCAGATGCAAAATCTAGCCAATCTGCATCCAGAGAGGGCTCTCTCTTTATAATTTATCTTTGTTCTTAGAAAGTTTTAGGCTGATTGTAAATCCAAAGGTTTGTTTAAATGGTGGAACCAGCCAACTAAGGGTAAAGGTTGGGCATATTCCGAGCCATTGGGCTATGGAGTCAAAGGATGGCTTTACTGGATTAATCTTCTACACACAAGATGGCTTTGCAGGGCAAGATAACCAAACATAGAACAATTTTTAGGAATTAAAGTGGATGGAATGGGTTTTGAAGGGATGAAAGGCACTCAAGAATCTTTTAACATGTTCAAAAGAAAGAAATGGAATGATTACAAATAAAGAGCAATGAAGAATTCTTTACTATAGTAATCAAAATGTTTAAATTAGCGAAGCAAGAGCAATTAAGAATTCGTTGCTTATAACCAATTTAGAGGAAAACATTAAGAATAATCACAACTGAAATCAGAGTACAATTAAGTAAATTCTGATTTATTCTTTTATGTCAATTATTCAGAAATGGACGCAATGATATTATAAACAAATATAAAACTTAAGACATAGGATAGAAAGACTTATTGAACTGCAGTTCGACTCATGAATCCTGCAAAAAGTCCTGAGCTTCAAATTGTCATCCAGCAAGCCACAAATAAATTTCTCCAAAACACTTTTTATTCCAAAAACATAAATATCATGGCGAAGTAGTAGAATCCCCCCAAAATACTTCCAAGAGTGAAGTATTGATACCAGCTCTAAACTAAAATATCTTGAAAAAATATCAAGATTGGTTCACAAATCTCTCCAACTATTTTACATAAATAGAACTTAAGTAAAGGACACTCAAATTAATGCATCTATTTGGCACTATTTTTTATGGATAGGTGATGAAAAAGAGGATAATTCGAATTTGATCCAACTCTTAGTTGATGATGAGGCATCCAAGTCACTAACTGTTTCCCTTTTTTGTGAATTCTGCTCCAACAATTCTGCAAACTTAGAGTCCAATGAAATCCTTTTGTTTCTCAATCCGTAATAGATATGTGAAAAGTGAAAGAGGTTATTGTAGATAAATATTTTAGTGAGATAAACCTCTTTCCTGTTCCTAAAATTCCTCCCTAGCTCTGCACAATAAGCTCTGAAAAAATATGTGTAAAACAGAGTTTTACAAAGTCTGAAACATATCCTGTAAAGATGTGCATGTATCTCTCATTCTGAAATCAATGTGAAAAAACTGAGATAGGTTTTTATAGATGGGTATTTTAGGAACACAAACCTCCTTCAGTTTTGTAAATTGTATTTCTTATTGGCCACAATATTCTCTTTAACATAATGACTTAACAAGAATTTTCTGCAAAAAGTGCTTTCCAACATTGTTTAATATTTCCAAAACCATAATGGCTGTTAGAAAAGTGAGAGAGGTTTTTGTAGATGACCCTCTTAAGAACATAAAACTCCTTAATTTTTTCAAAATTCATCTTGGATTGATCACAATAGTTTCTGCAAAACTATGACTAAAACATGCAATTTCTGCAAAAATGTTCCTTTTTGTTGTGTTTTTCATCTTTTCACTTTTTTGTTCCTTTGACTGTTTTACTTTCACTTTAGATAAACTTAAATGTTGGTGAAAGTATTTTCATCTCTTTTTACCATTTTACTGCCTCTGTAATTACTTTTACTGTTTTACCTTTGACTGCTCTGTAGCTTCATTTTAACTTGCACTCTGACTTTTACCTGATACACTTTAACCACTGATACTCTTTAACTGTTATGCTTTTACTATCCCTGTAATTTCTCATTTCACTTTTACCATTCACTGTGCACATTTCATCATTCTAATATCTCTCTCAATTTGTATACAAACTGTTTGTTGAATGAAGATATTGAATTAAAATCTGAGAATTTGGAGCAAACAATTTTGTCAACTAGTATTGAAATTGTTGGTCCAAATCCATATTCTGATGGTAACCTGCTAAAATAAAACAATTTGTTAATGAAATCCAGGTCTGTAGGGAGGTGATTGTAGGCTTTTTGAAAGACCTGTGGAATGAGATCAGTCTGTGAAGGTTTAACTCTTCATGAGATAAATTGGCAGATTTCTCAAGCATATCTCCTATGGACGGGGAGTCAAGGCTTGACCAGGTTGAAATTGAAGCATCTCATTGATTGACTGAGAAGTAATTGGGAAAAGAATGTCTTGGTTTGGGGATAAGACTGCTCTCTTGTTAGGATCATAACTGGCATGGAAAAGATGGATTATTTCAGGGAAAATACGGACTGAGGGGATGAGATATCTTGGAAAATTGGATTCCCATAACCCAATGATGTCCAAACCTTTCGAATAATCATCTCTGCAGTGAAAATAACTTCGAAGGGGATTTTCATCGAAAACTAAGTCTTTAATTTGAAAATCTTTATCCACTAATGGAGAAATTCCAATTCTCTATGAGGGGCATTTAACGGGGCTACATTCAGGGCTACCGGAACTTCCATTTTGGTTCTTGTGTATTCAAAGTGGAAATTTCGGGGGTTTTTCACGGAACCGGGCACAATTTTAGTTTTGGAAGTATTATTTCAGTTGCATGAACTAAAACAGACCAACATTAAACTTCCTTTCAGACTATGGCGTGAATTTAACACTGGAATGCGGATTTTTCACAGAGTTCCAGCAGGAAATCAGATAAAGACATGTTTTATGGAGAATGTCGAAATTAACAGGGACTGGTTAATGGCGGATGAATGCTCGGGCACTGGTATAACAATAGCGTTCAGCAATTTTGGTCGATAGCAGTTTAACAGCGGAATTTTCAAATTTTCAGTGGAGGACGCAGTCACTTTCACCAGACAAAATGATAGAAAATACACGGAGTTTTGTTTTATTTACAAAGTCAACGGGTTTTTTATTATTTATGGGAGTGACGTCATCAGAGTACGGGAGAACACGTCACCGAGGTCAGGCGGTAAGCGGTAATTTCCGCACCGCTTTCGGGAGCAGGCGGTTTTCCGCGGGGAGGCAGCGAATCCATTCAGCGATTGACACGTAGCCAGTGTACTGTTTGAAAACCGTCGCGATTTCGCTTGTTAAATTTCATACAGAGGTTGGCCAGTAGAATCATCGTGGACCGTAGATCTTCGGCGGAGTGATCCAACGGTGGACCGAACGGGGAGATGGTATGGGAGTTAATGTGTGGGCCCGACGGATTTTCAAAATAATTAATATTTAATTAATTATTCCGGGCAGCTTTTGATTGGTGAAAAGGTTGGTTATTAATTAATCCGGGTGATTAATTAATCCCTGTATTATATGGGCAATCGATCGGGGATTTGGTTTTTAAACCAGAGTTTAGACTTGGAACTTGAGAACTTTAACTCTAGTTAGGGCGTCGGGTGAAAGGAAAATACCAAGGGGATGGGTTATTTTTGTTTTTCCGTTTAAAACATATAAATATATGTTCAAAACCCTTTTTCTCGTTTATCTTTATTATATGGTAATTAAATTAAAATAATTTAATTAACATAGGGGGCGGGAATAGTCTATAAAAATATGTTTTTAGCCAAAGGGTGTATAATGTGGGAATTTGATTTTATTATATGGATTTAAATACTTTGGCTAAAAATCTATAGTAAGAGGGTTTTGGGGATATTACATAGGATGAGTTATACATATAGGGAAAGGTAATTTATATAAGGATTTAATATTTAAAGTTAAATGTTAATATGACAAAGGAAACAAGGGAAACTCAAAATACTTTACACAACTAGGAAAGTGAAGATTTATGAAGTAAATTGTATCATCTCAACTTCAACACTTAAACATAGAATAGTAAGTAATTTTGAGGGATTATTATGGAAATTTGCATGATCTTCCTAAGTAAAATAGAATTTTACTTAGGAAAAGATTAAAAGGGAATGATTATAATGATAAATAAATTCAAGTACTTAGGTCCTTTTGATCATTAGGCCAAGGGTCTGGTCCCTCCAAAAGTCAAGGAAATTCCTTGAGCCCCTTTAATCTTCAAATACCTTAGCACTTTGGGGAAATTAGTAAAATTCTTAGGGAAAAAGTGATGTGGGAAGTTAATGATTTTGACTTTGCTTTCTGTGAATTTTCCAATGTAGCACCTTCCTTTGCAATTTGTGATGAAAGTAGAAGATTAAACACATTTAACACCATCATTCATCACATGAAACTTTGCAACACCATCTACCTACCCTATCTACTTTACACTACCATTTTCTCTTCTTTATTAGGGTGCACTTAGACTGGCAAACCCTTATCAATCTTCGTTTCTTTTACAAGGAAAATCTATCTAATTCTACCCTTATTACATCCAAGGGCTCAGATTAAACTGTTGAGCACCTTTTATTAACTCTACCTATCTACTTATCCGCCAAGATTAAACTGTTTGGTCAGATATTTATTCTCTATTCTACAACATGAAATTGAAACATGAATGAGTCAAGTTTAAACAGTTTGACTCTTCATAAATTGTGGCAAAAGTTTGACAAACTGCACACAATTGCTTATTACAGAAAATGAAATAGTAGTGGCATTTAGACTTGCACACTTTCCTGGTCTATTTTTGTTTGGGGTTCATTTCTTTCACTTTTTTGACCATTTTATTCTTTTCACCCTTTGATTTTTCTTTTAGGGTATACCCTCTTTACATTTTTTAAAATTTTTTGATTTTTTGATTTTTTAAGAATATGGAACACCTTTGCACAAGAAAAGGTTTGAACATATTGCATAGTTCAACAAGTCAATCATGAAAAATGACACCTATTGGTATAGGAGTCTAACACTGGCTCCACTTGGGGATGGCTTTTCCTAGCGAAAAGTCAAGAACAGCAGGTCAGATGCCTCAAAATGTCTTCAACTGAACCATGTAATCTTCTTTTTCTGGTGGCTTTATTGTATATATGATAGTAAAACTTCTGAAGCTTAGGGCCTTCACTTTGGGCTTCAACTCCAGTAAGTTACTATCCACTCAAAACTTAAAACTTTGTTGCCTAGTTAGGAATTTTCTGCCTTGTTCCAATCCCAAACATGCATTTGCTGTGGTTGAAAATCTTGAATTGAATATAGTCATTTTTCTACAACCTGAAATCTGATCTGAAACTAAAACAACACACAAAAATTTTCAAACCAACTTAATGAAAAACTAGCTGAAAATTGAAAACTAAAAAAAATGCTCAAAATTCTAAGCTTATTAGCACTCATTTACCTACTCTAATCTACTAAAAATCTTATTGAATCAGGTAATACAAAAATTCCAATGAAGCCAATCAAGTAGCTGTAAAAATAAATGGATAACTTGATTGCTTGTGATCAAAATTGGAAGTATGTTATGATCATGGGCCTTTATAATAAATGATATGATGTGTAAAGGCCACTTTTGATGTATTTGATCCTCATAGATAAAACATGTTTGCAGATTTGAGGTAAAAATATTCTCCATATAATCTGATATAGGATCAATAAAAGCATGATGTATGTTATTTACTTCTAGGCCTTCAATGACTAATTGTTCAATTGAATTATGAATATTAGACCATGAACTTATTTCTTCAGTCTTGTGTTTGAAAGAATAATCATCTTCAATATGCAAGTCAAAAGATATTACAATTTCTTCTTTCTTTGGAGAAGGAAGATTTTCAAAGAAACTTTTAGGATTTCAGAAATTGTATGACTGAATTTGAGAATGCAAAAGTTTGATTTCAGTTTCATAATTTTCAGAAATTATATCAAGAAGCCATTTTTTAACTTGAGGAGAACATTTTCTTGATTTAAAAATAAGAAAGAGAACTTTTAGAAAATCCTCATCAAATTGAAAATCTAATATCTCATCCTTCAAAATAGCTAGTGATTGTTCTATGAAATTATCTTGAATTGGGAGAAAATAATTATCATCATATTGATCATATTTAGGCAAATATTTAGAAGAAGGAATGTCATCAATTATAAACATTGGATCAACAGATTTCTCTTCCAACAATCCAAATATATCTTGATTAGATTGGTGGCATTCTATTTTAAAGTCATTATTTTGCTCAATAGGAGTGCTATCAAGCAATGGGCCTTTTTAGGAAGGTAGAATAACATGAGCATCAACTTGTTCTTATGTCTCTTCATGGATAAAAACTTTAGTACATTCATAAAAATTAGAAGAAGTAGAAACAATTTCTTCGTTATGTAAATATTTTGAGGATGGTTGCATGTTTAGAAGAAAATTGATTTCTTCTTCGGTGAGGGGAGGTGGTAATCTCTGAATTCTTAGATTGAAATGACAATTGTTTTTTCTCTTATCTAAAAATTGATCATGAGGTTGAATATTTTCTTTAACTCCATTCAAAACATTAAATGAAACATCATTTGTTAATATAGAGGAGATTTGTGGATCTTGATTCATCTCCTGATCTATTTCATCTTTGTTTAACTCCTCCTGATTATTATGACATTTAAGTTGAGAATGAAAGTTCTGAACTTCTTCTAATAAATATTCAGGATGCCAATTTTCAAAATCTTCATCAATATTTTTAAGGTAATGTATGAGATCTTTAGCTTGATCACAACAATTTTCGGCTAATGATAAAGATGGAAAATCTTCTTTGTAATGCTCATAAAATGCCTTATGAAAATATTTTAGAGAAAACAAACTTGCAGGTTTGAGAGCTTCGTATCATTCCCTTGCTTTTCCTTCTAAGGTTGCCATGAATATTTTCATGAGGCAATCCTCATGCCAATCACCCTTCAATCTCGATGAGTGTATATGAAATTTAATGAGATGTAACAAAAGATCATCAATATTCTCATCTTGAAATATGGGTAGATTTGTACCCAATTTACCTTTGGTAGTTTGTGTGGAAATCCAGGTATGTGATCTCTGCTCATGGGAGCATATCTTTGTTTTATTCTTGGGTCATCTTGGAAATTAGCCATAATGAAAGGCCACTGTATCTGTACAACCAAGTTAGATCCTTATATAAAATACAATACAAATTGAAAAACTTTCTTAATGAGAAAGAACATGATGTCTTGGATTAAGATCCAAGTTGAAAGCCTGATATTTCCATATTGTTCTTCTAGGTTCATTCCTCCAGTGGAGTCTTGATTGTGAAATTGGTGTGGAGTCGCCAGGTGGATGATTTTAACCTTTGTGTGTTTGATCACTGTCGACCATCATAGATCAGATCTAAACCTCAGAAACAATTCCGAAGAAAAGTTAGTTCTTCAGAAACCAATTTTTTTTATGAATTTTCAAAACAACTTCTATGATTTCTTTAAGAGGTTTCAAATATTGGATTTAAATTTTCTTAAATATTTATTGAACTAGAGAAACTAATTGAATGTTTGAAACCAAAGTTCAGTTTATAAGCTAGACCAGAGATAGACAGAAGTGGCATTTATTTACTATGCAATTGCAGAGCAAAAGCAGTTCAAAGGCTACCTCGCTGATCTTCAGGCTCTGTCTGTAGCTTATAAGCAAACAATAGTAATAATTAAAATGATTCAGTTCCCCAGTATAGTCGCCACTATGTTATCACTCAGATTTTCCTTGAAGTTGTAAGAAAAGGAAATAAACCCAAGGTAACCACTAACCAACCTTCGTATGCGTAACGCTAATCCGTATCCAACAAAGGGCTCTCTTTATAATTTATCTTTGTTCTTAGAAAGTTTTAGGTTAGTTATAAATCCAAGAGTTTTTTTTAAATGGTGGAATTTGCCAACTAAGGGTAAGGTTGAATATTTTCAGGCCATTGGGCTATGGAGTCAAAGGATGGCTTTACTGGATTAATCTTCTACACGCAAGATGGCTTTGCAGGGCAAGATAGCCAAACATAGAACAATTTTTAGGAATTAAAGTGGATGGAATAGGTTTTGAAGGGATGAAAGACGCTCAAGAATCTTTCAACATGTTCAAAAGAAAGAAATGGAATGATTACAAATAAAGAGCAGTGAAGAATTCTTTACTATAGTAATCAAAATGTTTAAATTAGTGAAGCAAGAGCAATTAAGAATTCGTTGCTTATAACCAATTTAGAGGAAAACATTAAGAATAATCACAACTGAAATCAGAGTACAATTAACTAAATTCTGATTTATTCTTTTATGTCAATTATTCAGAAATGGACACAATGATATTATAAACAAATATAAAACTTAAGACATAGGATAGAAAGACTTATTGAACTGCAGTTCGACACATGAATCCTGTAAAAAGTCCTAAGCTTCAAATTGTCATCCAGCAAGCCACAAATAAATTTCTCCAAAACATTTTTTATTCCAAAAACATCAATATCACGGCGAAGTAGTATAATCCCCCCAAAATACTTCCAAGAGTGAAGTATTTATACCAACTCTAAACTAAAATATCTTGAAAAAATATCAAGATTGGTTCACAAATATCTCCAACTATTTTACATAAATAGAACTTAAGTAAAGGACACTCAAATTAATGCATCTATTTGGAACTATTTTTTATGGATAGGTGATGACAAAGAGGATAATTTGAATTTGATCCAACTCTTAGTTGATGATGAGGCATCCAAGTCACTAACTGCTTCCCTTTTTTGTGAATTCTGCTCCAACAATTCTGCAACCTTGGGGTCCAATGATATCCTTTTGTTTCTCAATCCGTAATAGATATGTGAAAAGTGAAAGAGGTTATTGTAGATAAATATGTTAGTGAGATAAACCTCTTTCCTTTTCCTAAAATTCCTCCCTAGCTCTGCACGATAGGCTCTACAAAAATATGTGTAAAACAGAGTTTTACAGAGTCTGAAAAATAGCCTGTAAAGTTGTGCATGTATCTCTCAGTCTGAAATCAATGTGAAAATACTGAGATAGGTTTTTGTATATGGGTCTTTTAGGAACAAAAACATCCTTCAGTTTGGTAAAATGTATTTCTTATTGGCCACAATATTCTCTGTAAAATAATGACTTAACAGGAATTTTCTGCAAAAAGTGCTTTCCAACATTGTTTAATATTTCCAAAACCATAATGGTTGTTAGAAAAGTGAGAGAGGTTTTTGTATATGACCCTCTTAAGAACATAAAAGTCCTTAATTTTTTCAAAATTCATCTTGGATTGATCACAATAGTTTCTGCAAAACTATGACTAAAACATGCAATTTCTGCAAAAATGTTCCTTTTTGTTGTGTTTTTCATCTTTTCACTTTTTTGTTCCTTTGACTGTTTTACTTTCACTTTAGATAAACTTAAATGTTGGTGAAAGTATTTTCATCTCTTTTTACCATTTTACTGCCTCTGTAATTACTTTTACTGTTTTACCTTTGACTGCTCTGTAGCTTCATTTTAACTTGCACTCTGACTTTTACCTGATACACTTTAACCACTGATACTCTTTAACTGTTATGCTTTTACTATCCCTGTAATTTCTCATTTCACTTTTACCATTCACTGTGCACATTTCATCATTCTAATCTCTCTCTCAATTTGTATACAAACTGTTTGTTGAATGAAGATATTGAATTAAAATCTGAGAATTTGGAGCAAACAATTTTGTCAACTAGTATTGAAATTGTTGGTCCAAATCCATATTCTGATGGTAACCTGCTAAAATAAAACAATTTGTTAATGAAATCCAGGTCTACAGGGAGGTTATTGTAGGCTTTTTGAAATACCGATGGAATGAGATCAGTCTGTGAAGGTTTAACTCTTCATGAGATAAATTGGCAGATTTCTCAAGCATATCTCCTATGGACGGGGAGTCAAGGCTTGACCAGGTTGAAATTGAAGCATCTCATTGATTGACTGAGCAGTAATTGGGCAAAGGATGTCTTGGTTTGGGGATAAGACTGCTTTCTGGTTAGGATCATAATTGGCATGGAAAAGATGGATTATTTCAGGGAAAATACGGACTGCGGGGATGAGATATCTTGGAAAATTGGATTCCCATAACCCAATGATGTCCAAACCTTTCGAATAATCATCTCTACAGCGACAATAACTTCGAAGGGGATTTTCATCGAAAACTAAGTCTTTAATTTGAAAATCTTTATCCACTAATGGCAAATATTCCAATTCTCTATGAGGGGCATTTAACGGGGCTACATTCAGGGCTACCGGAACTTCCATTTTGGTTCTTGTGTATTCAAAGTGGAAATTTCGGGGGTTTTTCACGGAACTGGGCACAATTTTAGTTTTGGAAGTATTATTTCAGTTGCAGGAACTAAAACAAACCAACATTAAACTTCCTTTCAGACTATGGCGTGAATTTAACACTGGAATGCGGATTTTTCACAGAGTTCCAGCAGGAAATCAGATAAATACATGTTTTATGGAGAATGTCGAAATTAACAGGCACTGGTTAACAGCGGATGAATGCTCGGGCACTGGTATAACAATAGCGTTCAGCAATTTTGGTCGATAGCAGTTTAACAGCGGAATTTTCAAATTTTCAGTGGAGGACGCAGTCACTTTCACCAGACAAAATGATAGAAAATACGCGGAGTTTTGTTTTATTTACAAAGTCAACGGGTTTTTTATTATTTATGGGAGTGACGTCATCAGAGTACGGGAGGACACGTCACCGGGGTCAGGCGGTAAGCGTTAATTTCCGCACCGCTTTCGGGAACAGGCGGTTTTCCGCGGGGAGGCAGCGAATCCATTCAGTGATTGACACGTAGCCGGTGTACTGTTTGAAAACCATCGCGATTTCGCGTGTTAACTTTCATACAGAGGTTGGCCAGTGGAATCATCGTGGACCGTAGATCTTCAGCGGAGTGATCCAACGGTGGACCGAACGGGGAGATGGTATGGGAGTTAATGTGCGGGCCCGACGGGTTTTCAAAATAATTAATATTTAATTAATTATTCCGGGCGGCTTTTGATTGGTGAAAAGGTTGGTTATTAATTAATCCGGGTGATTAATTAATCCCTATATTATATGGGCAATCGATCGGGGATTTGGTTTTTAAACCAGAGTTTAGACTTGGAACTTGAGAACTTTAACTCTAGTTAGGGCGTCAGGTGAAAGGAAAATACCAAGGGGATGGGTTATTTGTGTTTTTCCGTTTAAAACATATAAATATATGTTCAAAACCCTTTTTCTCGTTTATTTTTATTATATGGTAATTAAATTAAAATAATTTAATTAACATAGGGGGCGGGAATAGTCTATAAAGATATGTTTTTAGCCAAAGGGTGTATAATGTGGGAATTTGATTTTATTATATGGGTTTAAATACTTTGGCTAAAAATCTATAGTAAGAGGGTTTTGGGGATATTACATAGGAGGAGTTATACATATAGGGAAAGGTAATTTATATAAGGATTTAATATTTAAAGTTAAATGTTAATATGACAAAGGAAACAAGGGAAACTCAAAATACTTTACACAACTAGAAAAGTGAAGATTTATGAAGTAAATTGTATCATCTCAACTTCAACACTTAAACATAGAATAGTAAGTAATTTTGAGGGATTATTATGAAAATTTGCATGATCTTCCTAAGTAAAATAGAATTTTACTTAGGAAAAGATTAAAAGGGAATGATTATAATGATAAATAACTTCAAGTACTTAGGTCTTTTTTATCATTAGGCCGAGGGTGCGGTCCCTCCAAAAGTCAAGGAAATGCCTTGAGCCCCTTTAATCTTCAAATACCTTAGCACCTTGGGGAAATTAGTAAAACTCTTAAGGAGAAAGTGAGATGGGAAGTTAATGATTTTGACTTTGCTTTCTGTAAATTTTTCCAATGTAGTATCTTCCTTTGCAATTTGCGATGAAAGTAAAAGATTAAACATATTTAGTACCATCATTCATCACATGAAACTTTGCAACACCATCTACCTACCCTATCTACTATACTCTACCATTTTCTCTTCTTTATTAGGGTGCACTTAGACTGGCAAACCCTTATCAATCTTCTTTTTCTTTTACATGGCAAACCTATCTATTTCTACACTCATTACATCCAAGGGCTCAGATTAAACTGTTGAAGCACCTTTATCTATTCTACTCTATTCGATCATTCAGCTAAGCATTAAACTATTTAATAGATATTTCTATTCTCTATTCTGGCAACATGAAATTAAAGATGAATGAGCCGTTTAAAGTCAGCTTGATTTCATAAATTAGGTAAAAAGTTTAACAAGCTCGCTATAAATATACTGCTTACAATTTAAATGAAATAGTAGTGGCATTTGGATTTGCACACTTTCCTAGTCTATTTTTTTTTTGGGGTTCATTTCTTTCACTTTTTTCGACCATTTTATTCTTTTTACCCTTTGATTTTCTTCTAGGGTATACCCTCTTTACATTTTTTTTTTAATTTTTTGATTTTTTGATTTTTTTTTTTAAATATGGAACACCTTTTGCAACAAGAAAAAGGTTTGAACATATTGCATAGTTCAACAAGTCAATCATGAAAAATGACACCTATTGGTATAGGAGTCTAACACCGAGCAAGCGAGATCCTGAGGAATCTGCAATACATGGGCCATGGCATGTCTTTTCACCATACTTGTACAAAGTCGAGTCTCATTAGGTACTTCACTAGTGATATTTTTTTATTCGATTGACCAAGTATTAAGTGCACAATTTGAATTTTAAATTTCCTTGCCATGGATTTAAATTTGAATTTGCCCACCTGCCTGCTTCCCATGATTTTTATGTTTATCCATATTAAATCCCAAATCTGACTACAAGAGGAGCCATGAGGTCACCATGGATGAAGAAGTTGCTTCTGCTTCTATTTCTCAAACAGAGAGGATACCAAGAGATGGTGAAATGTCGCCTTGCAATCCCAATCTAGGCGGTATTATGGCGATAACTCGTTTAGTGCGCTTTTTGCAGAAAATGCCATTCCAAGAGCACACATTATGAGAGTTTGCTACGTTCCAGTTGATCAACGATCCATCCGGATCTGATGGGAGGCATCTACATCTCTTAGGGTTTCTCCACATTACCTTCATCCTCTCTCCAAAACAGAATCATGGGATTAAAGAGAAGCACTTAAACTAATCATGTTGTCATACATAATAGTTCAAATCAATATGTGAGGAATGATATGGTTTCATAGTTGCGGCAGTAACATTATTATACAATGCTATTTTAGTTTCTAAGCATAGAATCCACACCAATATCATCAGTCACACAACAAATTTCTCCATTTTTCTCTCTATCCCAAAACTAATCTCAACGAATTGCAAACATACATATAAATATTGTAGGTCTAAAAGATTCATTGAAGATTCAATGTGAAAATAAAATGGCAAAGTGATTTTTTTGAAAAGGGAGGGATGCTTTTTGAAGTTGTATAGTTTTTAACTACTTTATATGGAATTAGTGAAAATTCATATAGTTGTATTGAGTTCGACATAAAAATTTGTGCAATTTTGAAGAGTGATATAGCAGTATTGAGTTGGATATCATCTGATAAAGAAAGTTGAGTAAATTACACATGAAAAGGTTTTAGAAATTTTTTATGAAGTTCGATATATTGATAAATAAAGTTGAGAAAATTACAATTCAAAAGGTTTAGGAATTTTTTTTTATTTTTTTTTTAAAGTTAATTGTTAAGTAGATTATGTAAGATATGCTATTGGAATTTTTTTTGAAAATTATTGGTTTTATAGTTTAGTTGGACGTTATGTCCAATGTGATGTATGGTTAAAAATTTTATGCGAAATCATTGAAATTATTGTATATGAAATAGAAGTGGAGAAGGTGAAACTTTGGTTCGTATCAATATTGTCTAGGAAATTGTGGGACCTTGTGTTCAATGTAATATATGGTGAAGAAATTCATGCAAAATCATTGAATTTATTGTATAGGAAATTTTAATATATGGTGAAGAAAATCATGCAAAATAATTGAATTTATTGTATAGTAAATATAGGTGAAGGACGTGAAATTTTGGTTAGTATCAATATTGTCAAGAAAACTGGTCCATGCTCTAGGACATTTAAAGAATGTTTTGGAACTCTTTCATTATATATAAAATTTAGTGGGAATTCATGTGGATTGAGACATATTCATGAAGACAAGTGTGCAAACTTGTGAGTTCCATCAAGAAATTGGTTGGTATTGGTATTGACTAGTACATACAGGTGAACAAGTTAGGTAAATTAATTGTCTTTAGTTT
This sequence comes from Pinus albicaulis, assembly GCA_034641835.2. NCBI lineage: Eukaryota > Viridiplantae > Streptophyta > Pinopsida > Pinales > Pinaceae > Pinus > Pinus albicaulis. The sequence goes on along the minus strand of CM076583.1, from coordinate 196,258,957 downwards.
GAAATTAGTAATTAAGTTAATATTTTGGGACACATTATTGAAGATAAGTCTAGAAACATTCATTCTATATGTGATTTAATGGGAAAACTATATTTAATAGGACAATGGTGAAGAAAGTTGTGCGAACTCATTGATTTTATCTGGAATTTGGCTCATATTGGTATTTACTAGGAAATATAGGTGAAGAAGTTGAGAAAGTAACTCTTTTTATTTTGAATTTGGTTGGTATGTTAATTATCTATGACATCCAATATATACTATAAAATAAATGTGTAGAAAATCATTATTTATATATATGAGTATTAGTTGGAAATCCATATTGAATGAGATATATTAGAAAAGAAAGTTATGTAAACTCATTAACTCTATATGAAATTTAGTTAGTGCCATTATTGACTAAATGTTTCTAGTTTGAATTTAGTTTATAGGTCAATTGGTGGGTATGTACCAACGAAAAAAGGTGTAGAAATTCATTCATTTACATGGAATATAATAGACATGTCATATTGAATAAGACATATTTATGAAGAAATTTGTGCAAAATCGTTAATTCTATCCAAAATCCAATTAGTACTCCTATTAACTAGGAAACAGAGGTGAACAAGTTGGGGAAACTCACTTCTGCTAATTTGAATTTGGTTGTAAGGTTAACTACCACATACATGATATCAATAAAATGCATAGTAACTCACTAAATCTATATGGAATTAAGTGGCAAAGTTGTATTAAGTGCTATATGTTTATGATGAAACTTATACAAACTCAATCTTTCTATCTCGAATTTGGTTGATACCAATATTGGTAGAAAATAGGGGTTAAGATAATGGGGAATTTAATTGCCTCTATAGTGCACTTAACTCCAATACTTTTAAAGTGTCACTATAACTGATTCAAATGTTTTAAATATATCAAAAAAATTAAAATAATATTATATATGTAATGTAATTTGTAAAATAAAAATATATTTTACTCTTTTCTCCTACATTTTTTAGATTTATAAATAAAATTTTTAAAAGAATAATAGTTATAAAATAATCACTCTTTATTTTCACGTAATGAATTGCATTTTTTAAAACTAGGTTTTAATATTGTATATTCCATCTAAATATTAAATATTCTAATTCTAAGAATCAATTCAAGTAGTTATGCAAATATATGGAAATAGAAATCAAATAATGATATTTATGTACTTTTTCTCTTATGTTTTTCATTTACAAATATAAAATTTTTAAAAGAATAATAGTTGCTTTTTAATATTAAGAATTGATTTTTAAAAAAGTAGGTTTTAATATGGTATATTCCAATTCTAAGAATCAATTTAACTACTTAAGTATATGAAAATATACATCAAACAATGATTTAATATGAGTATATGACAATAGACTTCAAACAATGATTTGGTATGAGCATTTTTTTTTAGAGGAAAAAAACTAAATTGAACTTTATTATAAGGCAAAAATTCAGTTTACATGTATAAATTCATATCCATATATCCATCTTACACAGTAAATAAGTGTTTAAAAAAAAATCAGAAATATCCCCTCAAAAATATATTCAAAATTTGATCTATGCATCCACTATCAACTATGAGGAAGAATAGCCATCCATAATGACAAAAATGAAGTATGAAGAACATAGTAGCAACATATAGCGTACAAAAAATACAGTGTGGCCTATTATGGAAGAGAAATTCTTCCATCCTCCTGTGTAGCCCCATGATATACATAAGAGTAAAAGATATAGCCCTTTTCATCCAGCAATCCATATTTTGATAGGGAATTAGCCAACATCTTTTATTTAGGGAATATATGTTGAATGTGAAATTTATGAAAAGTTTGCAGGAGTACTTCTGTGTGCACCTTCCAGTTCCAAAGCTCTGGAGCGTCAAAATTTGTTTTACCATAAATGCCCTCAATGATGGTCTTTGAATCCCCATATATATGTATATGTTTTATCTGCTTTTGTATTGGGAACCAGAGTATATCTCAAAGGGACAGCAATTGTTACACGTCATTTTGTCACCATGACATTTGACGGTCAATATGGATCTATCACCATCCATTCTCATGCTTCCTTAGAAGTCAAACATTTATATTCCTTAACTAAGTTTTGGTAACTGGGAAAATAGCTCTTAAAATACTCTTAAAAATGGCATGCATACTTTTTGTAGTCACTTCCTGTGCATGCACTGATATTACTAAACTTACATGTGGACTTCTGCACTCTGTTTCCCGTTAAAACCTGCATACCCCATTTAAAATAAAGTAAAGGTGAAAATTAACTTCTAGAAGCATAGTTGGGTGCATATTCTTCCAACTGAAAGCCTCTGAGTCACGCCAGTACGAGCTAAATCCCTCCAATCATGGAACTTATCCCCTTAGATCAAGGAACCCTAATCCCCTCATTTGTGGATCACACCCCTCTATTGGTGGATCTGAAACCTCCTCAATTTCTCCTATATATTGAGTTGAAACTTGAGGGTTAAGGGGTTCACTTATGATAATCTTATGTTGGCCATTATAGACTGGAAAGTTTGTGAAACCAAGTAGGAAGATTGTAAAGGCATACGGGAGGAATCTATATGACATCAAGGCTTGGTTGTATGATTGCTCTTTAATGATTCCTGAATAATACATTTGGATACTTTTTCTCATGTGTTGTTTTCAGATTCATTAAAGATCGAATCCCATGGGCACAAATCCAATTGTGTTAAGAGTTAATGTGGTATATGTTCGGTGGAATTTCCAAGTGATTTTGATGACTTAGATACCTTTGGGTCACAATTTCTTAGTCATATGCTAGTCCCATAGGCCACGAACTAACTAGCGAAGAAAAAAAGATATTTCTTTTTGTTTTGACATAAATCAAAATATAAAAACACACAATATTTTATTAATATTATAATTTTTGTCACCTTAACCATATGAATCATATTTTGAATGAAAATAACATATTACTATTAGAAAAAAATCAAATTTTCTACATTTCATGATTTCACACCACATTCAAATTCATTGTAAAATTACTTAAAACAATCCCTCCAAGTTAAGTGTTGTTCTTCCATGTTTGCATTTCCATTAATGCATCATGAGAGACCATCACTAACTTGTACTCACCCTAGGGAAAAATTGGAATCAATGAAATTTTTATTATCATTATAATTTATTTTAGGTTAGCACTTGTGGAATGAGTTACCTTAAGATGAATATTTTGGTGGTAAACTAGTTGTACAACTTACTTGAGAAAAAACATGAACCATATTTTATTACAGAACAACAATTTTCACATTATAATGTATATATAACAATGTCCATTTGAGAATAATGGAACTTGTTGGGAAAAATACTGAGAGGGGGGGGGGGGTGAATCAGTATTTACAGCATATTCAAAACTTTTTACTTTTTCACTCTTCTAAAACCCATACGCTGCTTTGATGAAGCCAACTAGCGTATACACGCGGATATCCTTCATAAAACTCGCGTATACACAGAGATCTAATTATGCCATTAGTTCTTCACTTATATCATTCCATCATTCATTTATTAGATGTTTCCATAAATATAAACACAAAGAAGAGAACAGACAAACCCATCACACAAAGCATCACACACGAACACCAGGATTTTAGGTGGAAACCCAAGTCGGGAGAAAACCACTGCTGCAGTTGCTCAGCCTTCAATATTTTATTATAGAGAAAACATCTTACAACATATGTGCTGGTGCAGACTCCTACCAGCACGCAGGCACCCACCTACGCTTGTTTACCAGCCTCTCCTAGAAGGGAGCTCCAACCCCCTGACTCGTTTACCTAAACTTTTGAAGTGTTTTCACAATCTCTCATTTTTCTCGCTACTAAATTTCTTTTAATCTACAAGAGCCATAAACCCCTCATCAAAGGCTACAACCCTCGGCACCTCTATGGACCACGTTTCATCAATTTTCACACTGGATCCAAAGCTTCCTTTAGGATACCACTTGCAGGCTACATTTCATCATATTTTCACAATTCTGGATCTCTCCACATTTTTTGCTGTATCAACCATGAAACAGACATATATAACTCATCGATACATCATAAATCAATGATCGACATTTCTTACTACACATTTCAACAAACTTAGTTTGACACGCTTCCTTCATCGATAAGTCACAGAGAAAACAAGCGCTTTCTTATTCTCATCAACCAGTCAGATATCTCAAGATATATTTATTTATGATATCGTGTTTTTTTTTCTTCTGGGCTTAAGAAGCCGCGTATATACGCGTTTCTTCCTCCGGTGGAAAAGTTGCGTATAGATCCACCATTATAGAGCGATACTTCTTCGTACTCGATGTTCGGGCCTATATTTACACTTTGTCATATATGCCCGCTCAATTCAGATCTAAGTCTTCCATCAGCAGATCTAGTAGATACAAGTGCAATTCAGATCTAGATCCCCTTCTTCATCATTGGTGCATCATACATTCAGATTTATCATTCAAGTGTAACCCTTTCCATTCAGATTTACTTCAGAGAGAAGTATTCATTCAAGCTCAGACATCTTGCACCCACACTCATGATTTGCACAATGAATTTCTTCTCCTTATATAGGTTTACCCTTTTTCAATACCATGAGCCAAAACCACATTACTTCCGATGGTATTCTTGGACGGGGTCATTTAGACGAATCATTACCCAATACAATGGGTCAATACCATGGTGGTTACCCCTGGTTTTGCACTTTATGAGCGCTTTTGCCCATACGCGACTTGGCACGTTGTTTCCCGCGTGCATATGCGACTTCCCCTAGACAGATCCGCGTATGCCTTGAGACATACTCTTTTCACCATAGATTTAGCCCATACTGAATTACTTTCTTGATTCCCTTCTGTACTCACAGTAGATACATCATATTTTCTTCATCAAGAACATATTCTATCAAGCACAACTTCATCAAGTAAGTTACCATCATCTTTATCAAGTGGGTTGCCTTTCAGGGACAACACTCAACATCATAATATCAACAAGCATCATATCACATCGATTTACATCATCATTCAAGCCTCATCAAGTCAACTCTTTAATACTGTGGATTTCCTCAATCAGACAAATACATGTCAATAAATGATGTCTTTCATCTTCATCTGTGTGGCTGCCATCAAGACAACATTCTCGTATCATATTGCCAACAATCTCCCCTTTGGACTTGATGGCAACCATTTATGTTTGGTTACCACAATGATAGGTACATTAAGAATACAAAGACACCATGTCACTTTCTCCATTTTGACACCATTCTTCATTCAAACACCATGTCACTCTCCCCCTTTGACATCAAGGGCAAAGGGCGGACCAAAGCCAACATACTCTCCCCCTTTTCTCCTCATGTGAAAGAAGCGTTCTGCAGATCTGATATATACTGAAGTGACCAAGCTCCCCCTGAGTTCATGCTGAACCTTCAAACATATTTTTCAATAAAGTACATGACGCTATGAACTTCCTATCACCAAAGACTCAACACATATCCAACCAAGTGGATTTACATATGAGACTCAAGTACCCAACCAAGTGGGTTTACACAATTCAACTCAGCTACCCAACCAAGTGGGTTTACATAAAGTGACTTAGCTACCCAACCAAGTGGGTTTACGAATTTGACAAGTCCTTACATGACTGAATATTACAATTTACATCATGGGTCTCAACAAGACCTTTTCATCAAATTACAAATATGACTTTAAGACCAACACCAGAAAGTCCTCAAGAAAGAGAACATATTTCAGAACCATCATAATGCCAACAATGCATTATACTCAGCAAAGCTAATGCTCCCCCTGAATCTGTGCATCCAAACATCCTTTCCATGTGACTAAGGCTCCCTTGAATACTTTCACCAACAAATCATCAAGGCATCTTCATCAAATCATTAGAAAAAGAATTATGAGAACTGGAACACCACCAGAGATACCAAACAGTATCAGATATACCAAACAGCACTGTAGTTGTGCTGAAGAGAGCTGACTCCAAGAAAAAATTTGTCACCAATCAGACATACGCGGTTTTCTGTGCAGGAACTCGCGTATATACGCGACTGTGTTTCATTAAACCCGCGTATACAATACTATCTTCTATATTTCAACCAGATCTGATCCTTTGTGAGAAAAAGACAGTGTTCAGCTTCTTTCTGAGATATTTTGAATGCTTCCCTGGACTACAGATAGATAGAATAGCGTAGTTGTGTCTTCAGGCGTCATCCAATGGATGTAGCATAAGCACATTAGTAACCAATTCTTCAGATTCTTTGCATCATTAATACATTCTTTCCAAGAGAAATTATCATACCAGAACAGCATCTTCACACAAGTGTCAAGAAATCATCCATGTGGTCCAACATCACCATGATCTTCAAGACTTAACATGAAGGAACATATGTAGGCAAAAAATCTCAACCATAGTAACAAACTCTGCATGATATATTCTTATTTCTGAATCAAATGAATTCCAACTCATCTATGTGTGAGCATCAGGGATCAAAATCTCATCATAATGAACCATATACCAAGTCATCATCATTTAAGCATGAGTATCACAATAGCCAAAAATAATCAGTCATATTGCCAACAATGCAATCATTAGTATTCAACCTGTTGCTCCCCCTGAACCAGTGCTTCTCCTTAACTTGTGCATCCTGAGTATTTTTATCAGCAAGCCATCAGCAACAATTTCTGCATGATCTGTCCTTATCTCTGAATTATAGGACTTCCATCTCAGAAACGAGTACTCTTCATTCAACAAGCAAACAGTACTTATCCATAAACTTCATCATAGGACATCAAGTATCATATCATCATCATATAGAACTGTTAAGTTAAGCTGATACAGAGTCAAAACTATAGTTATTATTAGTCAGACTGATGCTCCCCTTGGACCTCTGCTCCAGATCTTCAGCTATCAGATAAATTCTCTTATCATCAATGCATACGCAGCCGTGTCTGCTGGAACTCGCGTGTATACGCGACTTTGTTTCATCTAACCCGCGTATGGAAAGTGAAATATAGAAAATTTCACACCTTCATCTCCTCCTGCAATTTTACCTTCTGTTCCTGTCTTTTCTTCACACCAGATGCACTGTTAGAAATACATATAACCAGAATAATCAAATCAACCATGAGAGACATCATACATTTCTCCCCCTGTGACGATACATTACTAAATCTCATAATGTATCCCACATCATTCCTGCAGTCAATCAGAGAAGTCAGCTTCAGAAGCGGATGACTGCAGTAGGGTCAGAATTCCCTACGTTTCTGATCGGTCCTCCATCTTGAATTGAGTGTTTTCTTCAAGAAAATCATTGTCTTCTAGAGCATCCACAAAAAAATCCTTTTCTTCTCTAGATTGATTCTTATTCCATCCCTCCATCTTTTTCCAGATTTGTTTAAACTTTCTATTTGTGTGCTGGAAGTTATCCAATTTATCATATCTGTTCAACCTGCATTCCTTTTCTACATGTTCATACTTGTTACAATAATAACATCTCATGTGTCCAGAGTAATAAGAATTATAATGAGTATTTCTAATCTTCCTTCTTTTACAATCAGCTGCTTTATGTCCATACTTGTTACATGAAAAAAAATATCCCTTGAAGAAACCAGAGTGCCTTTCTATATAGGAACTGTTAGTTTGAGGCTGAAATGATCTGCTCCTGCAATTTGCTGCAACATGCCCATAATTATGAAATTTAAAGCATTCAACATCATTGACTGATTTCCTTTGAGATTTCATCATTGTTGGTTGACCGTTTGTCTCTTTCAACACTTCAGGTTTTGCATTGACACCCTCTGAATTTTTTGCACTTCCTTGTGAGCTAGATTCTCCTTTAACAGTTTCATGAAAACCAAGACCAAGTTTGATAGCAGGAGACCTTTGATTACTCAGAATATTGTCCAAAATATTAGTACTATCTTGAAACCTCAAAAGTTTAACCTTTTCTTCTAATTTACCTTCGAGAATGTTTACCTCAACCTCCAAGGCTTGACATTGCTTTGTCATGCTTTCTTCTTTCCTTCTTCCATCTTCTACTTGATCCTTCAGATTTAGGATCTCTTCTTTCAACCAATTTTCGTTTTCTTCACATGTTTGTTCTAGCTCTTCATTCGTCTTATTTGATTTTTCCAGATCTTCTTTGAGAGATATGATTTCTGCTTCAAGGCCTTCCTTTTCAAATGATTGTAGAGGTTCCTCATTTTTCTTACTTGATGCTTCTAGATCTGCCTGCAGAGAGATGATTGCAGCTTCAAGTCCTTCATTCTTCTTGCTTGATTTTTCAAGTTCTGCTTCTAGTTCTTTAATTCGATTCGATGCATAAGTATGAAACCTTTGATACTTGTCCACCTGTCCATTCAACATTTCTATTTGATCTTTCATTTGAGAGGTCATCTCTTTGTAAATAGAATCTTTCGTATCAATTTCCTTTTGTTGTTCTTCTACTTTGATCTTGATAGCTTCCACAACTTTACTATCTTCACTATTGTTTGCACAAAGAAGAGTATTACAAGTGGCCTTCTTCTTTTCCTTCTTTTCCATGAGTATTTGTAGAGCTTCGTCAGAAACTTCTGGATCCATACTGTCACTTTCACTATCATAATCTTTGCACATGCAATTAAGTAAGAGACAAGAACAACGATTAATACCTGGTTCATCTTCTTCAATTTTTGCTATACATGATTTCTGAGGTATCTCCTTGTTTCGAGTAGGCTTCTTCTTTTGCTTCTTTGCCATGAGCACTTTCAGATCATGGTCAGAATCTTCTTCATCTTCACTAGAAACTTCATCATCATCTTCTTTTGCATAATAACTCTTTCTCTTTTCAAATTGTTTCCCTTTACCATGCTTTTCTCTATAAGGACATTTAGCAGCATAGTGACCAACTTTTCCACACTCAAAACATTTGAAGGGAAGCTTACCTTTGAATCTTCCAGTACCTAGTTGGAGCTTTCTCATGAAATTCGCTTCTTCTTCATCGTATATATAGCTGGATTCTTTGACAACTTCCTTTTCCTTTCCTTTTGTAGATGCCTTAAACGCAACTTCTCTTATTTGAGAAGGACCTCCTTGTCTCATTTCAAAAGCAGTCAGAGTACCATGTAATTGAACAATAGTAAGCGTTTGCAGATCTTGCCTTTCTTCAATAGCTGAAACTTTAGAGTCAAATTTTGAAGTCAAGGATCTTAAGACCTTTTCCACCAGAGTAGTATCATTTATGGTTTCACCCAAATTTCTCATTCGATTTACAATATCATCCAGACGAAGAAAGAAACTGGCAACACTCTCATCACTATGCATCTTCAAATTTTCATATTCAATTCTAAGAGTTTGGAGTTTTACACTTTTTACCTTTGTGTCTCCTTCATAGCTCAGAATGATTTTGTCCCATATTTCTTTTGCTGAATGTAGCTGCATCACTTTAGCAAATTCTGATTCAGACATGCTTCCCAATAAGACATTCACGGCTTTGGCATTGATTTCATACTTCTTTCTTTCAGCTGCATCAGTAGGAATACTTGCCGGGTATTGATAACCTTCTTCCACGATTGCCCATACATCTGCACCAAGACTTTGCAGATATGCTTTTGTTTGTACCTTCCAGAATATCAGATTTCTTCCATTGAATAGAGGTGGCTTTATAGACATCACTCCTTCTTGACTTCCCATTGCGACGGATCTCCTTCAAGCGATCAAGCTTCTGCAGAAGAACCTGCTCTGAAACCAATTGTTGGGAAAAATACTGAGAGGGGGGGGTGAATAAGTATTTACTGCATATTCAAAAATTTTTACTTTTTCATTCCTTAAAACCCATACGCTACTTTTCTGAAGCCAAGTAGCGTATACACGCTGATATCCTTCATAAAACTCGCGTATACACAGAGATCTAATTATGCCATTAGTTCTTCACTTATATCATTCCATCATTCATTCATTAGATGTTCTATAAACAGTAAACATGTGCAGTAAGAACAGAATAAACCATCACACAAAGCATCACACATGAAGACCAGGATTTTTAGGTGGAAACCCAAGTCGGGAGAAAACCACCGCTGCAGTTGCTCAGCCTTCAATATTTTATTATAGAGAAAACATCTTACAACATATGTGCTGGTGCAGACTCCTACCAGCACGCAGGCCCCCACCTGCGCTCATTTACCAGCCTCTCCTGGAAGGGAGCTCCAACCCCCTACTCTCGTTTACCAACCTCTTCTGGAAGGGAGCTACGACCCCCTGCTCTCGTTTACCAGCCTCACCTGGAAGGGAGCTACGAACCCCTGACTAAAGGCTACAACCCTAAGCACCACCTTGGACCACGTTTCATCAATTTTCACACTGGATCCAACAACTTCAATAGAACAACACTTGCAGGCCACATTTCATCATATTTTCAGACTGGACCCTTTCCATACTTTTAAGCACAGTCAACCATGAAACAAATACATATCACTCACTGACAGATATCAGTAAACCAGCAGAACAGATCAGACATTTCTTACCACAGACTTCAGCAAACCCTAGTTTGCATACGTGCTTTCCTTTCACTGATGTCGCGTATATACGCGCTTTCGTCCTCATCAACCAGCGTATACCTCAGTACATATTTCATTGCACATACGCGCTTTCTCTTCAGCGAAGCCGCGTATATACGCGCTTCCTCTGTGGCAAAGTTGCGTATAGATCTTCAATCATTATAGAGAAGCATACTTCTTCAGATCAGATGTTCAGTTCAGATTTACACTTTTACTTCAGACAGATGTTCGCCTCAATTCAGATCTAAGACTTCCATCAGCAGATCTAGTAGATACAAGTGCAATTCAGATCTAGATCCCCTTCTTCATCATTGGTGCATCATACATTCAAATTTATCTTCAAGTGTAACCCTTTCCATTCAGATCTACTTCAGAGAGAAGTATTCATTCAAGCTCAGACATCTTGCACCCACACTCATGATATGCATAATGAATTTCATCTCTTTATATAGGTTTATCCTTTTTCAATACCATGAGCCACTTTTTCAATACCATGAGCCAAAACAACATTACTTCCGATGGTATTCCTGGACGGGGTCAATTAGGCGGATCATTACCCAATACAATGGGTCAATACCATGGTGGTTACCCCTGGTTTTGCACTTTTTGAGCGCTTTTGCCCATACGCGACTTATCACGTTCTTTCTCGCGTGCATACGCGACTTCCCCTAGACATATCCGCGTATGCATAGAGACATACTCTTTTCATCATACTTTGAGCACATTCTGAATTCCTTTCTTCATTGCTTTCTGTGCACACTGTAGATACATCATATTTTCTTCATCAAGAACATATTCTAGCAAGCACAACTTCATCAAGTAAGTTGCCATCATCTTTATCAAGTGGGTTGCCTTTTAGGGACAACACTCAACATCATAATATCAACAAGCATCATATCACATCAGATTTACATCATTTACCAAGCCCATCAAGTCAAGAATAACTTCATCAGGTGGATTGCCATCAAGGACAACACATGTCAATAGTCGCATGTCTTCATCTTCATTCAGTGGGTTGCCATCAAGGACAACATTCTGCATCATATTGCCAACAGCTCTATGTTTTGATGGTGTGTTTCTCTCTGTGATTGTAATTCTACTGATGTTTCATGTGTATCATTTTCCTTCTCCTTTCTTTTCAAATTAAACAAACAAGTTATAAAGGTGGAATTCATTAGATTTCTTTGCTCTGCCTTGAAGTTTTGTTTAATTTTCCATTTTTTCCACTGTCTGAAGAGGATTATTGAATTCCTATTTCCCTCTTCAACTCCTCACTGGTCTGATCTATCCATTTTATTCAATTTCGAAGCATCAAAAAAATTGCTTTCCTTGCCCCATTCAACCCTCTGCAAAACTGATCATTTCCCGGACCCAAAATTTTCCTTTCCCTTTGATTCCAACAAAAAACCCCAAAATAAAATCAAACCCTTTTACATATATACCTAGCCTAAAATTAGCTTTTATTTCAAGTCATCTCAAGCCCCATTGATTATTTTTGCTGAGATTGACCCGGAGAGACCTCTCATGATCTGGTAGGGCTAGCTACCATATTAAGCATGGTTTGATGTTACCCTAGACTCTGCCTTCCTTCAGCCTGAGGTAGATTTAGGAAATAAAATCACCAACTCCATCTCACCTAAAAATAAGGATCCACTCTTCCTCTCATTACATAGGATTTATAGCATATTAAATACATATCGTATCGAAGTATAACTAACAAGAAAAATGTAGATAGGACGAAAAATACCATTTGAACTGTGCTGCTAAGTGTGCTAGCAACCTGCCTACTTTTCTGTTGATCTATCTCTCCATGATCTTGGTTCTTTAAAACCCATGTAGCTTCATTAAATTTTTCATTTAAAAAAATCAAAACCACTTATCAAACATATCATTAGGATTCATTATCATCCTTGGACTAGCTCAAAACTTCTGCTGATGGCTGTCAAAAATTATTAAAAACATACGCTACTAGAACTTCCAGTAAAAACCTGTAATTTCACAAAACTATAATGCTACTAGAAGTTATGATAGAGTTCTGTTTCCTTTTCAAAAATGCACATCAAGATATTTGAAAAATTATGTGTCGATTAAAACATTCTAAAAATTGAGTTGTTCCAAAATATAAGTAATAGGAAAAATGATACTTCATTGGGACATCCTTTTACCTCTCCTCCATATGAGCTACAATTTCTTTAAGCTTGTATAAATCTGTTTTACTGTCAATTACTGATTGTGACCTTGTAGTCTCGGTGGCTTTCTCTTTTGGAATGGCCTTTTTATCTTCTAAGCTCTTCTGGATTTTTCTTCTCTTGGAGGTTCTTGTTTGCTAGCCTGAAGGAGCTTTACCATTTTCTTTCTTCTTGAACCCACTAGATTCTACAATTGAAGGAGTTATAGTTTGTAACCCTTCAGATTTCCTCTCCACATATATAAATTCTATCATCAATCTTGGATTATGTAGGGCTTTGGATCTCAACATAAATTTGTTGCTATCTCTTGTGTGTCTTTTCCTACTGATAACAACATATCCTACATCCTTTTGTCTTTTCCGAATGCTAACAACATACCCTGCATCCTTCAAGAGCTCCTCATATAATTTGGCAGGATGATATTCCTTCTTAACCATAGGATGAATGTTTTCTACTGGATGTTGGGAAAAATACTGAGAGGGGGGGGGGGGGGGGGGTGAATCAGTATTTAGTACAGACAATAAATTTTTTTGCTTTTTCCTTTCTAAAACCCATACGCTACTTTCCTGAAGCCAACTCGCGTATACACGCGGATATACTTAATAAAACATGCATATGTCCAGAGATCTTATTATGCAGATAATTCTTCACTTATGTCATTGTATCATTCATTCATTAGATGTTCAATAAACAGTAAACATGTGTAGTAAGAATAGAATAAATCATCACACATCATCAACACACATGAACACCAGGATTTAAGGTGGAAACCCAAGTCGGGAGAAAACCACCGCTGCCGTCGTCTCAGTCTTCAATATTTATTATATAAAGAAAACATGTTACAACCATGTACTGGCGTAGACTCATACCAGCACGTAGGCACCCACCTGCAGAAGGCTACAACATTCTCTCGTTTACCAGCCTCTCCTGGAAGGGAGCTATGACCCCCTGCTCTCATTTACCAGTCTCTCCTAGAAGGGAGCTACAACCCCCTGCTCTCGTTTACCAGCCTCACCTGGAAGGGAGCTACAACCCCCTGATTGAAGGCTACAACCCTCAGCACCACCATGGACCACGTTTCATCATTTTTCATACTGGATCCAATAGCTTCAATAGATCACAACTTGCAGGCACTTTTCATCATATTTTTAGACTGGACCCACTCCACACATTTAAGCTCAATCATACATCAAACTGAAACTTATACCCTTATCAATTCATTCAATGAATCATCAACAACTTGATCTTTTCTCAACATAGTCAGCAGTATAATCAATATTCAGAAAACCCAGATCTGTATGAATACATCATAGACAGATAGCAGTAAAACAACAGAACAGATCAGACATTTCATACCACATATTTCAGCAAACCCTAGTATTCATACGTGTTTTCCTTTCACTGAACCTGCGTATATATGCGCTTTTACAAATACCAACCTGCGTATACATCTGCACACATTTCAGAACCAAACTCACATACCATACGAACTTTTGCTTCCACAAACCCGTGTATATACGCACTTTTACTTCGACGAACATGCGTATAGATCTTCATACATTTTAGGGCAGTGTAGCTCTTCAGATCAGATAAAAAACTCCGAACTCATCCTTTACTTCAACAAAGATTCGCCAGATCATAGATCTAAACATTCCATCAACAGATCTAGACAATACATAGAAATTTCAGATCTAGAGATCCCTCTTCATCATTTTCTTCATAGGTGCAGATCAATCAACATACTATTACCCTTTTCATTTAGATATACTTCAGAGTAAAGTATTCATTAAAACCCAGACTCTTGCTCACCTTGCACTATTATTCTCTTCTCCTTACATAGGTTTAGCCTTTATCAATACCATGAGTCAAAACCACTCAACAGCTAAAGGTATTCTTGGACGGGATCAAATAGATAATCCAGCGCTCAATATAATGGGTCAATACCATGGTAATGCCCCTAGGTATCATATTTTTTAGAGCGCAAAAAGCATACGCGACTTGGAGCGTTCGTTTCTGCGTGTATACGCAACTTCGCCTCATAAAAACTGCGTATATGCTAACCCTGAATGTATACGCGGGTTCCCTTCACAAAATTAGAGTATATACGCGGGTTGCCTTCACAAAAGTAGCGTATACATTGTGACATATTATATTTATCAGTTTTCTGGCACTTACTGGAATTATTTTCTCTGTCACATATGAACTGATCTGTATATACATCATTCTTACATATTTAGCACATAGGTTGCTTATCATAGGCAACTCATCAAGTAGGTTTCCATCAAGGACAACTTCATCAAGTAGGTTTCCATATTGCATCAAAGTAGGTTGCCATCAAGGACAACATATTGCATCATATTGCCAACAATCTCCCCCTTTGGACTTGATGGCAACCATGATGGTGTTTGATCACCACAATAGATAGATACATTGATTATAACCATTATTCAAACACCATGATACTCTCCCCCTATTCAAACACCATGATACTCTCCCCCTTTGACATCAAGGGCAAAGGGCGGATCAAAACAAAACAAGGTTTTTCTTCTCTTATAGAAAGAAGAGTTCTATAGATCTGATGTGCACTGAAGTTATCATGCTCCCCCTGAGTTCATGCTGAATGTTCAAACATATTTTTTCAATGAAGTACATGACTCTATGACCTTTCCTATCACCAAGGACTCATACTTACATCAATGATCCAACCAATTGGATTTACATAAGAGACTCAAGTACCCAACCAAGTGGGTTTACAAATTTTGACTCAACTACCCAACCAAGTGGGTTTACAAAATGAACAAGTCCTTACATGACTAAATATTACAATTTTACATCATATATCTCATCATGACCTTTTCATCAAATTACAAATATTACCTTTTATGACCACTACCAAGAAGACCTCAAAAGAGATCAAGTTTCAGAACCATCACAATGCCAACAATGCATTATACTCGGCAAGTCTAATGCCCCCCCTGAAAAATGTACATTCAAGCATCTTTTCCATATGACCAAGGCTCCTCCTTAGCTTTTGCATCCTGAACACTTTCAACAGCAAGTCATCAGCACAATCTCTGCATGATCTATCCTTATCTCTGAATCATAAGACTTCCATCTCATTCATGTGTGAAAGCAAGGAATACTCTTCTAAAACGAGCAAACAGGGCTCATCCATAAACTCATCATAATGAATCATGTATCATGTCATTATTATTTAGAACTGAGACATAAGCAGATATAATGTCAATAATGCAATCATTAGTAGTTAGACTGATGCTCCCCCTGAACATGTGCTCCTGTTCTTGAGCTGTCATACTAATTTCCTTCTCATAAATGCATACGCGTCTGTGTCCACTGGAACTAGCATGTATATGCGACTTTACTTCATTAAACCCGCGTATGGAAAGTGAAATACTGAAAATTTCATACTCCTTCTTCTCCCCCTGAATTTGTACCACCTGTACCTGTCTTCTTCACAACAGATGCACTGTCAAAAATAAACATAACCAGAATAACCAAATCAACCATGAGAATCACCATACATCGCTCCCCCTATGATGATACATTACTAATCACCAGAATGTATCTCACATCATTTATGCAGTCATTATGAGAAATAAGCTTTAGAAGCGGATGACTGCAGTAGGGTCAATATTCCCTACATTTCTGACCGGTCTTCCTCCCTTTTCCAGCTTTGCTTGAAGTTTCTTATTGTGTGCTGGAAATTTTTCAATTTCTCAGATCTGTTCATCCTGCATTCTTTTTCTACATGTCCATACTTGTTACAGGCATAACATCTTGCATGACCAGAAAAGTAAGCATATGGATCATAATTTGTTTTTCTATACTTTCTTCTATTGCAATCAGCTGCTTTATGACCATACTTGTCGCATGAAAAACAATATCCCTTAAATAACCTAGAGTACCTTTCTGTATAGAATTTGTTTGTTTGTGACTGAAACAATCTGCTTCTACAATTTGCTGCAACATGCCCATAATTATGACATTTAAAGCATTCAACGTTATTGATCAAAGGAGGGAATGATTTCTTTTGAGAGTTCATGATTGTCGGTTGACCTTTTGCTTCTTTCAACACTTCAGGCTTTGCATTGATATTCTTTGAATCTTTAGCACTTCCTTGTGAACTAGATTCTCCTTTAACAATTTCATGAAAACCAAGACCAAGTTTAACATAAGGAGCCCTTTGACTACTAAGAATATTGTCAAGAATCTTAGTACTATCTTGAAACCTCAAGAGTTTATCCTTTTCTTCTAATTTACCTTTGAGAATGTTTACCTCAACCTCCAATTTTTGGAATTGCTTCATCATGCTTTCTTCAACCCTTTTTCCTTCTTCTACTTGATAATTCAAATTTAAGATCTCTTCTTTCAACCCATTTTATTGCTCTTCAAAGATTTGTAAAAGTTCTTCATTATTCTTATTTGATTTTTCCATATCTGTTTTGAGCGAGATGATTTCTGCTTCACGTCCTTCCTTTTCAAATGATTTTAGAAGTTCTTCATTCTTCTTATTTGATGCTTCAAGGTCTGCTTTCAGAGAGATGATTTCTGCTTCAAGTCCTTCACTGTGATTGGTTACTTTGTCTTGCAGTCTTTGATACATTTCTATCTGTCCCTTCATTGTTTCTATCTGTTCATTCAATCTAGAGATCACATCCTTGAGGATAGATTCCCTCCTTTTAAATTGATCCCAAAAATTACTTTCATTATTGATCTTGAGATTTGCTTCTAGACTTATACTGTTACTTTCACTATCTTCATCATTGCATGCACAAGTGAGTGGATTACAAGAACAACAATCAATACCTGTTTCTTCTTCTTCATTTTCTGCTGCATATGTTTTCTGAGATATCTTCTTTTCTTGAGTAGCCTTCTTCTTTTGCTTCTTTGCCATGAGCACTAGCAGATCTTGGTCAGAATCTTCTTCATCTTCACTTGAAATTTCATTATTATCTTCATTTTCATAATAACTATTGCCCTTTTCAAATTGTTTATAAGGACATTTAGCAGCATAATGACCTACTCTTCCACAATCAAAACATTTGAAGGGAAGCTTACCTCTGAATCTTCCAGTACTTGGTTGGAGTCTTCTCACAAAGTTTTCTTCTTCTTCTTCTGAAATATAACTTGATTCCTTGACAACTTCCTTTTCTTTTCCTTTTGCACACGCCTTAAAGGCAGCTTCTTTGATTTGAGAGGGACCTCCTTGTCTCATTTCATAAGCAGTCAGGATACCATGTAATTGAACAATAGTAAGAGTTTGCAGATCTTGCCTTTCTTCAATAGCCGATACTTTAGATTCAAATCTTGAAGTCAAAGATCTTAAGATTTTTTCCACCAGAGTAGTATCGGTTATGGTTTCACCCAAACTTCTCATACGATTTACAATATCATCTAGATGCAAAAAGAAACTGGCAATACTTTCATCACTATGCATCCTTCAATTTTCATACTCAATTCTGAGAGTTTGGAGTTTTGCACTTTTTACCTTTGTATCTCCTTCATAGCTCGGAATGATTTTGTCCCATATTTATTTTGCTGAATTTAGCTACATCACTTTAGCAAATTCTAGTTCAGACATGCTTCCTAATAAGACATTGATGGCTTCGGCATTGATTTCATATTTATTCCTTTCTGCTGCATCAGTAGGAATACTTTCCGGATACTGATAACCTCCTTCCACGATTGCCCATACTTTTTCACCAAGACTTTGCAGATATGATTTTGTTCGTATCTTCCAGAATAACAGATTATTTCCATTGAATAGAGGTGGCCTTATAGACATTAACCCTTCATGACTTCCCATTTTGACGGATCTCCTTCAATCGATCAAGCTTCTA
The DNA here is from genome assembly GCA_034641835.2 of Pinus albicaulis. Classification (NCBI taxonomy): domain Eukaryota; kingdom Viridiplantae; phylum Streptophyta; class Pinopsida; order Pinales; family Pinaceae; genus Pinus; species Pinus albicaulis. The sequence continues at coordinate 196,240,350 of CM076583.1, read as the reverse complement.
TAGAAGGACCTTGCTCTGATACCAATTGTTGGGAAAAATACTGAGAGGGGGGGGTGAATCAGTATTTAGTACAGACAATAAAACTTTTTACTTTTTCCTTTCTAAAACCCATACACTACTTTCCTGAAGCCAACTCGCGTATACACGCGGATATACTTAATAAAACATGTGTATGTCCAGAGATCTTATTATGCAGATAATTCTTCACTTATGTCATTGTATCATTCATTCATTAGATGTTCAATAAACAAAAAAACATGTGTAGTAAGAACAGAATAAGTCATCAGACATCATCAACACACATGAACACCAGGATTTGATTGAGCTTAGGGCAGGAAGGGTATTTGTCGTCGTCTCGATCTTCAATATTTATTATATAAAGAAAACATGTTACAACCATGTCGTCGCCGCAGACTCATACCGGCACGCGAGGCACCCACACACCAAGGCTACATGCCTTCTACGGTTTTACCGGCCTCTCTGAAGGGAGCTGCGACCCCCTACTCTCGTTTACACGACCTCTCCTGGAAGGGAGCTACAACCCCCTGCTCTCGTTTACCAGCCTCACCTGGAAGGGAGCTACAATCCCCTGACTGAAGGCTACAAACCTCAGCACCACCATGGACCACGTTTCATCAGTTTTCACACTGGATCCAATAGCTTCAATAGATCACAACTTGCAGGCCACTTTTCATCATATTTTCAGACTGGACCCACTCCACACATTTAAGCTCAATCATACATCAAACTGAAACTTATACCCTTATCAATTCATTCAATGAATCATCAACAAATTGATCTTTTCTCAACATAGTTAGCAGCATAATCAATATTCAGAAAACCCAGATCTGTATGAATACATCATAGACAGATAGCAGTAAAACAACAGAACAGATCAGACATTTCATACCACATATTTCAGCAAACCCTAGTATTCATACGCGTTTTCCTTTCACCGAACCTATGTATATATGCGCTTTTACAAATACCAACCTGCGTATACATCTGCACACATTTCAGAACCAACCTCAGATACCATACGCGATTTTGCTTCCGCAAACCCGCGTATATACACGCTTTTACTTCGAAGAACATGCGTATAGATCTTCATACATTTTAGGGCAGTGCAACTCTTCAGATCAGATAAACAACTGCAAACTCATCCTTTACTTCAGCAAAGATTCACCAGATCATAGATCTAAACATTCCATCAACAGATCTAGACAATACATAGAAATTTCAGATCTAGAGATCCCTCTTCATCATTTTCTTCATAGGTGCAGATCAATCAACATACTATTACCCTTTTCATTCAGATATACTTTAGAGTAAAGTATTCATTAAAACCCAGACTCTTGCTCACCTTGCACTATTATTCTCTTCTCCTTATATACGTTTAGCCTTTATCAATACCATGAGTCAAAACCACTCAACAGCTGATGGTATTCCTGGACGGGATCAAATAGATAATCCAGCGCTCAATACAATGGGTCAATACCATGGTAATGCCCCTAGGTATCATATTTTTTAGAGCGCAAAAGGCATACGCGACTTGGAGCGTTCGTTTCCACGTGTGTACACAACTTTGCCTCATAAAAACTGTGTATATGCTAACCCTGAATGTATACGTGGGTTCCCTTCACAAAAGTAGAGTATATACGTGGGTTGCCTTCACAAAAGTAGCGTATACATTGTGACATATTATATTTATCAGTTTTCTGGCACTTACTGGAATTCTTTTCTCTGTCACATCTGAACTGATCTGTATATACATCATTCTTACATCTTTAGCACATAGGTTGCTTATCATAGGCAACTCATCAAGTAGGTTTCCATCAAGGACAAATTCATCAAGTAGGTTGCCATATTGCATCAAAGTAGGTTGCCATCAAGGACAACATATTGCATCATATTTCCAACACTGGAA